>JAWNOE010000007.1:0-330006 GCA_035046095.1 Drosophila pseudotakahashii
TACATATGTGGAGGCAGGGACGTCAGAAGGCAAAACTAAATTTGAAAATAATGGGGACTTGGTAAAGCAGGCTGAATAATGATAAAGAGAAAGAAGCATTACTGTTTACATTCCATGATGATCCAATACAAGGAGGTCATACAGGCATAGCTAGAACATTAGCAAAAATAAAAAGGCATTATTATTGGAAAAACATGACCAAAGATATAACAAAATATATAAGAAAATGTCCTAAATGCCAAAAAGCAAAGACAACAAAACATACGAAGACCCCATTAACTATCACCGAAACACCACAAACGGCTTTCGACAGGGTAATTGTGGATACGATCGGTCCACTACCTAAATCTGAACAAGGAAATGAATACATAGTAACGCTAATTTGCGATTTAACTAAGTACCTTGTAGCAATACCAATCCAGAACAAAAGTGCAAAAACAGTAGCAAAAGCTATATTCGAAGATTTTATTCTGAAGTACGGTCCAATGAAGACGTTCATCACGGACATGGGAACAGAATACAAAAATTCGATAATTGAAGATCTATGTAAAAACTTAAATATCAAAAACATAACTTCAACAGCACATCATCACCAGACTGTAGGAACCGTGGAGCGAAGCCACAGAACATTTAATGAATTCATCCGCTCATACATCTCAGTTGATAAAACAGATTGGGATGTATGGTTGCAATACTTCGTATACTGTTTCAACACAACACCCTCTATGGCACATGACTATTGTCCATACGAGTTAGTTTTTGGTAAAACATCTAATTTAGCCAAACATTTCAATAGTATAGATAATATAAAACCATTATATAACACAGATGATTACGCTAAAGAATCTAAGTTTAGACTAGAACAAGCATTTAAGAGAGCTAGATTAATGCTAGAATGCCATAAACACAAACAAAAACTTAACTATGACAGAAATATTTTGAATTTTGATTTAAAAATCGGAGACCAAGTTTTGCTAAAAAATGAAACAGGGCACAAGCTAGACTTTAAATACACTGGACCATATAAGGTAGAAAGTATAGAAGAAAGAGAAAACATAGTAATTTCGAATAACAAAAATAAGAAGCAAACAGTTCATAAGGATAGGTTAAAAATTTTTATTTCATAATCACTTTAATTCTCTTATATATATATCACGTATGATCATACGCAATAAGAACCATACACAAAAAAAAAAAAACAATATTTATATTAAAAAAAAAAAAAAAAAAAATTATATAATATATAAATTATATATAAACAATACTTTCTGATTCAAAACAATTTTTAATAAATTAAACTCTATATAAAAAAAAAAAAAAAAAAACAATTTAATAAAAATATTTTCATTTATATTAAATATACACCTAGAATACTAGATGTAGTATGTTCACATATCGAATGCACACTGTACTCAGTGTTACGCATCGATTTAAGTACAGACACCTTATTTGGCATTTTGCATTTGGCCACAATAACAAAACACAAATACATTTATAAACCTAGCAGTTCCCGAGTGCCCGGTTATATGACGGCCCTCGAATGCGTGGGAACTGCAGTGTCAGCATATTTGATATGTGCGACCGCTCCGACGGCCAAGTGAGCATAGTATCTCTCTCTCTCATATATAAGCACAATTATACATAAGCGTCGACCGCAGCTCTGCCGGCGTCTCTGCCGACATAGCCGGCCGATCTTAGCTTTATGCAAACATGTAATAGAATTAAGAATTCAGATTGAAAATAAATAAGCTTGGGAGCGTACCACTGAGTCGCTCCCAAATTCAACCAAAAATACAAGTCTATAAAAGAAACCTAAACATTTTATGTCAATCCGTTCTGGATGGAATTTGCTACTGGACATTTTTTATTAGTACTCCTTTATTAATATAGAGACTAGCAGGGTCGGTAGCCCGCAGCTTCGCCTGCGGAAACTAAAATTTAAAATTAAGCTACTTATTTTAAATTTAAAAAATGATTAATTTTTAGCCTATAAACCGAGAAAAGATTTTATCAGAACTTTTTTCCTTAATTTCGGTAAAAAAAAAACAGTATTTTTTCCTATGCAAATAAACTTAATTTCTTTAAAAAAAATGAAAACGAATTGCTTAAAGATATACATAGCTCTCCAACAACAAATATGATAATTTTGGTTAAGATTTACGAAGTTTGAAACGTACTAACCCATCTAAAATGTGATGCGATGTTCATTTTTCGCAGTTGAAAAAATTATTGTCTTTAATTCTAAGCAATACTATTGCCCTTAAGTGGACGGACTCTCATATTATAAATCTAAGAAGATTTTTGAAAGGAATAAGAATTTTAGGCTGGATTTTATTTTATCGGTCCTTCAAAACAAATCCTGTTGATCTTGGCCTTGCTACCTCGTTTTACCTTTTCGCCTTTGTTTATTGTCCCTGTATTTTTGTTTGTCAGAGACTAAATTTTAAAACTTTTTAAACAGAGTTCCGTTTACTTATTTTAAAGATGTTACTTCTTGATAATTAATTAATTACCTAAGAATGAAGCCAAGGTAATTTATGCACATAGGTAACGAAAAGGTAAATAATAACCAAATACTCTTGGCGATTTTGATACAACAGTAGACAACTCTTATAAAGGAAACAAATATGTATGCGAAGCAATGTCAAAAAATCAATTGGATATTAGCCACATTTTAGAATTAATATTTCTGTTATCATTCATTTTTCACCTTAATTAGAATTATATTAATAACGACAGGAAGGCAGGTAGAAGGGGATGCCGTGAATCAAATTGTTTAAACATTTCCATTTGTTTAAACAATTTGAGGCACGTGTAACGAAAAGCAAGAGAATCAATTGATTTGAATATTTAGTGTTCTTTTAATATTTTCAATGCGATTTGAATTTTAAAACACAAAAATCTGTAAGGAAAATGTTTTAAATCTGTTTGGGAAATGTCAATGAAATATTCTTTTAGCAAAAGGATATCAGTGTTATCATGAATTTGAATCTAAGAGAATCTCACTTCCTTAGTCAGCTGCAATTCGCACACACACGTACACACGCTCATACCTAGAGGTTGTGTGTGGACCTGCATGATTTTGCATACAGGAAAATATGTTTTAAAATTTAACGTTTGGCTAAAAAAAAATGGTGCAAAAGAATCGATTTTCGATATAATCGATTTTTTAACCGCGCATTTTAAATCTGCTGTGACTGTGGTATTTTCATTTTTTTCCCTTGCGCGGTCACACTTAAAGTGCGACAGCATGACATACACACATACATGTACGACTTTATGCAAAGTGCGCCAGCAGAACATACATACATACATATGTGGAGGCAGGGACGTCAGAAGGCAAAACTAAATTTGAAAATAATGGGGACTTGGTAAAGGAGGCTGAATTTCCAAAAAATTTAAATGCAGTTTTTTGCGGGTATGCCATAAGATTATGAACATCACATTTTAACCCATTTTAAGAACATTTATAACAGAGAAATGGCAAAAGAAAAAATTTAAAAAAAAACGAATCGAATTTTGGGGCCCTTTGGGGTCGTTAATTGAGCTAGTTTATACCTCACACGCGGCTCCTAATTATTCTCCGAATTAATGTAATTTTTTTTAGATTTTTATGTCAATCCGTTCTGGGTGGAATTTGCTACTGGAAATTTTTTATTAGTACTCCTTTATTAATATAGAGACTAGCAGGGTCGGTAGCCCGCAGCTTCGCCTGCGGAAACTAAAATTGAAAATGAAGCTACTTATTTTAAATTTAAAAAATGACTAATTTTTAGCCTATAAACCGAGAACTTTATAAGAACTTTTTTCCTTAATTTCGGTAAAAAGAACAGTACTTTGTCCTATACAAACTATACAAAGATATACATAGCTCTCCAACAACAAATATGATAATTTTGCTTAAGATTTACGATTTTCGCAGTTGAAAAAATTATTGTCTCCAATTCTAATTTTAATAAATTGAACTCATATTATAAGACACTCATATTATAAGTCTAAGAACATTTTTGAAAGGAATGAAAATTTTAGGATGGATTTTATTTTATCGGTCCTTCAAAACAAATCCTGTTGATCTTGGCCTTGCTACCTCGTTTTACCTTTTCGACTGAATCAAATCGTTTAAACATTTCCATTTGTTTCAACAATTTGAGGCACGTGTGAGGAAGAGCAAGAGAATCAATTGATTTGAATATTTAGTGTTCTTTTAACATTTTCAATGCGATTTGAATTTTAAAACACAAAAATCTGTAAAAGAATGTTTTAAATCTGTTGGGGAAATGTAAATGAAATATTCTTTTAGCAAAAGGATATCAGTGTTATCATGAATTTGAATATAAGCGAATCTCACTTCCTTAGTCAGCTGCAATACGCACACACACGTACACACGCATATAAATAGTGGTTGTGTGGTAAATACGTATTTTTTTGCTAATACATATTTAGTGCGTGTGTGTGTACGCAGCGGAGCGAATTAATGTTTTTTTTTTTTTTCCAAATCCACAGTTTGTCAATAACTCAACGTTTGAAAACTAATAGATAGTTTGGAAACATATCGGCTTAGCTGATCGGGTTCTTGGATTTTAAAAATTAAAATAACTTTAAGGAAAACTTCGACTGTATAACTGTATCTAAATTCTAAAGCTGATCGGAGCAGCATGATTTTGCACACAGGAAAGTCATTTTTTAAATTTAACGTTTGGCTAAAAAACAAGAGAGAACGCTATAGTCGGGTGCCCCGACTATCAGATACCCGTTACTCAGCCAAAGTGAGTGCGAGGGAGATGGAGATAGAAAATTTTTAATATGGCATAACTTTTTAACGAATGGTCCGATTTGAAAAATTTCGTCTACATTTCGATAGGTATTGATAAATGCAATAAAACTGCATTTTTACTTTTCCAAAATCTTTAAAGGTGTGGGCGCCAGACATTTTTTAAACTCGTTTATTGTGGGCGTTAGAGGGGGCGTGGCCCCCGGCTGAAACAAACTTGCGCTGCGTAGGAAGTCAAAGAATATGTGTGGGTAATCCCAATTCTCTAGCTTTTGTAGTTTCTGAGATCTCAGCGTTCATCCGGACGGACCGACGGACATGGCTAGATCGACTCGGCTAGTGACCCTGATCAAGAATATATATACTTTATAGGGTCGGAAACGCTTCCTTCTACCTGTTACATACTTTTGCACAAATACAATATACCCTTTTACTCTACGAGTAACGGGTATAAAAATGGTGCAAAAGAATTGATTTTCGATATAATCGATATTTTAACCGCGCATTTTAAATCTGCTGTGACTGTGGAATTTTCATCTTTTTTCCCTTGCGCGGTCACACTTAAAGTGCGACAGCATGACATACACACATACATGTACGACTTTATGCAATACATACATATGTGGAGGCCGTGACGTCAGAAGGCAAAACAAAATTGCTGGTTGCATTATCCGGTCATCTGGACTCATTGCCTCTCTCAGTGCACTCTTTGTTGACGTGCGCTCTTCAACGATAAACCAACAACAACGTCAGCTGGAGCTTTCGTTGTCCGCTTTGTGCGAATTTCGCCCAACACCTGCGACTGTTTCGACTACTTGCGCTGCTCTCGAAGTGACGCTCTCTTCTTCTGCTACGCTCTCAACATTCCTACAACAACTGCAGCTCGAGCTTTCGTCATTTGCTTTGTGCGACATTCGCCCATGGCAATTGCTCTTCATTATCACACGTTCATCATTTATCGCCATGCTTCCAATGCACCGTACGCAGCAACATTCTTTGTGTTCGCCAGCTGCTTTAAGAGTTGCTGCGCTCTTTCTCGGGGCCATATTTGGAAACTCTCTTTAACACCGTCATCTGGAAGTTTTAGGAGACTCTGGCTCGCTATCATCATCTGGTCTGGATTTACTTCTCTTCAATGGGGCGCTCTCTCAGGACTTAAGAGTTCGGCCATCGCTCCCTATTACTTGGTTCTCTGCAACTTCATCGCAATCCTTCGGATACGACTCTATGGATTGCATTTCGATCCCATGCATTGACGATCAGCTTCCAATTTTTATCCGCACTACAACAATTCTTAAGATTCTGTGTAAACCCCAAGGAAGTTGTGGGACTTTGCTGGATAGGTCTTCGGCGGACGTGTGCCCTGTAGCGGAGAACATCATTGATAGTGAAGTCCAGATCGAAAAGGCAAGCCCTAACAATACATCTTTCAGTATCTATTTCCAAAATATTGCTGGCATGCGCACCAAATCGCAGTCTCTCTTCTTGGCAACTTCAAATTGTGTTTTTGATGTAATTGTCCTTGTTGAAACTTGGCTCAACATGGATTTTTATGACAATGAATTTTTCGATCCTAAACTATATCATGTTTTCCGCAAAGATCGGGATTCTATAAAAACGCAATGCGCTAAAGGTGGAGGCGTCCTAGTTGCTGTGCGGCGCAACTCGCGGCGTACATCTGTACGGCTAGCAAATGAAGATTCTCTTCTGGATCAAATTTGCGTATCGCTCTCGGGACCCTTGGACACAATCTTTTTGGTGGTATCGTATATACCCCCATGCAGCAGTTTCGAGCTATACAAGGCTCATGTGGACAACATCGCTCGTATCCATCAGGATTTGGAAGATCACCAGTTTATGTGCGTTCTGGGTGATTTCAATCTGTCATCGCTGGTGTGGGTGCAGGATGAAGATTCTTCAAGTATGATTCCCAGTAATGTGCATCTGCCTCTACTAATTGATGATCTTTTTAGTATGGGCTTAGTTCAGATTAACAGTATATTCAATAAGTTAAATAGGCTTTTAGATTTAATTTTTATTAGCCCGGATTTAGGAACAAAATTAAGTTGTAGTAATATTCGACTCTCAGAGTGTGATGCCCATCATCAGCCCTTATTACTATTAATAACATGTCATATTTATTCAGCTAACAAATCACTCACACCTTTAATGTATATAAGTGCTAATAGTTTAAATTCTATTCGATATGATATTTCTAATATTAATTGGGTCGATAGCCTTTCGCATGCTAATGTTGAAGCTAGCTATTATCATTTCATTTCTAAGCTTTCTATTATCATTAGTAGGTATGCTAAAAAAAGAGTTCAAAGTTCTTATAAATTACCCTGGTATACGTGGGGGCTCAAAAAATACAAAAATCTCCGTAATAAGTTCTACAAGCGTTACCTTGAGAGCGGTGACCCTGCCGGTCTTGAAAGATACAAGCTGCACAAGCGTGAATTCGAATTCTTAAACAAATTTCTTTATAGCCAATATTTGTCAGATGTTGAAAGTAAATTACGTATGAATCCCAAATCCTTCTGGCACTTTGTAAACTCCAAAAGAAGAACATCGAACATTCCTTCCCACATGTCTCTTAATAGTGAATTGGCTTCCTCGGACCTGGAGGTTGCTAACTTGTTTGCTAAATTTTTTTCATTCAATTTCGAGCCAACTTCGTCTTGGAATGATGATGAAACGCTTCTTTCCATCGACTCCTTATTAAATATAGGAAATCTTAATGTGTCAGACTTTGACTGCCATATTGCTGCCGCGAGCTTTAATGATTCAGAACGTATGGATTGCGACGGCCTTTCTCCCTTTATCCTAAAAAATTGTACTGATGTTCTCTGTGACCCCCTCAAAATAATTTTTAACAAGTCCCTCTCCAGTTGTATGTTCATTCATAGATGGAAGTTAGCTACAGTGACCCCAATTCTCAAATCAGGTGTAACAAGTTCCATATCTAATTACAGACCAATTGCCAAGCTGAGCAACATTTCAAAAATGTTTAAGCGCATTGTGGCTAGGCAGCTAAACTTTCTTGTGGGCCGCACTATTACCCCTAACCAGCATGGATTTATGCCAGGACGATCGACTACCACTAATTTAGCAACCTTCAATCACTTCTGCATAAATTCGTTTGTGAATCATCACCAAGTAGATGTAGTCTATACTGACTTTGCCAAAGCCTTTGATAAAGTCTGTCATACTGCTTTATTAGCTAAGCTTCAAAAAATGGGATTCCACTCTCTAATCTTAGATTGGATTAGGTCCTACCTAACCAATAGAGAATACAAAGTGAAAAATAATGGAGTTTTTTCGAACCCGTATGTGGCAACGCCTGGCCTCCCTCAAGGAAGTGCTTTGGGGCCCTTTCTATTCATTTTATTTATAAATGATATAAGTAACTCCATACATGACTCTGAGTTTCTATTATTTGCAGATAACCTCAAATTATTCAAGTCCGTTAATTCAACTGTAGACTGTCTACTCCTCCAGAATGACTTAAATAGATTAGGTAATTGGTGCTCCCGAAATATGCTTCCCTTAAATTTTTCAAAATGCTTTTTAGTAAGATACAGCAAGCGTATAAACAATGTTATCTGCTCGTATTCAATTAATGCTCATCTCCTTGCCACAAAAAACGAGTGCCTGGATTTAGGAATTGTTTTTGATTCTAAATTTCTCTTTGTTGAACATATTAACTACATCATTCCTAAAGCATATGCCATGTACGGATTCAGTAGGCGCAACACAACTCACTTCTCTGACCCATACACTAAGCTTACCCTATTCTTCTCATTTGTGCGTTCTAAATTAGAATATGCGGCATTTGTCTGGAATCCGACTGGACTTGTGTATATTCGTCGGGTAGAGCGAGTGCAAAAGCTTTTCCTACGTTTCGCCCTGCAAAGCCTCCGGTTCCGTGATCCCACTCCTTCCTATGCTACAGAGCTTTACATCTTTTCAACAGTCTGCCACTTAGCATGCGATTGGACCTAAGTTCGTCCAGGGATAGCAATAAGAAAGAAAAATAAATAACTAAATAAATAAATAAATAAATAAATAAATAAATAAATAAATAAATAAATAAATAAATAAATAAATAAATAAATAAATAAATAAATAAATAAATAAATAAATAAATAAATAAATAAATAAATAAATAAATAAATAAATAAATAAATAAATAAATAAATAAATAAATAAATAAATAAATAAATAAATAAATAAATAAATAAATAAATAAATAAATAAATAAATAAATAAATAAATAAATAAATAAATAAATAAATAAATAAATAAATAAATAAATAAATAAATAAATAAATAAATAAATAAATAAATAAATAAATAAATAAATAAATAAATAAATAAATAAATAAATAAATAAATAAATAAATAAATAAATAAATAAATAAATAAATAAATAAATAAATAAATAAATAAATAAATAAATAAATAAATAAATAAATAAATAAATAAATAAATAAATAAATAAATAAATAAATAAATAAATAAATAAATAAATAAATAAATAAATAAATAAATAAATAAATAAATAAATAAATAAATAAATAAATAAATAAATAAATAAATAAATAAATAAATAAATAAATAAATAAATAAATAAATAAATAAATAAATAAATAAATAAATAAATAAATAAATAAATAAATAAATAAATAAATAAATAAATAAATAAATAAATAAATAAATAAATAAATAAATAAATAAATAAATAAATAAATAAATAAATAAATAAATAAATAAATAAATAAATAAATAAATAAATAAATAAATAAATAAATAAATAAATAAATAAATAAATAAATAAATAAATAAATAAATAAATAAATAAATAAATAAATAAATAAATAAATAAATAAATAAATAAATAAATAAATAAATAAATAAATAAATAAATAAATAAATAAATAAATAAATAAATAAATAAATAAATAAATAAATAAATAAATAAATAAATAAATAAATAAATAAATAAATAAATAAATAAATAAATAAATAAATAAATAAATAAATAAATAAATAAATAAATAAATAAATAAATAAATAAATAAATAAATAAATAAATAAATAAATAAATAAATAAATAAATAAATAAATAAATAAATAAATAAATAAATAAATAAATAAATAAATAAATAAATAAATAAATAAATAAATAAATAAATAAATAAATAAATAAATAAATAAATAAATAAATAAATAAATAAATAAATAAATAAATAAATAAATAAATAAATAAATAAATAAATAAATAAATAAATAAATAAATAAATAAATAAATAAATAAATAAATAAATAAATAAATAAATAAATAAATAAATAAATAAATAAATAAATAAATAAATAAATAAATAAATAAATAAATAAATAAATAAATAAATAAATAAATAAATAAATAAATAAATAAATAAATAAATAAATAAATAAATAAATAGATAAATAAATAAATAAATAAATAGATAAATAAATAAATAAATAAATAAATAAATAAATAAATAAATAAATAAATAAATAAAAAAATATTGGGGACTTGGTAAAGGAGGCTGAATTTCCAAAAAATTTAAATGCAGTTATTTTCGGGTATGCCATAAGATTATGAACATCACATTTTTAAATTATTTTAACAACATTTATAACAGAAAAATGGCAAAAGAAAGAATTCAAAAAAAAAAACAAATCGAATTTCGGGGCCTTTGGGGGTCGTTTTTGGTTCTAATGTATACCTCACACGCGGCTCCTAATTATTCTCTGAATTAATGTAATTTTTTTAGATTTTTATGTCAATCCGTTCTGGGTGGAATTTGCTACTGGACATTTTTTATTGTTACTCCTTTCTTAATTTAGAGATAGAGATAAGGAAGGCAGGTGGAAGGGGGTGCCGTGAATCAAATTGTTTAAACATTTCCATTTGTTTAAACAATTTGAGGCACGTGTAAGGAAGAGCAAGAGAATCAATTGATTTGAATATTTAGTGTTCTTTTAATATTTTCAATGCGATTTGAATTTTAAAACACAAACATCTGTAAGAAATTGTTTTAAATCTGTTGGGGAAATGTCAATGAAATATTCTTTTAGCAAAAGGATATCAGTGCTATCATGAATTTAAATCTAAGCGAATCTCACTTCCTTAGTCAGCTGCAATTCGCACACACACGTACACACGCTCATACCTAGAGGTTGTGTGTGGACCTGCATGATTTTGCATACAGGAAAATCTTTTTTAAAATTTAACGTTTGGCTAAAAAAAAAATGGTGCAAAAGAATCGATTTTCGATATAATCGATTTTTTAACCGCGCATTTTAAATCTGCTGTAACTGTGGTATTTTCATTTTTTCCATACAGGCAGGGACGTCAGAAGGCAAAACAAAATTTGAAAATATTGGGGACTTGGTAAAGCAGGCTGAATTTCCAAAAAATTTAAATGCAGTTTTTTGCGGGTATGCCATAAGATTATGAACATCACATTTTTAACGCATTTTAACAACATTTATAACAGAGAAATGGCAAAAGAAAAAATTAAAAAAAAACGAATCGAATTTTGGGGCCCTTTGGGGTCGTTAATTGAGCTAATTTATACCTCACACGCGGCTCCTAATTATTCTCCGAATTAATGTAATTTTTTTTAGATTTTTATGTCAGTCCGTTCTGGATGGAATTTGCTACTGGACATTTTTTATGCCTTCCCTTATATTGATATGGAGAAGAAGAGACGACAGGAAGGCAGGTGGAAGGGGATGCCGTGAATCAAATTGTTTAAACATTTCCATTTGTTTAAACA
Source organism: Drosophila pseudotakahashii (assembly GCA_035046095.1). Lineage (NCBI taxonomy): Eukaryota > Metazoa > Arthropoda > Insecta > Diptera > Drosophilidae > Drosophila > Drosophila pseudotakahashii. Next base: position 11,584 of record JAWNOE010000007.1, read on the forward strand.
ATTTGAGGCACGTGTAAGGAAGAGCAAGAGAATCAATTGATTTGAATATTTAGTGTTCTTTTAATATTTTCAATGCGATTTAAATTTTAAATCCCAAAAATCTGTAAGAAATTGTTTTAAATCTGTTGGGGAAATGTCAATGAAATGTTCTTTAAGCAAAAGGATATCAGTGTTATCATGAATTTGAATCTAAGCGAATCTCACTTCCTTAGTCAGCTGCAATTCGCACACACACGTACACACGCTCATACCTAGTGGTTGTGTGTGGAGCTGCACGATTTTGCATACAGGAAAATCTTCTTTAAAATTTAACGATTGGCTAAAAAAAAATGGTGCAAAAGAATCGATTTTCGATATAATCGATTTTTTAACCGCGCATTTTAAATCTGCTGTGACTGTGGTATTTTCATTTTTTTTCCCTTGCGCGGTCACACTTAAATTCCCCTTGCGTGGTCACACTTAAAGTGCGACAGCAAAAGCAAAAGGATATCAGTATTATCATGAATTTGACTCTAAGCGAATTTCACTTCCTTAGTCAGCTGCAATACGCACACACACGTACACACGCATATAAATAGTGGTTTTGTGGTAAATACGCATTTTTTTGTGCGTGTGTGTGTACGCAGCGGAGCGAATAAATTTTTTTTTTGTTTTTTCCAAATCCACAGTTTGTCAATAACTCAACGTTTGAAAACTAATAGATAGTTTGGAAACATATCGGGTTCTTGGATTTTAAAAATAAAAATAACTTTACGGAAAACTTCGACTGTATAACTGTATCCAAATTCTAAAGCTGATCGGAGCAGCATGATTTTGCACACAGGAAAATCATTTTTTAAATTTAACGTTTGGCTAAAAAAAAATGGTGCAAAAGAATCGATTTTCGATATAATCGATATTTTAACCGCGCATTTTAAATCTGCTGTGACTGTGGAATTTTCATCTTTTTTCCCTTGCGCGGTCACACTTAAATTCCTCTTGCGCGGTCACACTTAAAGTGCGACAGCTTGACATACACACATACATGTACGACTTTATGCAAAGTGCGCCAGCAGAACATACATACATACATATATGGAGGCCGTGACGTCAGAAGGAAAAACAAAATTTGAAAATTTAGGGGACTTGGTAAAGGAGGCTGAATTTCCAAAAAATTTAAATGCAGTTATTTGCGGGTATGCCATAAGATTATGAACATCACATTTTTAAATCATTTTAACAACATTTATAACAGAAAAATGGCAAAAGAATGAATTAAAAACAAGAGAGAACGCTATAGTCGGGTACCCCGACTATCAGATACCCGTTACTCAGCCAAAGTGAGTGCGAGGGAGATGGAGATATACTATTTTTAAATCTGGCATACCTTTTTAACGAATGGTCCAATTTGAAAAATTTCGTCTACATTTCGATAGGTTTTGATAAATACAATTAAACTGCATTTTTACTTTTCCAAAATCTTTAAAGCTGTGGGTGGCAGAAATTTTTTAACTCGTTTATTGTGGGCGTTAGGCGATTGTGGGCGTTAGAGGGGGCGTGGCCCCCGGCTGAAACAAACTTGCGCTGCGTAGGAAGCCAACGAATATGTGTGGGTAATCCCAATTCTCTAGCTTTTGTAGTTTCTGAGATCTCTGCGTTTATACGGACGGACAGACGGACATGGCTAAATCGACTCGGCTAGTGACCCTGATCAAGAATATATATACTTTATAGGGTCGGAAACGCTTCCTTCTACCTGTTACATACTTTTGCACGAATACAATATACCCTTTACTCTACGAGTAACGGGTATAATAAAACAAATCGAATTTTGGGGTCTTTGGGGGTCGTTTTTGGTTCTAATGTATACCTCACACGCGGCTCCTAATTATTCTCCGAATCAATGTAATTTCTTTAGATTTTTATGTCAATCCGTTCTGGGTGGAATTTGCTACTGGACATTTTTTATTGTTACTCCTTTATTAATTTAGAGACGACAGGAAGACAGGTGGAAGGGGATGCCGTGAATCAAATAATATTTTCAATGCGATTTGAATTTTAAAACACAAAAATCTGTAAGAAAATGTTTTAAATCTGTTGGGGAATGTAAATGAAATATTCTTTTAGCAAAAGGATATCAGTATTATCATGAATTTGAATCTAAGCGAATCTCACTTCCATAGTCAGCTGCAATGCGCACACACACGTACACACGCATATAAATAGTGGCTGTGTGGTAAATACGCATTTTTTTGCTAATACATATTTAGTGCGTGTGTGTGTACGCAGCGGAGCGAATTAATTTTTTTTTTAGTTTTTTCAAAATCCACAGTTTGTTAATAACTCAAAGTTTGAAAACTAATAGATAGTTTGGAAACATATCGTCTTAGCTGATCGGGTTCATGGATTTTAAAAATAACAAGAGAGAACGCTATAGTCGAGTACTTCGACTATTAGATACCCGTTACTCAGCTAAAGGAAGTGGGAGAGAGATTAATATATGCACGCGTCAAAGCTACTAGGGCCATCTAGTGGCTGTTTCATTTTTTGCTCATAACTTTTTAATGGATTGTCCGATTTGATCGGGCATAACTTTTTAACGAATGGTCCGATTTGAAAAATTTCTTCTACAATTCTATAGATATTGATAATCACAATAAAACTGCATTTTTACTTTTCTAAAATATTTAAAGGTGTGGGCGCCAGACACCTTTAAAAAAAGGGTGTAGGGCGATTGAGGGCGTTAGAGGGGGCGTGGCACCTTTTTGAAACATACTTGCGCTGCGTAGGAACTCCAAGAATCTGCCAAAATGCCAGTCCTCTAGCTTTTATAGTTTCCGAGATCTCAGCGTTCATACGGACGGACAGACGGACAGACGGACATGGCTTAAAAATAAAACAAATAGAATTTTGGGGCCTTTGGGGGTCGTTTTTGGTTCTAATGTATACCTCACACGCGGCTCCTTATTATTCTCTGAATTAATGTAATTTTTTTAGATTTTTATGTCAATCCGTTCTGGGTGGAATTTGCTACTGGACATTTTTTATTGTTACTCCTTTATTTATTTAGAGATTAAACGCAATTTTTGACACATGCGTTCCTGCGTATTATGACACAATTTCAACCCAACCTCCGTGGTTTAGCAAAGAGTTATCAAGACTTAAAAATGTGAAGTCTAGACTCTACAAAAAGTTTAAAGCTTCCGGATTACAAGCTGCCTTTTCCCGATGCTTAACGTCCAGTGTGATAAAAACTATTTAGCTCGTTGTAAGACACAGTTTACACTGGATCCAAAAAAGTTTTATAATTTTGTTAACACAAAGCGTAAATCTTCATGTTACCCATCAACACTAAAATTTGAAAATTCTGCTGCAAACACTGATCAAGCCATAGCCGATCTTTTTGCACAGTTTTTCCAAACCACCTATTCAACATCAAGTCCTTCAGATCAGTGTTACCCATATGATATGCCTAAATCAAACTTTATTTTTTGTCCGGTTTCAAGTGAAAGCTCACTTCTTTTAGATTTGCATTCATAAAAAGGGAAGCAAATTGAACGCATGTAATTACAGAGGTATTTTAAAACTGTCAGCTATTCCAAAAATCTTTGAGAACATTATTTCGCCCCATTTGCAACACAGTTGTAGGTCTCTTATTTCCTCTTGTCAACACGGATTTATAAAACGTAGGTCAACGACAACCAATCTTTTGGAGTTTACTTCATTTGTGATAAATGGTTTTAAAAAAAATCTTCAGACGGATGTGGTTTACACTGATTTCAGTAAGGCGTTTGATTCTGTAAACCACCCGATTCTAGTTCGGAAATTGGACCTTTTAGGGTTTCCAGATGATCTTCTTAGGTGGATCTTAAGTTATTTAAATGGCAGGACCCACAGGGTCATTTTAAAAAACTCTTTTTCATCCCTAATCCGAGTCACGTCCGGTGTACCACAAGGAAGTCATCTTGGTCCGCTCCTGTTTACATTATTCATAAATGACCTTCCACTAGTCCTAACGAAGTCACGTGTACTTATGTACGCAGATGACGTTAAGTTGTGCCTGCAATTTTATGATCCTGCGCAAAGTTTAGCTTTGCAATCTGATATAAATGCATTTCAAACATGAATAATAAATTAAATTTAAATGGTTCTAAGTGTAAACTAATGACCTTTTTTCGTGTCGGCCCTCACTATTCAACTAATACTTTGAGCGGTTGTGTGTTAGATAGAATAACGCATGCTGACGACCTCGGAGTCTACATGGATCCTAAACTAAAATTTTCTGATCACAATACTACCATGGTAAATAAATCCAAAGGCGTGCTTGCATTTATCAAAAGGTGGTCGAAGGAATTCGATGATCCCTATGTCACAAAGACTTTCTTTATTTCATTAGTCCGACCAATTCTTGAGTACTGCGCTCCTGTTTGGAGTCCCCAATATGGGGTGCATATAGACCGGATTGAGTCTGTGCAAAAGAACTTTTTAATATTTGCCTTACGGAGACTTAACTGGGATACAAGCCTAATACTGCCATCCTACTCTAGTAGACTACTTCTAATTAACTTACCATCATTAGTTAACCGTAGAACTATGCTTGGTATTACGATTATTAGGAATCTTATTCATGGTGATGTGGAGAGTCCCGAGTTATTCTGTCGCCTGGATTTTAATGTGCCTAATAGATTCACTAGACACTATATTCCTTTAGTTTTAAATCATTGTATCTCTACATTGTATCTTTTAAATTATTTTAACAACATTTATAACAGAAAAATGGCAAAAGAAAGAATTCAAAAAAAAAAACAAATCGAATTTCGGGGCCTTTGGGGGTCGTTTTTGGTTCTAATGTATACCTCACACGCGGCTCCTAATTATTCTCTGAATTAATGTAATTTTTTTAGATTTTTATGTCAATCCGTTCTGGGTGGAATTTGCTACTGGACATTTTTTATTGTTACTCCTTTCTTAATTTAGAGATAGAGATAAGGAAGGCAGGTGGAAGGGGGTGCCGTGAATCAAATTGTTTAAACATTTCCATTTGTTTAAACAATTTGAGGCACGTGTAAGGAAGAGCAAGAGAATCAATTGATTTGAATATTTAGTGTTCTTTTAATATTTTCAATGCGATTTGAATTTTAAAACACAAACATCTGTAAGAAATTGTTTTAAATCTGTTGGGGAAATGTCAATGAAATATTCTTTTAGCAAAAGGATATCAGTGCTATCATGAATTTAAATCTAAGCGAATCTCACTTCCTTAGTCAGCTGCAATTCGCACACACACGTACACACGCTCATACCTAGAGGTTGTGTGTGGACCTGCATGATTTTGCATACAGGAAAATCTTTTTTAAAATTTAACGTTTGGCTAAAAAAAAAATGGTGCAAAAGAATCGATTTTCGATATAATCGATTTTTTAACCGCGCATTTTAAATCTGCTGTAACTGTGGTATTTTCATTTTTTCCCTTGCGCGGTCACACTTAAAGTGCGACAGCATGACATACACACATACATGTACGACTTTATGCAAAGTGCGCCAGCAGAACATACATACATACATATGTGGAGGCAGGGACGTCAGAAGGCAAAACAAAATTTGAAAATATTGGGGACTTGGTAAAGCAGGCTGAATTTCCAAAAAATTTAAATGCAGTTTTTTGCGGGTATGCCATAAGATTATGAACATCACATTTTTAACGCATTTTAACAACATTTATAACAGAGAAATGGCAAAAGAAAAAATTAAAAAAAAACGAATCGAATTTTGGGGCCCTTTGGGGTCGTTAATTGAGCTAATTTATACCTCACACGCGGCTCCTAATTATTCTCCGAATTAATGTAATTTTTTTTAGATTTTTATGTCAGTCCGTTCTGGATGGAATTTGCTACTGGACATTTTTTATGCCTTCCCTTATATTGATATGGAGAAGAAGAGACGACAGGAAGGCAGGTGGAAGGGGATGCCGTGAATCAAATTGTTTAAACATTTCCATTTGTTTAAACAATTTGAGGCACGTGTAAGGAAGAGCAAGAGAATCAATTGATTTGAATATTTAGTGTTCTTTTAATATTTTCAATGCGATTTAAATTTTAAATCCCAAAAATCTGTAAGAAATTGTTTTAAATCTGTTGGGGAAATGTCAATGAAATGTTCTTTAAGCAAAAGGATATCAGTGTTATCATGAATTTGAATCTAAGCGAATCTCACTTCCTTAGTCAGCTGCAATTCGCACACACACGTACACACGCTCATACCTAGTGGTTGTGTGTGGAGCTGCACGATTTTGCATACAGGAAAATCTTCTTTAAAATTTAACGATTGGCTAAAAAAAAATGGTGCAAAAGAATCGATTTTCGATATAATCGATTTTTTAACCGCGCATTTTAAATCTGCTGTGACTGTGGTATTTTCATTTTTTTTCCCTTGCGCGGTCACACTTAAATTCCCCTTGCGTGGTCACACTTAAAGTGCGACAGCAAAAGCAAAAGGATATCAGTATTATCATGAATTTGACTCTAAGCGAATTTCACTTCCTTAGTCAGCTGCAATACGCACACACACGTACACACGCATATAAATAGTGGTTTTGTGGTAAATACGCATTTTTTTGTGCGTGTGTGTGTACGCAGCGGAGCGAATAAATTTTTTTTTTGTTTTTTCCAAATCCACAGTTTGTCAATAACTCAACGTTTGAAAACTAATAGATAGTTTGGAAACATATCGGGTTCTTGGATTTTAAAAATAAAAATAACTTTACGGAAAACTTCGACTGTATAACTGTATCCAAATTCTAAAGCTGATCGGAGCAGCATGATTTTGCACACAGGAAAATCATTTTTTAAATTTAACGTTTGGCCAAAAAAAAATGGTGCATGTCAGTCCGTTCTGGATGGAATTTGCTACTGGACATTTTTTATGCCTTCCCTTATATTGATATGGAGAAGAAGAGACGACAGGAAGGCAGGTGGAAGGGGATGCCGTGAATCAAATTGTTTAAACATTTCCATTTGTTTAAACAATTTGAGGCACGTGTAAGGAAGAGCAAGAGAATCAATTGATTTGAATATTTAGTGTTCTTTTAATATTTTCAATGCGATTTAAATTTTAAATCCCAAAAATCTGTAAGAAATTGTTTTAAATCTGTTGGGGAAATGTCAATGAAATGTTCTTTAAGCAAAAGGATATCAGTGTTATCATGAATTTGAATCTAAGCGAATCTCACTTCCTTAGTCAGCTGCAATTCGCACACACACGTACACACGCTCATACCTAGTGGTTGTGTGTGGAGCTGCACGATTTTGCATACAGGAAAATCTTCTTTAAAATTTAACGATTGGCTAAAAAAAAATGGTGCAAAAGAATCGATTTTCGATATAATCGATTTTTTAACCGCGCATTTTAAATCTGCTGTGACTGTGGTATTTTCATTTTTTTTCCCTTGCGCGGTCACACTTAAATTCCCCTTGCGTGGTCACACTTAAAGTGCGACAGCAAAAGCAAAAGGATATCAGTATTATCATGAATTTGACTCTAAGCGAATTTCACTTCCTTAGTCAGCTGCAATACGCACACACACGTACACACGCATATAAATAGTGGTTTTGTGGTAAATACGCATTTTTTTGTGCGTGTGTGTGTACGCAGCGGAGCGAATAAATTTTTTTTTTGTTTTTTCCAAATCCACAGTTTGTCAATAACTCAACGTTTGAAAACTAATAGATAGTTTGGAAACATATCGGGTTCTTGGATTTTAAAAATAAAAATAACTTTACGGAAAACTTCGACTGTATAACTGTATCCAAATTCTAAAGCTGATCGGAGCAGCATGATTTTGCACACAGGAAAATCATTTTTTAAATTTAACGTTTGGCTAAAAAAAAATGGTGCAAAAGAATCGATTTTCGATATAATCGATATTTTAACCGCGCATTTTAAATCTGCTGTGACTGTGGAATTTTCATCTTTTTTCCCTTGCGCGGTCACACTTAAATTCCTCTTGCGCGGTCACACTTAAAGTGCGACAGCATGACATACACACATACATGTACGACTTTATGCAAAGTGCGCCAGCAGAACATACATACATACATATATGGAGGCCGTGACGTCAGAAGGAAAAACAAAATTTGAAAATTTAGGGGACTTGGTAAAGGAGGCTGAATTTCCAAAAAATTTAAATGCAGTTATTTGCGGGTATGCCATAAGATTATGAACATCACATTTTTAAATCATTTTAACAACATTTATAACAGAAAAATGGCAAAAGAATGAATTAAAAACAAGAGAGAACGCTATAGTCGGGTACCCCGACTATCAGATACCCGTTACTCAGCCAAAGTGAGTGCGAGGGAGATGGAGATATACTATTTTTAAATCTGGCATACCTTTTTAACGAATGGTCCAATTTGAAAAATTTCGTCTACATTTCGATAGGTTTTGATAAATACAATTAAACTGCATTTTTACTTTTCCAAAATCTTTAAAGCTGTGGGTGGCAGAAATTTTTTAACTCGTTTATTGTGGGCGTTAGGCGATTGTGGGCGTTAGAGGGGGCGTGGCCCCCGGCTGAAACAAACTTGCGCTGCGTAGGAAGCCAACGAATATGTGTGGGTAATCCCAATTCTCTAGCTTTTGTAGTTTCTGAGATCTCTGCGTTTATACGGACGGACAGACGGACATGGCTAAATCGACTCGGCTAGTGACCCTGATCAAGAATATATATACTTTATAGGGTCGGAAACGCTTCCTTCTACCTGTTACATACTTTTGCACGAATACAATATACCCTTTACTCTACGAGTAACGGGTATAATAAAACAAATCGAATTTTGGGGTCTTTGGGGGTCGTTTTTGGTTCTAATGTATACCTCACACGCGGCTCCTAATTATTCTCCGAATCAATGTAATTTCTTTAGATTTTTATGTCAATCCGTTCTGGGTGGAATTTGCTACTGGACATTTTTTATTGTTACTCCTTTATTAATTTAGAGACGACAGGAAGACAGGTGGAAGGGGATGCCGTGAATCAAATAATATTTTCAATGCGATTTGAATTTTAAAACACAAAAATCTGTAAGAAAATGTTTTAAATCTGTTGGGGAATGTAAATGAAATATTCTTTTAGCAAAAGGATATCAGTATTATCATGAATTTGAATCTAAGCGAATCTCACTTCCATAGTCAGCTGCAATGCGCACACACACGTACACACGCATATAAATAGTGGCTGTGTGGTAAATACGCATTTTTTTGCTAATACATATTTAGTGCGTGTGTGTGTACGCAGCGGAGCGAATTAATTTTTTTTTTAGTTTTTTCAAAATCCACAGTTTGTTAATAACTCAAAGTTTGAAAACTAATAGATAGTTTAGAAACATATCGTCTTAGCTGATCGGGTTCATGGATTTTAAAAATAACAAGAGAGAACGCTATAGTCGAGTACTTCGACTATTAGATACCCGTTACTCAGCTAAAGGAAGTGGGAGAGAGATTAATATATGCACGCGTCAAAGCTACTAGGGCCATCTAGTGGCTGTTTCATTTTTTGCTCATAACTTTTTAATGGATTGTCCGATTTGATCGGGCATAACTTTTTAACGAATGGTCCGATTTGAAAAATTTCTTCTACAATTCTATAGATATTGATAATCACAATAAAACTGCATTTTTACTTTTCTAAAATATTTAAAGGTGTGGGCGCCAGACACCTTTAAAAAAAGGGTGTAGGGCGATTGAGGGCGTTAGAGGGGGCGTGGCACCTTTTTGAAACATACTTGCGCTGCGTAGGAACTCCAAGAATCTGCCAAAATGCCAGTCCTCTAGCTTTTATAGTTTCCGAGATCTCAGCGTTCATACGGACGGACAGACGGACAGACGGACATGGCTTAAAAATAAAACAAATAGAATTTTGGGGCCTTTGGGGGTCGTTTTTGGTTCTAATGTATACCTCACACGCGGCTCCTTATTATTCTCTGAATTAATGTAATTTTTTTAGATTTTTATGTCAATCCGTTCTGGGTGGAATTTGCTACTGGACATTTTTTATTGTTACTCCTTTATTTATTTAGAGATTAAACGCAATTTTTGACACATGCGTTCCTGCGTATTATGACACAATTTCAACGCAACCTCCGTGGTTTAGCAAAGAGTTATCAAGACTTAAAAATGTGAAGTCTAGACTCTACAAAAAGTTTAAAGCTTCCGGATTACAAGCTGCCTTTTCCCGATGCTTAACGTCCAGTGTGATAAAAACTATTTAGCTCGTTGTAAGACACAGTTTACACTGGATCCAAAAAAGTTTTATAATTTTGTTAACACAAAGCGTAAATCTTCATGTTACCCATCAACACTAAAATTTGAAAATTCTGCTGCAAACACTGATCAAGCCATAGCCGATCTTTTTGCACAGTTTTTCCAAACCACCTATTCAACATCAAGTCCTTCAGATCAGTGTTACCCATATGATATGCCTAAATCAAACTTTATTTTTTGTCCGGTTTCAAGTGAAAGCTCACTTCTTTTAGATTTGCATTCATAAAAAGGGAAGCAAATTGAACGCATGTAATTACAGAGGTATTTTAAAACTGTCAGCTATTCCAAAAATCTTTGAGAACATTATTTCGCCCCATTTGCAACACAGTTGTAGGTCTCTTATTTCCTCTTGTCAACACGGATTTATAAAACGTAGGTCAACGACAACCAATCTTTTGGAGTTTACTTCATTTGTGATAAATGGTTTTAAAAAAAATCTTCAGACGGATGTGGTTTACACTGATTTCAGTAAGGCGTTTGATTCTGTAAACCACCCGATTCTAGTTCGGAAATTGGACCTTTTAGGGTTTCCAGATGATCTTCTTAGGTGGATCTTAAGTTATTTAAATGGCAGGACCCACAGGGTCATTTTAAAAAACTCTTTTTCATCCCTAATCCGAGTCACGTCCGGTGTACCACAAGGAAGTCATCTTGGTCCGCTCCTGTTTACATTATTCATAAATGACCTTCCACTAGTCCTAACGAAGTCACGTGTACTTATGTACGCAGATGACGTTAAGTTGTGCCTGCAATTTTATGATCCTGCGCAAAGTTTAGCTTTGCAATCTGATATAAATGCATTTCAAACATGAATAATAAATTAAATTTAAATGGTTCTAAGTGTAAACTAATGACCTTTTTTCGTGTCGGCCCTCACTATTCAACTAATACTTTGAGCGGTTGTGTGTTAGATAGAATAACGCATGCTGACGACCTCGGAGTCTACATGGATCCTAAACTAAAATTTTCTGATCACAATACTACCATGGTAAATAAATCCAAAGGCGTGCTTGCATTTATCAAAAGGTGGTCGAAGGAATTCGATGATCCCTATGTCACAAAGACTTTCTTTATTTCATTAGTCCGACCAATTCTTGAGTACTGCGCTCCTGTTTGGAGTCCCCAATATGGGGTGCATATAGACCGGATTGAGTCTGTGCAAAAGAACTTTTTAATATTTGCCTTACGGAGACTTAACTGGGATACAAGCCTAATACTGCCATCCTACTCTAGTAGACTACTTCTAATTAACTTACCATCATTAGTTAACCGTAGAACTATGCTTGGTATTACGATTATTAGGAATCTTATTCATGGTGATGTGGAGAGTCCCGAGTTATTCTGTCGCCTGGATTTTAATGTGCCTAATAGATTCACTAGACACTATATTCCTTTAGTTTTAAATCATTGTATCTCTACATTGTATCTTTTAAATTATTTTAACAACATTTATAACAGAAAAATGGCAAAAGAAAGAATTCAAAAAAAAAAACAAATCGAATTTCGGGGCCTTTGGGGGTCGTTTTTGGTTCTAATGTATACCTCACACGCGGCTCCTAATTATTCTCTGAATTAATGTAATTTTTTTAGATTTTTATGTCAATCCGTTCTGGGTGGAATTTGCTACTGGACATTTTTTATTGTTACTCCTTTCTTAATTTAGAGATAGAGATAAGGAAGGCAGGTGGAAGGGGGTGCCGTGAATCAAATTGTTTAAACATTTCCATTTGTTTAAACAATTTGAGGCACGTGTAAGGAAGAGCAAGAGAATCAATTGATTTGAATATTTAGTGTTCTTTTAATATTTTCAATGCGATTTGAATTTTAAAACACAAACATCTGTAAGAAATTGTTTTAAATCTGTTGGGGAAATGTCAATGAAATATTCTTTTAGCAAAAGGATATCAGTGCTATCATGAATTTAAATCTAAGCGAATCTCACTTCCTTAGTCAGCTGCAATTCGCACACACACGTACACACGCTCATACCTAGAGGTTGTGTGTGGACCTGCATGATTTTGCATACAGGAAAATCTTTTTTAAAATTTAACGTTTGGCTAAAAAAAATGGTGCAAAAGAATCGATTTTCGATATAATCGATTTTTTAACCGCGCATTTTAAATCTGCTGTAACTGTGGTATTTTCATTTTTTCCCTTGCGCGGTCACACTTAAAGTGCGACAGCATGACATACACACATACATGTACGACTTTATGCAAAGTGCGCCAGCAGAACATACATACATACATATGTGGAGGCAGGGACGTCAGAAGGCAAAACAAAATTTGAAAATATTGGGGACTTGGTAAAGCAGGCTGAATTTCCAAAAAATTTAAATGCAGTTTTTTGCGGGTATGCCATAAGATTATGAACATCACATTTTTAACGCATTTTAACAACATTTATAACAGAGAAATGGCAAAAGAAAAAATTAAAAAAAAACGAATCGAATTTTGGGGCCCTTTGGGGTCGTTAATTGAGCTAATTTATACCTCACACGCGGCTCCTAATTATTCTCCGAATTAATGTAATTTTTTTTAGATTTTTATGTCAGTCCGTTCTGGATGGAATTTGCTACTGGACATTTTTTATGCCTTCCCTTATATTGATATGGAGAAGAAGAGACGACAGGAAGGCAGGTGGAAGGGGATGCCGTGAATAAAATTGTTTAAACATTTCCATTTGTTTAAACAATTTGAGGCACGTGTAAGGAAGAGCAAGAGAATCAATTGATTTGAATATTTAGTGTTCTTTTAATATTTTCAATGCGATTTAAATTTTAAATCCCAAAAATCTGTAAGAAATTGTTTTAAATCTGTTGGGGAAATGTCAATGAAATGTTCTTTAAGCAAAAGGATATCAGTGTTATCATGAATTTGAATCTAAGCGAATCTCACTTCCTTAGTCAGCTGCAATTCGCACACACACGTACACACGCTCATACCTAGTGGTTGTGTGTGGAGCTGCACGATTTTGCATACAGGAAAATCTTCTTTAAAATTTAACGATTGGCTAAAAAAAAATGGTGCAAAAGAATCGATTTTCGATATAATCGATTTTTTAACCGCGCATTTTAAATCTGCTGTGACTGTGGTATTTTCATTTTTTTTCCCTTGCGCGGTCACACTTAAATTCCCCTTGCGTGGTCACACTTAAAGTGCGACAGCAAAAGCAAAAGGATATCAGTATTATCATGAATTTGACTCTAAGCGAATTTCACTTCCTTAGTCAGCTGCAATACGCACACACACGTACACACGCATATAAATAGTTGTTTTGTGGTAAATACGCATTTTTTTGTGCGTGTGTGTGTACGCAGCGGAGCGAATAAATTTTTTTTTTGTTTTTTCCAAATCCACAGTTTGTCAATAACTCAACGTTTGAAAACTAATAGATAGTTTGGAAACATATCGGGTTCTTGGATTTTAAAAATAAAAATAACTTTACGGAAAACTTCGACTGTATAACTGTATCCAAATTCTAAAGCTGATCGGAGCAGCATGATTTTGCACACAGGAAAATCATTTTTTAAATTTAACGTTTGGCTTAAAAAAAAATGGTGCAAAAGAATCGATTTTCGATATAATCGATATTTTAACCGCGCATTTTAAATCTGCTGTGACTGTGGAATTTTCATCTTTTTTCCCTTGCGCGGTCACACTTAAATTCCTCTTGCGCGGTCACACTTAAAGTGCGACAGCATGACATACACACATACATGTACGACTTTATGCAAAGTGCGCCAGCAGAACATACATACATACATATATGGAGGCCGTGACGTCAGAAGGAAAAACAAAATTTGAAAATTTAGGGGACTTGGTAAAGGAGGCTGAATTTCCAAAAAATTTAAATGCAGTTATTTGCGGGTATGCCATAAGATTATGAACATCACATTTTTAAATCATTTTAACAACATTTATAACAGAAAAATGGCAAAAGAATGAATTAAAAACAAGAGAGAACGCTATAGTCGGGTACCCCGACTATCAGATACCCGTTACTCAGCCAAAGTGAGTGCGAGGGAGATGGAGATATACTATTTTTAAATCTGGCATACCTTTTTAACGAATGGTCCAATTTGAAAAATTTCGTCTACATTTCGATAGGTTTTGATAAATACAATTAAACTGCATTTTTACTTTTCCAAAATCTTTAAAGCTGTGGGTGGCAGAAATTTTTTAACTCGTTTATTGTGGGCGTTAGGCGATTGTGGGCGTTAGAGGGGGCGTGGCCCCCGGCTGAAACAAACTTGCGCTGCGTAGGAAGCCAACGAATATGTGTGGGTAATCCCAATTCTCTAGCTTTTGTAGTTTCTGAGATCTCTGCGTTTATACGGACGGACAGACGGACATGGCTAAATCGACTCGGCTAGTGACCCTGATCAAGAATATATATACTTTATAGGGTCGGAAACGCTTCCTTCTACCTGTTACATACTTTTGCACGAATACAATATACCCTTTACTCTACGAGTAACGGGTATAATAAAACAAATCGAATTTTGGGGTCTTTGGGGGTCGTTTTTGGTTCTAATGTATACCTCACACGCGGCTCCTAATTATTCTCCGAATCAATGTAATTTCTTTAGATTTTTATGTCAATCCGTTCTGGGTGGAATTTGCTACTGGACATTTTTTATTGTTACTCCTTTATTAATTTAGAGACGACAGGAAGACAGGTGGAAGGGGATGCCGTGAATCAAATAATATTTTCAATGCGATTTGAATTTTAAAACACAAAAATCTGTAAGAAAATGTTTTAAATCTGTTGGGGAATGTAAATGAAATATTCTTTTAGCAAAAGGATATCAGTATTATCATGAATTTGAATCTAAGCGAATCTCACTTCCATAGTCAGCTGCAATGCGCACACACACGTACACACGCATATAAATAGTGGCTGTGTGGTAAATACGCATTTTTTTGCTAATACATATTTAGTGCGTGTGTGTGTACGCAGCGGAGCGAATTAATTTTTTTTTTAGTTTTTTCAAAATCCACAGTTTGTTAATAACTCAAAGTTTGAAAACTAATAGATAGTTTGGAAACATATCGTCTTAGCTGATCGGGTTCTTGGATTTTAAAAATAACAAGAGAGAACGCTATAGTCGAGTACTTCGACTATTAGATACCCGTTACTCAGCTAAAGGAAGTGGGAGAGAGATTAATATATGCACGCGTCAAAGCTACTAGGGCCATCTAGTGGCTGTTTCATTTTTTGCTCATAACTTTTTAATGGATTGTCCGATTTGATCGGGCATAACTTTTTAACGAATGGTCCGATTTGAAAAATTTCTTCTACAATTCTATAGATATTGATAATCACAATAAAACTGCATTTTTACTTTTCTAAAATATTTAAAGGTGTGGGCGCCAGACACCTTTAAAAAAAGGGTGTAGGGCGATTGAGGGCGTTAGAGGGGGCGTGGCACCTTTTTGAAACATACTTGCGCTGCGTAGGAACTCCAAGAATCTGCCAAAATGCCAATCCTCTAGCTTTTATAGTTTCCGAGATCTCAGCGTTCATACGGACGGACAGACGGACATGGCTTAAAAATAAAACAAATAGAATTTTGGGGCCTTTGGGGGTCGTTTTTGGTTCTAATGTATACCTCACACGCGGCTCCTTATTATTCTCTGAATTAATGTAATTTTTTTAGATTTTTATGTCAATCCGTTCTGGGTGGAATTTGCTACTGGACATTTTTTATTGTTACTCCTTTATTTATTTAGAGATTAAACGCAATTTTTGACACATGCGTTCCTGCGTATTATGACACAATTTCAACCCAACCTCCGTGGTTTAGCAAAGAGTTATCAAGACTTAAAAATGTGAAGTCTAGACTCTACAAAAAGTTTAAAGCTTCCGGATTACAAGCTGCCTTTTCCCGATGCTTAACGTCCAGTGTGATAAAAACTATTTAGCTCGTTGTAAGACACAGTTTACACTGGATCCAAAAAAGTTTTATAATTTTGTTAACACAAAGCGTAAATCTTCATGTTACCCATCAACACTAAAATTTGAAAATTCTGCTGCAAACACTGATCAAGCCATAGCCGATCTTTTTGCACAGTTTTTCCAAACCACCTATTCAACATCAAGTCCTTCAGATCAGTGTTACCCATATGATATGCCTAAATCAAACTTTATTTTTTGTCCGGTTTCAAGTGAAAGCTCACTTCTTTTAGATTTGCATTCATAAAAAGGGAAGCAAATTGAACGCATGTAATTACAGAGGTATTTTAAAACTGTCAGCTATTCCAAAAATCTTTGAGAACATTATTTCGCCCCATTTGCAACACAGTTGTAGGTCTCTTATTTCCTCTTGTCAACACGGATTTATAAAACGTAGGTCAACGACAACCAATCTTTTGGAGTTTACTTCATTTGTGATAAATGGTTTTAAAAAAAATCTTCAGACGGATGTGGTTTACACTGATTTCAGTAAGGCGTTTGATTCTGTAAACCACCCGATTCTAGTTCGGAAATTGGACCTTTTAGGGTTTCCAGATGATCTTCTTAGGTGGATCTTAAGTTATTTAAATGGCAGGACCCACAGGGTCATTTTAAAGAACTCTTTTTCATCCCTAATCCGAGTCACGTCCGGTGTACCACAAGGAAGTCATCTTGGTCCGCTCCTGTTTACATTATTCATAAATGACCTTCCACTAGTCCTAACGAAGTCACGTGTACTTATGTACGCAGATGACGTTAAGTTGTGCCTGCAATTTTATGATCCTGCGCAAAGTTTAGCTTTGCAATCTGATATAAATGCATTTCAAACATGAATAATAAATTAAATTTAAATGGTTCTAAGTGTAAACTAATGACCTTTTTTCGTGTCGGCCCTCACTATTCAACTAATACTTTGAGCGGTTGTGTGTTAGATAGAATAACGCATGCTGACGACCTCGGAGTCTACATGGATCCTAAACTAAAATTTTCTGATCACAATACTACCATGGTAAATAAATCCAAAGGCGTGCTTGCATTTATCAAAAGGTGGTCGAAGGAATTCGATGATCCCTATGTCACAAAGACTTTCTTTATTTCATTAGTCCGACCAATTCTTGAGTACTGCGCTCCTGTTTGGAGTCCCCAATATGGGGTGCATATAGACCGGATTGAGTCTGTGCAAAAGAACTTTTTAATATTTGCCTTACGGAGACTTAACTGGGATACAAGCCTAATACTGCCATCCTACTCTAGTAGACTACTTCTAATTAACTTACCATCATTAGTTAACCGTAGAACTATGCTTGGTATTACGATTATTAGGAATCTTATTCATGGTGATGTGGAGAGTCCCGAGTTATTCTGTCGCCTGGATTTTAATGTGCCTAATAGATTCACTAGACACTATATTCCTTTAGTTTTAAATCATTGTATCTCTAATTATGCAATGCATGAACCTTTTAGAGTACTTTGCAAGGACTATAATAGACTATATCACCTAATATCTACTACCGACTCACTGCCTATCTGTAAATCAATAATACTGTCCTACTTAGCAACTAATTAGTTTTATTTTATGTAGCTGACTATTCGTATTTTGACCTGCATGTATTTTTTATTGTCTATTGTGAAATTGTCCTTTTCTTTGTCCGCGATTACGTTTACTCGCAAAAAAACGGTGTAGGGCTCCGTCACGGGCTGTTGTCACGTTCAAAAGAAACAGCTGAAAGCAATCACCCTTGAAAGAGGATCCCTTTGCTTGCCACTGAGAAACAAACACCCACCCAATAACAAAAGAATATGTAAATTTTAATTTCAAATATATTTTTATTTTTTTAACTTTTTGACCTGAAAGAAATACTTGAAAAAATCACCCATCCCCCAATAACAAAAGAAGATGTACATTTTAAATTCAAATATATTTTTATTGTTTAACTATTTATTTGTTTTCAAATTTAGGGTTAAGTTTATTATAATTGGTAATCAAAGCAATAGCTTAAATTCTAAGGTATGGTGCCTGGTGACATTGGCAAGTATCCGGGCCCTCTCTTACATCATCTTCGGCCCAGCGATATGTTAGCATATGTACGCCATATTTCGAATTTCTCTCACCGACTCGATCCATCTGTTGAAGATTAGAGAAAATCATCTTCAGGGACTCCCGATGATCTTCAAAAATGAAATCACAATTTTTTTTGAGGAATTTTGTGATTTTATCACACACGTGGTTGTTATTCATGATGTTTTGTTGTTTAACTGCTGTTTCTTGATAATGTAGTTGTTGCTTAATGTTGTTATTGATGTTTAACTGATGTTTCTTGATGTTTAACTCTTGTTTGTTCCTTGTTGTTTAACTGATTACTTGTTATTAGCTGCTTTTGTTGATCTGATTAGTTGATATTAGCTGTTTGTTGTTTAACTGATTAGTTGTTTGACTGTATAGCTGTTTTTTTGTTGTTTGTTCTTTAGTTGATTTTGATTGTTGCTGATCCAGTGGAGTTTCAATTCGAAGTGAAGGTTCTTCCCAGTAACTTCTCACTTTTATCCCCTCTTCATATGGGGGAGCATGCTTTTCCACCACGATCCCTTCCCTCGCAATCATCCCTTTGAGAAGATTAGTTAGATAAATGCAAATGTGTCTAGAAACCGAGTAGTCAACAACCTGGTTGCTAGGACACGGTTCACTTTCACCCCTCCCTCGCCATCAAATGGTCGATGGAATCAATCAATGAAAATAATTCAAGTCTAATTTCTTATATTAAATTTAAGGAAAATATTGACTTCAACCAATCAATTCGTTGCAACTCTAATTTCTTATATTAAATTTAAGGAAAATATTTTCATCAACCAATCAAAACTTTGAATTTTTTAAATTACACTCTAAAGTTTAAGTTCATACTAATAATCTATCCTCAAAGTTATATTTAAGACAGAATTTCGAACAGTAAGATCAACAGTGAAGTGATCTTATCAACGAGTTTACCTCAATTGAAAATTCAATTCAAGGGTCGAATCCTTCATTATATGTTTGTTAATAAAGGAGAGGAATTAAGATACCCGGAAGAGTTCCTCTTCGAAGCAGGAGAGGCTTTAAAATCTCATTTATTTAATGATATATAATAATATTACCATGTCCGGTAAAGTTAATTTTGAGCTTTTTGCGGAATATATGCTCGTGAAAGATGATGATTTAAAAACGGAGACTAAACAATTCCAAAGCAAAATGGAAGTTGTTTCAAGCCCCTCGGACTTAGACCGCGGGTGGACCCTACTCCGCATAATTCGATTGGAAATGAATTTCAATCAATATAAACCGCTATCTGGGATAAATGAGGATATCCCAACACCACCCAAGCTTTTTTCGAAAAAAGCTATAATTAATGTCCAAAATAAGAATGACTCATTCTGCTTTACATGGACTTTGATTTCGGGACTTACAAAGGTATCAAGCAACCCTAGTGTAAGCTACACATAAAAAGTTGATATAAGGGCCGAAAGACTTGTTTTAACATCTGGAATAAGTTCAAAATAAAGGACATAGACATTTTCATTCAAAAAAACGTTACATTGAGCATTAACGTTTTTGGATATGATGAGGAAAGTGAAACTATAATTGGACCTATTTATCAATCTCGAGTTGAAAAGCCGACGCACATAAATATACTTTTCCTGGAAGGAAACGGATTCGGTCACTACACATGGATAAAAAATATTTCAAAGTATGAATTTTTACTCGTTTGAGATTTACTTTTACTTATTATTTCACATTATTGTTTATTTTATTTATTTTTCTTTTATTTAATAGACTAATGACTTCACAAAGAGGATCACATAATGGACGGGAATGGTTTTGCAATACCTGCTTAAATTTTTCATCAAGTGCAAGTCGCGCACTTCGTCACAAGGAGTTTTGCAGTGGAAAGGTTGCCACTCTCCCAAGCCCATATAAATCGACATTGAAGTATACGACACTGCGTCATCAACTAAAAGTTCCGTTCGCAGTGTATGCAGATTTCGAGTGCATACTTCGTCGTAAAAATGTTGATGTAAGTCCTAAACTCTTTAATGTAAATGAACATATACCAATTTCATACGCTTACTTTATAAAGTGTGCATATGATTCTAGTTTAGATAAATTCGTAATGGAAACGGGAGGTAATTCAGCTATAAATTTTGTTAATTCCCTTGTAAATAACTTAAAAACTATTCATACAAAATATTTGAGTAAAGTTGTTCCCATAGTAATGTATCCAGAGGATGAATATGATTTTGAGGATGCCCTTAATTGTCATATTTGTGAAAAGGCTTTAGCGGATGATAGGGTTCGAGATCATTGTCATTATACAGGTAGATACAGGGGTGCAGCTCATTCTAAATGTAATTATACCCGTTACTCGTAGAGTAAAAGGGTATATTGTATTCGTGCAAAAGTATGTAACAGGTAGAAGGAAGCGTTTCCGACCCTATAAAGTATATATATTCTTGATCAGGGTCACTAGCCGAGTCGATCTAGCCATGTCCGTCTGTCCGTCTGTCCGTCCGGATGAACGCTGAGATCTCAGAAACTACAAAAGCTAGAGAATTGGGACTACCCACACATATTCTTTGGCTTCCTACGCAGCGCAAGTTTGTTTCAGCCGGGGGCCACGCCCCCTCTAACGCCCACAATCGCCGTACGCCCACAATAAACGAGTTTAAAAAATGTCTGGCGCCCACACCTTTAAAGATTTTGGAAAAGTAAAAATGCAGTTTTATTGCATTTATCAATACCTATCGAAATTTTTCAAATCGGACCATTCGTTAAAAAGTTATGCCATATTAAAAATTTTCTATCTCCCTCGCACTCACTTTGGCTGAGTAACGGGTATCTGATAGTCGGGGCACCCGACTATAGCGTTCTCTCTTGTTTAGATTTGAAAACGTCTAATTTTATTCCAGTTTTCTTGCACAATTTTTCCAAGTATGATTGTCACTTGTTTATCAAAGAATTGACACTTTTACCTGGAGAAATTAAAGTTATTCCCACAAACAAGGAGCACTTCATTTCAGTAATGAAAAAAATTGAAAATGAATGTGGAATCAGTTTTGAAATAAGGTTTCTAGACACATTTAGATTTATGACATCTAGTCTAGATGCCTTAGCAGCCAATTTAGAAGATTATCAACTGAAATCAGAAAGATCACATTTTAATTGTGAAAATGAATTTAGGCTTATGCGGAAGAAGGGTATGAATATCTTGATTCAGAACATAGACTAGAGGAAATTAGTTTACCATCAAGAGAATTTTATAATCAGTTTACTGAAAAGCAATGTTCTCAAGAGGATTATAGTCATGCTGTTAAAGTTTGGACACAATTTTCCTGTAAATCTCTAAAGAACTATATCGAGATTTAAAAAGAGATAAAACTGATGTATTATTATTAACTGACGTTTTCGAAAATTTCCGTTTAATTTGCATGAAAATTTATTCTCTTGACCCAGCTCATTTTTATACAACAGCAGGTTTATCTTGGCAGGCAATGCTGAAAACCACACAAATTGAGTTACAGTTAATAACTGATATTTATATGTATAAATTTAAACAAAGTGGCACTCGAGATGGTTTGGTACAATGCTGTCACAGATATAGTAAAGCAAATAATAAATATTTAAGTGACTATGATGATAGTAAAGAGTCATCATTTTTAATGTATTTAGATGCAAATAATGTGTATGGTTGGGCAATGTCTCAACCTTTACCTTACCAAGGGTTTAAGTGGTTGTCTTCCATAGAAATGGAAAATTTAATAGTAGAAAATATTCCAAGCGATGGACATTATGGTTATATTTTAGAAGTGGACTTGGACTATCCATACAGTATCCATGATTTACATAGCGATTTACCGTTTTGTTCAACAACAAAGTTAGCCACTAATAGCGAAAAATTTAAAAAAAATCGGAAATAAAAAAAATTATATCATTCATTATTAAAATTTACAGCAATGTTTGCTTAATGGGTTGCAGCTAAAAACAAGAGAGAATGCAATAGTCGGGTGCCCCGACTATCAGATACCCGTTACTCAGCTAAAGGAAGTGCTCGGGAGATGGATATATAAAACTTGGATCGGGCATAACTTTTTAACGATTGGTCCGATTTGAAAAATTTCTTCTACATTTCGATAGGTATTGATAAACACAATAAAACTACTTACATACTTTTCCAAAATCTTTAAAGGTGTCCGCGCCAGACACAGACACACACACACATAAAATCGTTTAATGCGATTGTGGGCGTAAGAGGGGGCATGGCGCTCGTCTGAAATAAACTTGCGCTGGGTAGGAAGCCCAAGAATTTGTGCTGTTAAGCCCAAATTTCTAGCTTTTATAGTTTCCGAGATCTCAGCGTTCATACGGACGGACAGACAGACAGACGGAAGTAGTGTATAAATGCGGGAGCTGAATACAAAAAGTGGAAGGGGGAAGTAATTAATTATGCT
The DNA here is from genome assembly GCA_035046095.1 of Drosophila pseudotakahashii. NCBI lineage: Eukaryota > Metazoa > Arthropoda > Insecta > Diptera > Drosophilidae > Drosophila > Drosophila pseudotakahashii. Next base: position 34,315 of record JAWNOE010000007.1, read on the forward strand.
AATTAGGGTAATTAGGGTAATAAATGGGGGTAATTAAAGTTAATGGTGCGTGACGAGTGATCGTTAAATAGGGTAATACATTAGGTTAAGGTGACAGGTGGGGGTAATTAAAGTTAATGGGTGCGTGACGAGTGATCGTTAATTAGGGTAATAAATTGCGTATATCCAGGAATTGTATCCAGAAATCCTATCCAGAAATCGGGGATTCTAATTAAGCGGGGGGAAGTTACTGGGGTGTGACGGGTGGGGTGACCTTTGCTTAGATTAAGAAAGTGTGGTGCTCACACGGTGTGACGGGTGATCATAGCGTTATATTTAGGTTTTCCTAGTTAATGGGGGGAGAAGTTGCTGGGGTGTGACGGGTGACTTTTGCCTATCTGGGTTATCCTAGTTAAACAGGGAGATATTACTGAGGTGTGTCAGGTGATCATAGCGTTATATTTAGGTTTTCCTAGTTAATGGGGGGAGAAATTGCGTATATCCAGGAATTGTATCCAGAAATCCTATCCAGAAATTCTATCCAGAAATCGGGGATTCTAATTAAGCGGGGAGAAGTTATTGGTGCGTTACGAGTGATCGTTAATTAGGGCGATAAGTTGACGGGTGTCCGTTAATGGATTTATTAAATGGGGTGAAACGAGGCTGGAAGAAAGTGTGGTGTGGTAAGCAATTTAATAACCATAGCCTCTAGAAAATGTCTCGAGTTGTTGACACGTTCACACGTGGACTTGGTAACTTGATTAGCACCCTTGAATAGGGGATCCCTTTGCTTGCCACTGAGAAACAAACACCCACCCCAAACAAACGAATACTAAAAAAAAACAGCTGAAAGCAAACACCCACCCCAATAGCAAAAGAATTCTCAAAAGAAACAGCTGAAAGCAAACACCCTCCCAAACAAAAGAATATGTAAATTTTTATTTAGGTCATGTTTATTTGGAAATTTGTAACAGGCTTTTCTTATACACTAAATATGATGACATTAGTTTTAAGGCTCCGTCTCGATGATTTTTCTAAGCAGTCACACCACTAGATCATATTTTGTTTAACTGAAAAGAAACAGCTGAAAGCAAACACCCATCCCCAAACAAAAGCAGGTACAAATTTGAAATTATAAATATATTTTTTTTTATTATTTTTTAATTTGATTTTACAATTATATAAAGGCATAGAATTTTTTTTTAATTGTTTAATTATTTTTTTTTAAATTTAAGGTCAATACTTTTGTATTTGTTGATTAATTCAATAGCTTTAATTCTAAGGTATGGTGCCTGGTTACATTGACATGTATCCGGACCCTCTCTTACATCATCGTCGGCCCAAGGACATGATAGCATATGTACGCCATATTTGGATTTTCTCTCACCAACTTTCTCCATCCCTTGAAGTTTGGAGAAAATCATCTCCAGGGTCTGTCGATGATCCTCAAAAATTAAATAACCATTTTCTTTGAGGAAAGTGGTGATTTCATTACACACGTCATTGTTGGTAGTCATGTTGTTTTGATGTGTCTTGATGTTTTGTTGATGTATAGATGTTTTTGTTGTTTAACTGTATAGCTGTTTTTGTTGTTTCTTGATGTTGTTGTATAGATGTTTTTTGTTGTTGTATAGATGTTTTTAGTTGTTGTATAGATGTTTTTTTGTTGTTGTATAGATGTTTTTGTTTTTTAATTGATTAGATGTTATTAGCTGGTTTCTAGTTGTTTAACTGTACAGCTGTTTTTTGTTGTTTCTCGTTTGTTGCTGATCCAGTGGACTTTCAATTTGAACTGAAGTTCCTTTTCACCAACTTCTTATTTATATCCCCTCTTCATATGGGGGATCATGCTTCTCCACCACCATCCCTTCCTCGCAATCATCCCCTTTAAGACGTTTTAGATAGACAAATGCAAATGTGTCTAGAAACCGAGTAGACAAAAACCTGGTTGCTAGGCACTGATCACTTTACCTTCCCTCCCTCGCCAACAAATATTCGAAGGAATCAACCAATCAAAATAATGCAAGTCAAATTTCTTATATTAAATTTAAGGAAAATCTTGTCATCAACCAATTAAACTTTCCACCTCTAATTTTTTTATTTTTTACAAACTTTAGTTTAAGTTCATACTAATAAGCTTTCCTCAAAGTTATATTTAAGGTAGAATTTCGTTTAATTTAGATCAGTATAATCAAATTTTCTTAAAGTGAACTACGGTTTTTACTAGTTTTGAAAATCAGTAAAGTATTCTTATCAACGAGTGTACCTCAATTGAAAAGTGACTTTGTGAGAACAATTACAATTGCAAATTAACTATAATACATCTGACTTTGTGAAAAGGAAAACAATCTACAAACTAATTACAATTGTAATTCTTTCCAAATAAATAATAAATAAGATGAATAACCAAACCCAAAAATATTGCGAGTCGTGCCGTCGTTTTATCCCGGTGGGAGTTCAATGGAATCACTATGCTCGCACCGCGGAGCACAAGCGGAATGCTGTGATACCTTTGGATGGAAGAATCAAAAAGATTTCGGATGGATTCAAGGGTCGAATCCTTCATTATATGTTTGTTAATGAAGGAGAGGAATTAAGATACCCGGAAGAGTTTCTCTTCGAAGCAGGAGGGGCTTTAAAATCTCATTTATTTAATGTGCTTCAAAGCTACGTGTCCGGTAAAGTTAATTTTGAGCTTTTTGCGGAATATATGCTAGTGAAAGATGATGATTTAAAAACGGAGATTAAACAATTCCAAGGCAAAATGGAAGTTGTTACAAGCCACTCGGATTTAGACCGCATATTCGCCAATCACTCAGACCATCTGAAAATAAAAATGGAAGAGTTTCAGGAAAGGGATAGCGGGTGGACCCTACTCCGCATAATTCGATTGGAAATGAATTTCAATAAATATAAGCCGCTTTCTGGATCCTCATATATCCCAACACCACCCAAGCTTTTTGCGAAAAAAGCAATAATTAATGTCCAAAATAAAAATGACTCATACTGCTTTAAATGGACTTTGATTTCGGCACTTCCAAAGGTATCAAGTAACCCTAGTGTAAGCTACACATATAAAGTTGATATAAGGGCCGAAAGATTTGTTTTAACATCTGGAATAAATTTGGACTTCAGTGGGTTAACATTCCCGCTCAAAATAAAGGACATAGACATTTTCATTCAAAAAAACGTTACATTGAGCATTAACGTTTTTGGATACGACGAGGAAAGTGAAACTATAATTGGACCTCTTTATCAATCTGGAGTTGAAAAGCCGACGCACATAAATATACTCTTCCTGGAAGGAAACGGATTCGGTCACTATACATGGATAAAAAATATTACAAAGTATGAATTTTTACTCGTTATAGATTTACTTTTACTTATTATTTTTTCCTTATTTGCTATATTTTCTTTTATTTAATAGACTTAAGTCTGCACAAAAAAGTCTACATAAGGGACAGACATGGTTTTGCAATACCTGCTTAAGTTTTTCATCAAGTGCAATTCGCGCACTTCGTCACAAGGAGCTTTGCAGTGGAAAGGTTGCCACTCTCCCAAACCCATATAAGTCGACATTAAAGTATACGGCACTGCGTCATCAACTAAAAGTACCGTTCGCAGTGTATGCAGATTTCGAGTGCATACTTCGTCGTAAAAATATTGATGTAAGTCCTAAACTATTTAATGTAAATGAACATGTACCAATTTCATACGCTTACTTTATAAAGTGTTCATATGATTCTAGTTTAGATAAATTCGTAATGGAAACGGGAGGTAATTCAGATATAAATTTTGTCAATTCCCTTGTAAATAACTTAAAAACTATTCATTCAAAATATTTGAGTAAAGTTGTTCCCATAGTAATGTATCCAGAGGATGAATATGATTTTGAGGATGCCCTTAATTGTCATATTTGTGAAAAGGCTTTAGCGGATGATAGGGTTCGAGATCATTGTCATTATACATATTTGAGTAAAGTTGTTCCCATAGTAATGTATCCAGAGGATGAATATGATTTTGAGGATGCCCTTAATTGTCATATTTGTGAAAAGGCTTTAGCGGATGATAGGGTTCGAGATCATTGTCATTATACAGGTAGATACAGGGGTGCAGCTCATTCTAAATGTAATTTCGATTTGAAAACGTCTAATTTTATTCCAGTTTTCTTGCACAATTTTTCCAAGTATGATTGTCACTTGTTTATCAAAGAATTGACACTTTTACCTGGAGAAATTAAAGTTATTCCCACAAACAAGGAGCACTTCATTTCAGTAATGAAAAAAATTGAAAATGAATGTGGAATCAGTTTTGAAATAAGGTTTCTAGACACATTTAGATTTATGACATCTAGTCTAGATGCCTTAGCAGCCAATTTAGAAGATGATCAACTGAAATCAGAAAGATCACATTTTAATTGTGAAAATGAATTTAGACTTAGGCGGAAGAAGGGTGTATTCCCATATGAATATCTTGATTCAGAGCATAGACTGGAGGAAACTAGTTTACCATCAAGAGAATTTTATAATCAGTTTACTGAAAAGCAAAGTTCTTAAGAGAATTACAGTCATGCTGTTAAAGTTTGGACACAATTTTCCTGTAAATCTCTAAAGGATTATCTAGAGATTTATTTAAAAACTGATGTATTATTATTAACTGACGTTTTTGAAAACTTCCGTTTAATTTGCATGAAAATTTATTCTCTTGACCCAGCTCATTTTTATACAACACCAGGTTTATCTTGGCAGGCAATGCTGAAAACCACACAAATTGAGTTAGAGTTAATAACTGATATTGATATGTATAAATTTATACAAAGTGGAATTCGGGGTGGTTTGGTACAATGCTGTCACAGATATACTAAAGCAAATAATAAATATTTAAGTGACTACGATGATAGTAAAGAGTCATCATTTTTAATGTATTTAGATGCAAATAATTTGTATGGTTGGGCAATGTCTCAACCTTTACCTTACCAAGGGTTTAAGTGGCTGTCTCCCATAGACATGGAAAATTTAATAGTAGAAAATATTCCAAGCGATGTACATTATGGTTATATTTTAGAAGTGGACTTGGACTATCCATACAGTATCCATGATTTGCATAGTGATTTACCGTTTTGTTCAACAACAAAGTTAGCCACTAATAGCGAAAAATTAAAAAAATTAATTGCCGACCTCGGAAATAAAAAAAATTATATCATTTATTATAAAAATTTACAGCAATGTTTGCTTAATGGGTTGCAGCTAAAAAAAATCCATAGAGGGATGGGTTTTAAACAAAAACCTTGGCTCAAAACGTATATAGACCTTAACACCCTATATCGTCAAAAAGCTAAAAATTCATTTGAAAAAGATTTTTTTAAATTATTAAATAATGCAGTCTACGGTAAAACCCTCGAAAATATCGAGAAACGGGTTGACATTAAAATAGTTTGTGATTGGGATCCTCCACAGAATAATAATATTAATAAAAGTGGTCGTAAGAAATTATGTGCACGAGAATTAATTTCCAAATTTAATTTTCAAAGTGCCACAAAACTACAGAATGATTTCTATACAATTTAAATGAGAAGAATGTCATATGTATACGATAAACCCATGTATCTTGGGTTTACAGTATTAGAGTTATCAAAGTGGAACATGTATAATTTCCACTATCAGTATATGAAACCAAAATTTCAAGATAATATAAGATTAAATTACATGGATACAGATTTCTTCATCTATACAATTAAAACTGATGACTTTTATAGAGATATTCGGGATGATATAGAATTCAAATTTGATACATCTGGATATTCCGAAGAAAGAGCCAACTTATATAATTTTAAAATATGCAATAAAGCGGTATTAGGTGTTTTTAAAGATGGACTTCATGGTATACCAATGTCAGATTTTGTTGGTCTCCGTCCTAAGGTATATTGTTATAAAATTAAATCTATGGACAAATCGTTTATGAAATCTAAGGGAGTAACGAGGACAGCACTAGAGTATCTAGATATTGAAAAATATAAAAAGGTTATTTTCACTGAAAATCGAATGTATGGCAGCATGTCAGTTTTTAGATCTAAAAATCATACCATAAATACTTACAAAATGATACAAATAATTCTCGATGGTAATGATACGAAGAGAAAAGTTGAGAATGATAAATTGTCTACAAGTCACTTGAACTTGAAATGTTTTATAATAAATTACCCCCGACCCCATAAAACAGAAACAATTTTAGATTTAACGATACCAAATAATTATTTAATTAGTAAGTTTGAAAAATTATATAATCTTGAACAATATAAATCTTAAATGCTTATATTTTGTTAGTATAACATTAACTTAAACGAATTACATTACATTTCAAATAAATTGAGTATTAAATGTATAATATTTGGGTGTGTTGGGAGTTTTTGGATATTTGTTATAAATTGGGTGAGTATATTTTATTTGATTGGATTTGAACCCGTTGTCTATATAGATATTTCACAGTCATTTCAGCTTCAGGTTCAGAATCCCTGTCTTAAACAGGTTCATCTTCTTCTTCAGCTGATTTTTCTTCCTCGTTTTTTTCCCCTATCTGTTTTAGATAATAATCCAACTCTACTTGATCAGGAGTAATTTCGTTATTTTCATTACACTCATCGCTATTGCTTAAGTTAATGTTTATATTTTGGTGATAAAGTTGTGTGATGGTTTATCAGTTAAAAAATAAAACTATAAATATTATTAGAATTTGAATTTACTGAAACGACGTTAGATCCTAAAAGGTGAACATACTCAACTGAAATGAGAAAAAACGTATTAATAAAATAAATTATTGTTATTTACTAAAGTAAATTAACTCGCCTTTTGTTTTGTTTATTCTATTATTTCCTTGGTGATTTTATATATCCTTCTGAAATAAAATAAGTAAAATGTTATCCCTTATTCATATAAAAGTTGTTGCGGTTCAACAACTTTCTACCCTCTAATAGACATAATTTTTCCCCATCAGAGTCTATACCACCTAAGTCTAGTTCCTCGATTGTTATAACCTCTCTTTTACTTTTGTTCTTGGGTGGAGGTGGTAAATCTATTGTTTTTGGTAGACGTGGATAGTAAAATAATTCTTCGTCAATTTCTACACAGTTTATTTGTATCTTATACATCTCTAGATGGGAATGTTTTTTTAATCTTTTTGAAACGAAGTGAAAAGGGTCTATAACCGAGTTTATAATACCTATCGAAACCTCTGTTTCTTGTTACAATAGTTCCCCCCTCTCTATTTTCCCTTTCAAGCAAGTCTGATTTAAACTTCTCTAATAAATCTTGTTTAAGAAAAGAATATTTTTTTTTATCTACTCTACGCTTCTCTGTTTTGTTTAAAAATGTTGACTCTTGACTTACATTATCATTAATATTAACGTCTACTTCATTTACTGCCGTGAATGAATGCTTGGAGGGTGACGACAAATCTTCATTCTCATCATAAATTTGAAAATTAGCGGTGTTGTTGATGTTGTTCTGTTGTTGCTTCTGTTGTTGTTGTTGCTTCTGTTGTTGTTCCTTCTATTGATGTTGTTGCTTCTGTTGTTGTTGTTGCTTCTGTTGTTGTTGTTCCTTCTGTGGATATTGTTGCTTCTGTTGTTGATGTTGTTTCTGTTTTTGTTGTTCTTGCTTCTGTTCATTCATTTTTTTTATTGTTATTGCTTCTGTTCATTCATTTTTATTGTTATTGATATGGGAAAAAAGTCGATTTTTTTGGCATAAAATCAATTTTTTTTACAAACTATTTTTAAAAATAAAATCTATTTTTTGAATTTACATACCTTAATTAGCCAAGAACCGTTTTCTAAGATTTTTTACTAACAACACTATAGTGTTGATAAACGAACAAAGTCAGCTGTTCGATTGATTTTGTTGTGTTCGTAAATTAGTGAAAAATCTTTGCAAACTTTCACTGCTTATTTTGTGGAGCAACAAATTGGTTTATTATTTCTGATCATGGCAAATCGTAGCAGAGGTATTTATAAATATATTTTAGATTACATGTTTTGATTAGTATGGCTTCTTGTCCAACTGTGAACTGTTTTATATGTGTATCTTTTTAGCTTAAAACTAACAAGTTTGTTTGTGTTCCGTGGAGTATAACTTATAATTGGCACAAAGTTGCAAAAAGGTAAAAACGCAAAGTTATTACCAAATGTATCCTTAATATTGGAAAACTAATCATTTTTGCAACTTTTTGCACGTTTTTTCAAAAAAATGACTTATGTTCAGCAACTTATGAACTTGCACACGCTGCACTTCTCGAAGTTTGGGAGAGAAACAGCCGCTCGGAAGATGCCCTGAGAAACTACATACAATCACAACTTGACGGCGAGCAATTTAATGAAACTTTAAATCAGCAAATATCAACCAAAATTAAATGTTTCATTGACTATATTAAAAAACATTTGCCAAAATGCTACCGTATGATGGACCAAATTAAGAAAAAAACACTCTTTATGGCTAGCCGGCAATATGAGTTTAAGCGTTTGTGTCCAAAATATGTCATCAAGTAAACGAGGTCGCCCAAAATGAATTATGAGGATGCTGGCGTAAGGTTCAAAAGAAAATTAGCATCTGAACTTGCAGAAGAAAATAACAATTCAAGTTCTCTTTTACTCCACGCTGACACCATTTCGGCAAGAAAATCTAATGAAAATGACATGCATTTCGTTCTAAAAAAAAGCGGCTTCAACAGAATCTGTTGGTCAGTTAAAGGAGAAACTTAGCAAAACTGATTCCAGTCTCTGCATCACACAAGGGCAAAACAAAAGAAAGCGTCTTCCAGCAGAGGTTATCTCTCTTTTTGAGGAGCCAATATTGGATGAAAAGGACAAAGATACCTCCGAAAGCTCGTCCGAAGATGAATCCGATTACGATAATGAAAGTGATTGTTTGGAAATATATTTAGAGGAAGAGGAATCTGATTAAACTGTACATTATTTATAACAAAAATGAATGTGGATGAAGGCAATGGTCCGATTCAAAAAGCAACAAAAACCGAAATTACACCTTAATCTTAATAGTATATATAAAAAATTTCAAATTTTTATCTTCAAAACTAGAGTTTATGCCAAAAAAATCGACTTTTTTCCCATAGTGCCTTGTGAGGTTTTTAGTTTACTCTCTAACTCCTCAATGTTAATTATATTCGCTAAGGAACTGTTTTTAAAAAGATACAAATTCAGATCAATATTCAAAACATCGTCGTTAGGGAGTGAAATTCGAATAATTGCGGGATTCGTTGTCTCGTTGTAATTCGTTAAATGTGTAGTGCGTATTACACCCATTTCCACTACTCCTAATACACAAACTATTATCAAAAATAGTTTCATTATTTTATTACTTTCCATTTTAACACTCGCAATTATTAAATCAAGCTTGAGTTTTAAATTTTTATATTTTGTACTTTTATACGAGCAATTAATTTTTCACCCTCTCGTCTTGGTGCGATCCCTACTGAAAAAATCATAAACGCTCCAGTGGTATTTATTTAAAATTTTCAGTATATAACTCTTATGTAAACGAATAAAGGGATGGGGCAATCATACATAAATATGCTGGCGAACCACTCGAACAAAACAGAAACAATATACCAACCCTCCACACGCCCCCCACAGAAAGCAGAACATTCTATTTTTTTTTTTTTTTTTTTGTATTCCAAGTTTGATTTATTACAATTTAAAATAAATATCAGTATAACAGTGTAAAAGTATAAAAAAAAAACAGTGGTAGGTGGGGTTTTGGGTGTGGGTGTATGGGGGTGTGGGGATAAAAGTGGTGGCTATAGTGGACCGCGATCGGGCGGTACGGCCGCTAAGCATTGCTTCGCCCGGCCAGCCCACGATGCTACCGTCTCTCTCTTTCTGCCTGCCTGAGTGCCTTCATCACCTCGGCTATGTACTCCGCTACCTCCTCCCAGTTCCTTTTGCTACTCAGCATTATGTGGACCAGGTTCTCTGCAGTTACTCTCCAGCTTGTCGCTTCCTCCAACCTATGCCTTTGGAACTTGAACCGCCTGCACTCAAAGATTACGTGGCTTGCGTCCTCTGGTATACCGCTGCCGCATTCCGGGCACCCGTCTTCGGTGTCCTTGCCGAAGCGCTTGAGGTAGCTTCGAAAACACCCATGGCCGCTTAGAGCCTGAGTCAGGTAGAAGTCGACCTGGCCGTGCTTACGAGACACCCATTCCTCGATGTTGGGGATGAGTTTATAGGTCCATCTCCCTTTGCTAGACGCTACCCAGTTCCTTTGCCAGTTTCTCAGAGTCTTAGCGCGCCCCTCGCTTTTGAGTTGCGCCACGTTCGTGTCGCCTCGCTGTCTGGCTTGGTAGATCTCTTTGGCCTCGCGCGCTCTCTCGCTTATTGGTGCCAGTCCAGCGATTACTAGGACTGCATCATCCGATATTGTTCGGAAGGCACAGGCGACCCTTATTGCTCCAAGCCGATAAACGGAGACCACTCCCCTTCTGTACCTTAGGACGGCCATGGCGTCCGCCCACACCGGAGCTGCGTACAGAATTTGCGACGATGCCACGCTCATTAGCAATTTCCTGGTATCCTGCCTAGGGCCCCTGGTGTTTAGGAGGATTCGGGACAGACCTCTTACCGTAGCGGTTGCCTTTTTGTGCGCGTAATCGAGGTGCTCCCGGAACGACAGTCTGGTGTCCAGGAATACGCCGAGATACTTGATGGCTCTCTGCGATGATATTGATGTGCCACCAACAGAGACACACGCCGTCTCAACCTGTTGCCGGCTCGAAAACAGGACCGCCTCGGTCTTGTGTGGAGCTAACACGAGGCCGGCGTGAGCCAACCAGTCTTCTACCGCTCTTATGCTTTCATTCGCTCTAGACTGGGTATCCGCCAGTTCCTTGGCGACGACAACGTCGTCGGCGAACCCGATCACCGTGGTATCCTCTGGGAACTCCAGTCTTAGGACCCCGTCGTACATCGTGTTCCAAAGGAGGGGACCCAGAACGGAGCCTTGTGGAACGCCAGCCGTTACTTCGTGTGATGCTGCTCCGCCGCTTGATTCGTACAACAGCACTCTGTTGCTGAAGTAGCTGTCGATGATGTTGAGCAGGTACCCAGGTACGTTGAAGTTCCTGAGAGCCTCCATCGTCCGATCCCAGTTAGCCGAATTGAAGGCGTTGCGAATGTCTAGTGTGACCATTAAGCAGTACTTCTTGTCGCCACCCTTCCATCTTTTCCCAGCGATTGCATCGCGGGCTAACTCGACGACCGTTTTGACTGCATCCACCGTTGACCGGCGCTTTCGGAACCCGAACTGGCGGTCGGATAAGCCGCCGGATGCCTCTAGTGGCGCGTTGAGTCTGGTCGAGATTATTGACTCTAGGACCTTACCTATGGTGTCCAGTAGGCAGATGGGTCGGTAGGAGGAGGGTTCCCCCGGTGGCTTCCCTGGCTTAGCCAGCAGCAGAAGCTTTTGTCTCTTCCACCTAGCCGGAAATTGTCCTTCCCTGAGGCACTTGTTGAGCATCTCCGACACAGCTGCCGGGTACTCGGCCAGGACCAGTTTCAGCGCCCTGTTTGGGATCGAGTCCGGGCCTGGGGCTTTCTTGGATGGCAGTCTCCTGCCGGCCGCTGCGATTTCCGCCGTTGTTACCACCTCTCCCGCAGGAAGGCAATTTTCGTCTGCTGGCTGCCGCCTTAATGGGTTTCCCAACGGGAAGAGCTCTCGTACTATGTGGTCCATGGCTTCGGGCTCCACCGCTCTGTTCCCTGCCTTTATCCTCTTTACCACTTGCCTGTAGGCGCTGCCCCATGGGTTGCCTTCCGCTGATAGCATGACCTCTTGGACGCTCTTATGGCCACTTTTAGAGCCCTTCTCTTCTCTTTAAAGTATTGGTGACACTCCTCGGACCTGTCTGATCCTCTCGATCGCTGCAGCTGCCTCCTAGCGTGTAAGCACGATCGACGTAACTCTGCAATGTCCTGGTTCCACCAGTACGTTGGCGCGTGGTTCTGCCGGTAATGTTTCCGCTGCTGCATCCCTCTATCGCATGCGAATTCTAGGCGTGCGGCGAATGTGTCGGCTGCCTCGTTTGCGCTGTCGGGTTGGGCTCCATTTAGAGCTTGGGCCGCTCTTAAGAACGGTACGTTTAGGGTATGCGTCCTGTATGCCTTTGCAATACGCGGCTGGGTTTCCCTCCTGCTCGGCCGTACCCCCAGGCTGCACAAGATGGCCTCGTGATCGCTGGCTGTGAAGAACTCGCCGATCCGCCAGAATGCTTGCCGCGCGAGGCTGGGACTCGCAAACGTCAGATCTATCACTGAGCCAGCTCCTGCCCTGTTGAACGTCTGTTGGGAGCCTTCGTTCAGGAGCACCAGGTCTAGCGAGGCGACGGCCTCTACCACTATGCGTCCTCTCGCGTTTGTCCACTGACTTCCCCAGTCGACAGCCCACGCGTTGAAATCTCCCGCCAACAGGACGTTGAGCTTCCCTCGGGCATCCGCACAGATTTCGTCTATGGTTTTGCCAAAGGTCGCGAGCGAGAGGCTGGGGGCGAGGTAACAGCTGTAGATCCAGTACTGGCCCACCTTACCGCGGACGAATCCATTCGCTCGCCTCACCTCCTTTATGTTCTGCGCGCTTCTACCGCACCTCCATATTGCGGCTTTACCCGATAGGTCCGCGGTCCATTCTTCGTCGTCGCCCGTTCGGTAGGGTTCGCTCAGGATGGCGTAGTCCGTCTTCTGCTCGCGCACGGTTTGCTGAAGCAAGTCGTGGGCCGCTCTACAGTGATTCAAGTTTAGTTGAATCACTTCCATACGCTAGGCATACGTACGGGTCTCGTTGCGTGCGGGCACTGGCGACTGCCTGCCATGTGGTTTCTCGCTTTTGGGTCGCTACCTGTACACAAAAAGCATAAACTGCCGTTTGGGCACTGAGCGATCTTGTGCCCCTTTTCTCCGCAACGAAAACAGCCTCCGCTCCTGTCCACCTTGCTAGCGCATCGCGCTGCGATATGGCCGATCTCGAGGCACTTTAAGCACCTGGGCTTCGATTCGCTCTCCCTGACTCTGCAGACTGTCCAGCCCACCTTTAGCTTGCCCTTTGCAAGGACCGCTTTTGCCTCCTTACACGGCAGCCCTATCGTGGCCGACTGTGTGTCCCTGAGGGACGGTCGAAGGCTCTTCAGATTGACTGCGTTGGCCTCGACGTCAAACTGGTCCACTAGTGCCTTTGTGAGATCCTCTGCTACAACTAGGGGGTCTAAGTCGCTTACCACTAGAAATTGCACTCTCGTGTCCTCAGAAAGTGCCCTTACCGCCGCAGCTCCTTCCAGCACGGATTTCAGGTCCTTCTTCATCATCACGGCGCTACTGTTGCTGCCTCTGCTGAGCTCGAGCAAAAGGTTGCCACTTGCTGTGCGACGCACCTTGTTCACGCTCTCGCTAAGATCCTGTAGCTTGCCGTCGCTTCGCCGGGTGACCATCGCCAGGACCTCACTGTAGGATTTCCCGTTGGCCTCGATGACCACTGCTTCCGGTCGCCTATTTTTGCGGGCTCTCTTCCTAGGCTCGGCTTTCTGCCACGCGTCTGGGCGGCTTCGGCTCGGGATAGGGTTCCCATCGGGCTGCTTAGCGACGGTGCTTATCTCTCGGCGTTTTGAGAGAATTGCTTTCTCCTTCGGCCTATTGCCCGTGCCGACGTTTTCCTGAGCGATCGGCTCGGCTGGGCGGTGCTTTGGGGCTGGCTCTGTCTGTATGGCGACCGTATGCGTTGCGTTGTCACGCCTTCTGCTGTTTGTGGTCTGCTGCTGTTTATCAACAGCATTCCCTATTTTAGCCCTGCACGTTGGGCACTCTTTCGCTGTGGGACTGGTCCTGCTGGGTCCGGCGGCCTCTAAGCATTGGCTGCTGGCGTCTTCCTGCAGAGCCTTCATTTTCTTAAACATCTCCTTCATCTGTAAGTTGATGTGGCGCACTTGCTTGACGTTTATGAGCTCTATGAGCTGGTCAAGGATCGACCCGATCTCCACCAGGTTTTCGCTGCGCTTGAGCTCATGATCGGCCTTCGACTTCTTTGCCGGCGTTTTCCTGAGCGATCCGGTGGGGCTACTGAACATTCTATCAGTCTTTGCGTGTGCGTATGTGGAAACTATTTTTTTTTTTGATTTTGTATACGTAGGGTGCTGTCTTTCGATGCGGGGCGATTGTGTCTGGAAACTATTTTTGATGTTGTGTACGTAGGGTGGTGCGGGATTTCGGTTGGAGACTATTTTTGAATTTGTACATAAGATGTTATATGAGCATGCCGGTCTGAACATATTTATTTTTCTGTTGCTGAGTTGATTAGTATATGGAGTATATATTTTTTTATTTCATTCCGAATAAGAGTTGCTCTATAAAATATTATCTTTAGATTCCCATATTTTTTGAAAACCCCAGCCAACGTACACGGACTTTATTCCCGTCTCTCTTTATTATTTTTTCCACAAAATATTTGTCTGGGAAACGAGTTTTTTTTAGTTCTTCTTTGTAGAAACCACCTTGTATTGGAGTACCTTCAAAATCTTCCAACAAGTATGTGGTAGGGTATGTGTTTCTCACATTTATTATTTTAAAAATTTCTGTAGTCCAATTCGGCGTATAGCCCTTTTCAAACACATGTTTATATTTACTGATGCGTACATAATCTCCATTACGCAATTTCCCCACACTAAACATTTTGAGATGATTGTAGGCTGTTTTTAAAATGTGTTTTTCATTGGAAGAATTGACGTCAATTGGGGCGACCTTAATTGTTCTATGTGGTCGTTTGTTATATATATCAATTAATTTTTTATACATATCAACCCACTTGTATGTTCCGCTAAAGCTAAATTCCCGCCACATAAGTTCCTTCAAACTTCTGTTGAAGCGTTCCACAATTGAAGCTTTTACAATTGAAAAGGTAGAATAATGGTTAATTCCATATTGTTTCATCAACGCGTTAAATTGTTTGTTAAAAAATTCAGTTCCATCATCCGTTTGTAAATTCTTTGGTGTTCCACGTCCAGATTTGAAAATTTTTTCCATTGCCATTGAGACATCTTTAACGCCCTTTGATTTTAATGCTTCTCCCCAGGCATATTTGCTAAAACAATCCACAACAGTCAAAATATAAAAATATCCTCCGTTAAGCTTTGAATACTTTCCCATTTCCACTAAATCTGCTTGCCAGAGATCATTTATACCCTTTGTCACTACCCTTCGACGTTTAAAATTACGTCGACACGGAGCATGAATTTCTTTAACAATACCTAATTTATCACTCATAGTTTTGATACTAGAACTTTCTTACTATTGGAGTTGCAGTACCTTCTATTTCAACTGTCTGTGATTTTAAAACTGATTTCGGTTGAGTAACATATTTATAAACATAGTTTTCAACACTAGTAATCTTTGTTAACATATTGGATAGAATTTTATCAACATTATCAATCCTCCCATTATTAACTTGAACTAAATTTTCCAAAGAAGTTATTTTAGAAAGTCTTCGATTAAGGGATGTATTTATTTTCCAATTAAGGTCTCTCTTTAACGTCTCCAAGTTTTCATCGACATATTTTTTCGTTGTTGCATCCGAGTAATCTATTGGGTTCCCGCAATTTTTAATTCGTTTCTGTTGGGTATTCAGGTTATCGTCACCATCAAGGTACAACCCAACAACAGTTTTAATATCTCTTTTTAAAATATCTGAATGCTCTTTTTCGTCTGAAAAGTGACCAAACAATTTTGTTTATAAGGTAATTTAAAGTTTGTTAACCTTATTTATTCAATTAATATATAATTTTAGCCTCTCGCAGTTCTTCTATTATAGACATGATCTCGTTATTGTGATTAGTGTTGCCAGCGGCCTTTGAGGCTATTAAAAGCTGCAATCTTTCAACTAATTCATTGACGTCATCCCAATAAATATAATTGGGGTTTGCTCGTTGTAGGGTCATGTAACCAAATCCCTTTTTATTTGATTTTTTTTGTTTTGATTGAAATGGGGTGGATACAGCTGAAGGAGGTATATTTTCATTGCTCATGAACTTTTTAATAATGTTTGTATACTTGTAACCTCTAGTTCCTTTTATTCGCTTATTTGGATCAAAATCTATTCTATGTGCACTTGTCTCAGTAATGATTTCTTTATAATTTTTCAAGTCTGTGGTACTGAATTGTGTGGGTTTATTATGAACAATAAGAGAATAAAGCCCAGGAGTTAAATCCCACGTGCTTCCACTTGATAATTGTACTTTATTATTACTTATATGTAATTCACTATTTGCCAAATCTAAGGATTTAGGGGTTGATAAACTTTTTCTAGGTCCATAAGCGTTGTCCAAAACTTTTTTTCTCGATAGACTACTAATATTAAAATCATAGTCTGCATGAATTATGCTGCTAGCATCTGCTTCTATTTCTAGCGGTGTTTCTAGTGCTGTTTCTAGCGGTGTTTCCGGCTCTGATCCCAATTCAATATGTGACTGTGAAAAATATTTATCATCTGAGTCACTAGTAACATCATCATTATAAATTTTTGTTTCACCATTTCGGCTATGATTATCATCATAGTCGTAATCATGATCATCATCATCATCATAACTTAATTGATGTTTCTTAAGCTTTTTACTGGGGGTTTCATTTTTAAATATTTCACTTTTTTGCTTTAGAACCAATGATTTATCTTCGTTTGTATTCATAAACTTTCGTTTTTTATTTTCACTAACTAGTACATTTAAGGGATCTGTTATTGCCTTAAAAGTTTCTTCCAACTCGTAAGCATTTTGTGACTTGAAATGTTTTAGATCATCGAATTTATTCTTCAATGCATTTCTCGTTTTAGTAAGCTGACTTAAAATAAATTGACTCATTTTGTCTACTCTCAAAACTTTAACCAACGTCAGCACAATAGATGAAATACCGGTGTATGAACTATACTTTACAGGGTTACATTTCATACTAATGAAAGTTATAAAATATATATTATTTATATGTTTAAATTTTTTTTTTTTTTGACTGAAAAAGATTCATTTTACTGTTGTCATTTCCCTTTAATAAAAAGATGATAAAGTGTGTGTGTGTGTGTGTGTGCATGTTTTATTGAGTATAATAAATGTGTGGGTTACAAATGTTACAAATTTTATAAATATTAAACAATTATATTTAACTCCAGTTGAAGGGAATCATTGCTTCTTTTTATAACTCGATATTCCTTGTTCTTGAGCAATTTTAGATGTACATCTTTCATAGCGTTATATCTCTTAGGTAGATATAGAATATATTTATCAAGTTCCAAGGCAATGGAGTCCCCATAAACAGTTTTTTTCCCTCTGCGCATTGATAATTGGATAGGTGACGTTTATACCCATCTTATTTTGTGACAGCAAGGGCTTTAATGCTTGCGTGTTGAACTCCTTTAAAACCTCCCCACGAAGAATTTCCTCCTCCATAATAGCATCCAGCTCACTTTCTGTTGGAATTGGTTGATTCATGATGTTGTTGTTGTTGGTTTGATGTTTGACCTCGAAGAAGGTGGTTTAACTGAGAAGCAAGCTGATCGACTTGACAAGTTAATGTTAAAGTTCTGACTGTAAAGTCCCAACGATTTCCGAGCTCATTTTATATCAGTTCTCAGACCGAGATTTCCATAGCAACAGGTTGTTGTTTTTCCACCCTTATTGTATTCCACCCTTATTGTTTTCCACCCTTGTTGTTACTTTATTTGAATGAAAGCAGGAATTTAATGCACAGGTGCCCACAATTGTATGTTCCAAAACGTTGTACCTGTTCATAGTTATATTTGATTTCATACCCTAAGTATTTCACAACTTCTTTTGGTGGTTGTAAATTTCCAAATCTATTAAAATAGAATATGTTGTTTTTGTTTTAATTTGCTACCCAATGTTTACCCCTTGGTTTTGAGTTAACCCAGTTAATCACTCCACTCTCATTATTTTTAGGTGTTTTAGGGAGAGAGTCTGTCATAAACACTCCCCTAAAATGCGATATATTTCTTTGAGCAAATTCCATTATATCTATATTTCTTAATGCTCTTTTGGGTAGCTGACCAATTAGTTTTGTTGTTTCTTGTTTCTTCATTCTCCCACCACGACTGTTGTATGGATTTAGGTATAAGCCGTAACCATTTTTGTGGGGTTTTAAGTATAGACCTTAACCCACGGAAACTTCTTTCATCTTCGGTTGTGTCTTTTATTTTCTTCTAGCTGTTGCTTAGCAATTTTTGCGTTTGTTATTAATTTTGCAACACTAGAAGTTCCTGAAGCTAAGCTGCCTATAGCACTTAATGCAGTTAAGATGGGTACCAGTGGTAAAAAACCCCCCATTTTGGGTACATTAATTATTCGAGGAACTTTAGCGTTAGTTACAAAATATGCTGCTGCTCGCTCCTTAAGATAACTATCCTTCGCTTTTACTCGCTCCCAAGCCTTGTTAATTAATTCAGAATCTGCCTTATGTCGATTGCTTAGATCCTTGTTTTGTGAATAGGCAATATCGTGAACCTTGCAAGCTTTATCCAACTGATTAATTCCGTGATCTCCACGCTGTAATCGCTCTGCAAGCTTTGTACCGGGTCCACAATAGTTATATCCAGGAATGTGAAACTCAATCGGAAGAGAATCTATTAACTTATTAATAAGACCACTTCCACGTTTACGATGTAAATAATGACTAATGTGATTATAAAAACGTTTCCCCATTATATATTGTAATAAACATATTAATAATAGGATGCGATTAATAAAGCAAAAAAATAACATTCTTGCTCGTAACATTGAGAACGTGAACAATGTTAAACAACCACCACGTCACAGTGAATTATTACCGAACACTATAAGAGCTCTTGTGGTTGGTCCATCCAACTGCGTGAAAACTAATGTAATGATCAGTATAATTGAGAGTCCAAATGGTTTGAGATTTGAAAATATTTACGTGTTTTCAAAGAGTCTATACCAACCGAAATATGATTACTTGGAAACGCTATTAAAACCGATTAAGGGTATGGGATATCATACATTCTCTCAGAACGAATCTGTTTTATCACCCACCGAAACAAAAAATAATTCAATCATGATTTTCGACGATGTGGCTTGTGAGAAACAAGATAATATTCGATCATATTTCTGTATGGGTCGTCACAAAAATATTGATTCTTTTTATTTGTGTCAAACATATACACGGATACCAACACATCTTATACGGGACAATGCAAATGTAATTATTATGTTTAAACAGGATGATTTAAATATGCGACACATATTTCAGGATCATATCATGCCTGACATGAATTATGAGACATTTTCGAAAATTTGTCAGAAATGGTGGGAAGATAAATATGGATTTTTATTTATAAGTAAGTATGACAATATTGATAAGGGACGATATAGAAAAGGATTTGACCAATTTGTCGTTCTTATATTTTAAAATAAGTTTGGGGCGGGGTTATATGACACCCAGTTGAACAACAGATTTCGAAATGGTTAGATCATTGACTCTATCAGTGAATGGAAATAGTTCCGTTTAAACACAGTTTATTTTCCACCAATTGAATTAATCGGGGAATATGAGTGTGCGCTAGTTGAGTTTAACATGTACAACTCAATTCCCAACGTGGATGCAAATAACAACCTCTTTCATATTGGTGATAAAGTTATTATTATTCCCACCGGCTCCTATGAACTCAACGATATTTCTCAATTTATTTACAACAAGTTAAAGGATTATAATCTGGAAAATACAGTGATTGAAAATTGTTAGCAATAACAATACACTTCAAGTGGAAATAATTAGCAGTAAAGAAGATATATACTTTAATAAGGAGAGGTCAATAGGTCAATTGTTTGGTTTCAATCAAAGAGTGTTAAGGGCAAACCAAAATTACTTGTCCGATAATACTGTCAATGTAATATTGTGAGTGGCTCTTATGTTGATAATATACCAAATCACCACACACACCACACAATCTCATCTATTTACCTATTAACTGCAGAGAAATAAGTACTCTCTCTCAGAACGAAGATTTATTGAATTTGCGTGTTGAAAACATTTCAATTCGCATACATATTCGCGCAATAGAATGATTATTTACAATAAAAGCATCGGTATACTTCATCAACCGCGCACTAGCAGTTGTAAAGCTAAAGGGACAGGATTAAATCGAAAGGGTCTTACATTAAATACACAAATTGTTTTTAAAATCACTGGGCTTCAAAATTCAAATCTGATAATAATAATAACAAGCATTTAAAAATGAATGAAATTTTAAATGTTCGTGAGAGACCGTTTTCAGATGAAAGTATTTCGAAAAAGGAATATCATACATATTCCTCATATCATCAAACATTTAAAGCAAATGATGAAATACGTATTTGTATTCAAAATCAGGACTTGTGTGTACTCCCTCACGAAAGCTATCTTAATTTTCAAGGAGTTGTTAAGAGAGTAGCAGTCGATGGTACAAGCACCACTGATAATATCGATGTTACGTTTCGCAATAATTGTATGGCAAATTTTATTGATGAAATTAGATATGAAGTAAATGGATACAAAATTGATAGAACACGGTTTGTTGGTATTAGCAGCACACTTAAAAATTATCTATCCGAAAGTCGTCAGTATAGTCGCAAACTTTTAAATGCTGGATGGAGTGGTGGAAATGAAATTAATACAAATGCTAATTTTAATTTCTCGCTACCCTTAAAAAATGTAATGGGGTTAGCTGAGATTATAGAAAAGTTTTACTGAATTGTAAGCATGAACTTGTACTTTTGCTGACAAAAAATCTGGATGATGTATATGTTAAAAACAAAGCAAAGCATACATATGTTTTGGAAATGACTAATATTAGCTGGAAAATCCCTCATGTAACACCCAGTGATGCTGCAAAAATTAAAATGTACGATATAATAAAGAGTGGCGTAAATTTACCGATAGCTTTCCGTAGTTGGGATACACATAAACCCAAAACTGATACAGGGTACTCAACACGTCTGGAATTTGAAAATAGGAAGTAATAGAGAACGACCGAGATTTGCCATTATAGCCTTCATGTTGAATGGAGAACTCGACGTGAGAATTTCAATCGATTTGAAACAAGCAAACCTGAAAAAAACCCAAGCATATTGTCTCCTTATTCACGATCGTTTAGTTGAGTATAGTCCTTTAAGTGGGTTAGTTCAAAGAATTGTCTAACAACATAACAACCACATAAAATGGAGAAATTGATGTACAAGGATTTTTTGATAACAACGACAAGTTCATTCTAAAGGAAATTGGAGTTGTATTTAGCAAAGAAAATAAGTTTAACAATAATTTCGTTATACAACCTCCATTTGATTTTACTCGTCTTAATAACAAGTCACGAAAAACTGCTCTCTGACTCACCAAAAACCATCATAAAATTTTTTGGAACGATGGAATAAACAACATTAAGCAAACAAAAAAATATATTAAACAAATCACTTCGGGAAAGGAGATTTTATGCAAGGAAATTGAAAATAAACGTTTTCTAGAAATCTTTCTCAGATCACCGCACATAAGAGATGTTGAGGAATTGGGTTGCCCACCATTAAACACCGTAAACATAAACCAATTCCCATTTTGCTCCATACATATTAAAAACGGTATTTGTGCTCTGAATAATGCATACAATATTTTAAATTTTTGCAATGGAACTATGGTCTAACACTTATACATTTACAATGGATAACAGACAAAGTGGATTAATAAACCGAATTAATAATTTCACATCCCAATTTGGTGAGGAAATTTTTAAAGAAGATTTAAAATATCTCATTGATACAAGGAATATGTTCACGGATAAAGATGAAGACGATCTTAACAAAACGGCATATGGTAATCATTTTACGTTATGTAATAATGGATTCGGGGAAGATGCGTGTGCCTGCTTTTTCTATAAAAATTATCGAGACGGAGCCTTAAAACTAATGTCATCATATTTAGTGTATAAGAAAAGCCTGTTACAAATTTCCAAATAAACATGAGCTAAACTCATGTCTTAAATTCAAATTTACATCTTCTTTTGTTATTGGGGGATGGGTGATTTTTTCAGGTATTTCTTTCAGGTCAAAAAGTTAAAAAAATAAAAATATATTTGAATTTAAAATTGACATATTTTTTTGTTATTGGGTGGGTGTTTGTTTCTCAGTGGCAAGCAAAGGGATCCCCTTTTCAAGGGTAATTGCTTTCAGCTGTTTCTTTTGAACGTGTCAACAGCCTGTGACATTCAATCACGTAACCGTGAGCACCACACTTTCTCAATCTAAGCAAAGGACACCCGTCACACCCCAGTAATTTCTCCCCCATTAACTAGGATAACCCAAATATATCGCTATGATCACCTGACACACCGTGTGACCACCACACTTTCTTAATCTAAGCAAAGGTCACCCGTCACACCCCAGTAACTTCTCCCCGCCTAACTAGGATAACCCAGATAAGCAAAGGACACCCGTCACACCCCAGTAATTTCTCCCCCATTAACTAGGAAAACCTAAATATAACGCTACGATCACCTAACACACCTCAGTAATTTCTCCCCGTTTAACTAGGATAACCCAGATAAGCAAAGGACACCCGTCACACCCCAGTAATTTCTCCCCCATTAGTTAGGAAAACCTAAATATAACACTATGATCACCCGTCACACCCCAGTAATTTCTCCCCCCATTAACTAGGAAAACCTAAATATAACGCTACGATAACCTAACACACCTCAGTAATTTCTCCCCGTTTAACTAGGATAACCCAGATAAGCAAAGGACACCCGTCACACCCCAGTAATTTCTCCACCATTAGTTAGGAAAACCTAAATATAACGCTATGATCACCCGTCACACCATGTGAGCACCACACTTTCTTAATCTAAGCAAAGGACACCCGTCACACCCCAGTAATTTCTCCCCGCTTAATAAGAGTCCCGATTTTGGACCGAATTTCGGGATCTGTTTCCTGAATACAAATCCTATATACAAAAGCTGGTTATAACTATTGTGGACCCTAATTAACGACCACTCGTCACGCACCATTAACTTTAATTACCCCCACACCTGTCACATTCTCCTGATTTATTACCCTAATTAGCATTATTAATTACCTCCCCTTCCACTTTTGTATCCAGAATTTGTATCCAGAACTCTCATTTATATACTACTTGCCTATGCATATTCTAAATAAAGCTTCTCAGCCCAACGTATACAAAGTCATTGTTAATGACGAGGTACGAAAAGTAGTGACCTTGCGAATAACTGATTCACTTTTCTTACTTAAGCATGAAAAAAAGGTTATAGCAAGAATTGATGTTAGCGATTTGTACACCAATGAAATTCTCGACTTAGGTCAGTTCTTTCAAAGGCTTGAAAAAGAAGCCGGTATACTTAATATCAGCCAACTGAAAGTGGCACCGAGCGAAAAGATCTTTGAAACCATTTCAATGGAATCTTTTAAAATTATGGACAATAAAAAATTACAATCATTTAGAGTAGCGCTACTCAAGCCGGTGACCCAATTATCAAATAATGATAAAGAGAAAGAAGCATTACTGTTTACATTCCATGATGATCCAAAACATTAGAAAAAATAAAAAGGCATTATTATTGGAAAAACATGACCAAAGATATAACAAAATATATAAGAAAATGTCCAAAATGCCAAAAAGCAAAGACAACAAAACATACAAAGACCCCATTAACTATCACCGAAACGCCACAAACGGCTTTCGACAGGGTAATTGTGGATACGATCGGTCCACTACCTAAATCTGAACAAGGAAATGAATACATAGTAACGCTAACTTGCGATTTAACTAAGTACCTTGTAGCAATACCAATCCAGAACAAAAATGCAAAAACAGTAGCAAAAGCTATATTCGAAGATTTTATTCTGAAGTACGGTCCAATAAAGACGTTCATTACGGACATGGGAACAGAATACAAAAATTCGATAATTAAAGATTTAAGTTAAAACTTAACTATCAAAAAAATAACTTCAACAGCACATCATCACCAGACTGTATAAACCGTGAAGCGAAGCCACAGAACATTTACTGAGTTCATCCGCTCATACATCTCACTTGATAAAACAGATTGGGATATATGGTTGCAATACTTCGCATATTGTTTCAATACAACACCCTCTATGGCACATGGCTGTTGTCCATCTATTAGTTTTTGGTAAAACATCTAATATACCCAAACACTTCAATAGGATAGATAATATAAAACCATTATATAACACAGATGATTATGCTGAAGAATCTAAGTTTAGACTAGAACAAGCATTTAAGAGAGCTAGATTAATGCTAGAATGTCATAAACAAAAACAAAAACATAGCTATGACTGAAATATTTTAAACTTTGATTTAAAAACAGGAGACCAACTTTTATTGAAAAATGCACTGGACCATATAAGGTAGAAAGTATAGAAGAAAGAGAAAACATAGTAATTTCAAATAACAACAAGAAAGGAAGCTAGCTTCGGACATCCGAAGCTTATATACCCTTGCAGATAAATTAAATACCTATATTTACTCTTTATTCGCTTACTCAATCGTTGCAGTGCCATTTAAAATTTCGTTTTTAAGTTGTCAAAAATCAAAAACAGCCTACTTTCTACAAAGTTACAATGAATTTTCTTATATTTGTTTGATTATTCCTATGGGAGCTTTAAGATATAAAGGTCCGATCCTGCTCGCTCCGACATATGTACTACCTGCAATAGAAAGAAGACTTTTTCGGTTTCAAGATTTTCTAGAGTCCAGAATCGTTTCAACAGTGTATCGATTTCTTCGCCTGTAGCTGCGGTGGCACAAACCGCCGCTGAATCGTGATCCGAGGAGATCTTTCCGGCAACGATCCATCCAAGTTTTGTATTCTGAAGAACTGGTCCTCCTGCCTGTAGTAACGTCTGGTTTGGCAGCAGCAATGAATAGTAGTGCTCTGCTCCGATAAGCATGTTAACCTTTCCTGGCTTATCGAAATTTGGATCGGCTAGAGCTATGTTGCCTGGGATTGATAGGCTTGCCGAATTCAATTGATGCGCCGGCTGATCAGCTATTATGTGTGGTAGCACAAAGGCTTCAACTTCTCGAGTGAAGGCGTTATGCATTGATTTTATTCGAACATTTGCTCTTGCTCTACTGGTTTTTGGATTGCCTCCAATGCCCTCGATACGTAGAGAAGTTCCATGAAGTTTCAGTGATAGTACTGAAGCCATTCGTTCAGAAATCAGATTTATTTGTGAACCTGAATCTAGCAGCGCTCTGAAGGTAGCAACTTGACCATTGCTAGCCTTAACTGATACTTTGACTGTGGCCAGCAAGTTATAATTCCTGTTGCTAGCCGCACCTACAGTAGGTGAATGTTGATTGGATGATGAAACTGATGTGGTTTCCAGAT
Organism: Drosophila pseudotakahashii; assembly: GCA_035046095.1. Classification (NCBI taxonomy): domain Eukaryota; kingdom Metazoa; phylum Arthropoda; class Insecta; order Diptera; family Drosophilidae; genus Drosophila; species Drosophila pseudotakahashii. Next base: position 59,752 of record JAWNOE010000007.1, read on the forward strand.
GCAACAAAGTATGATGCTTCTTGTCGCACTTAAAACACGGGCGACTTCGGCAATCCTTTGCCTTGTGGTCATTGTTAAAGCAGTTGACACACAGTCTTTGTTTTTGTACCCAATTGACTCGTTCAGGTATTGGTTTGCTGCGGAAGTCATCGCATTTATAGAGCCAGTGATTCCTTTTGCAATATTGGCAATATGGTCCCTTTCCAGTGCTGGCTGATGAGCATGTTGGACCCTTCTGATCCTATCTTGATTGTTGTCCCTTTTTTCCTGTTCCAAGAACTCGGATGCGCTGGTCCAGAAAACTGAGCAGTGTGTCGAGACCCTGTAAGTCTCGGGACCCATCTAACGACTGCTCGTATAGGGCTCTGCTTGCCAGATCCAATTTTTGTTTGATGATGGCAATCAATATTGTATCCCAACTTGATACATCGATGCCCAGTCCCTTTAAAGATGCAAGAGACTCGATAGTTGTGATGTACAACTCTTTTAATGACCTTGGGTCGTCACTGACTGTGTTTTGATGCAGGAAGCGATTCAGAATCGTGTCTGCCACATGTCGGGGATTGTTGTAGGAATCAACTAATATACCCCACGCGCTGAGGTAATTTTCATCCTTAAGATCGATGTGTCTTATCAATCTTTCAGCCTCTCCAGTTACGGTGGTTTTAAGGTACCACATTTTTCGTACCGTCGGCATGTTAGTATCATGGACCATGCATTTGAATAAATCAAAAAACTGAGTCCATTTGAGTAGATCCCCATCGAATTTGGGGATGCTGACTCTGGGCAAATGCATGTCTTCATTGCTAGAGAAATTTGTTTTTGCTCCTAAGATAACTTGAATTTCCTTTTCAAGTTTTAGGAAGGATTTCATGTCTTATCCTCCTTTGCTTGGATCATCATATTCTTTATGTACGGAGAAATGTATCTCTTGAGTTTGCGCCCATAGTGATTTTTTCAAATCACTTATTACGGTCTTTCCCGTCTCTGAATACTCTTGCAGAGCGCGCTTAACTGAATCTGATATTGCCTTTTGTCCACGGCATGCTGATATAAGTATCTTGGACACTATCATGGACTGCTTAATGCTTGCAGGGTCACCAGTTGGGTCTGGATTTACCTTAACTTGGCTTGTTGACTGTTCCATGCCGTCCCGTATGATCGCTCGATATTTGTCGTATGAGTCACGACAGTCGTTGTAGAACTTCATGTATTCCGTAGTTCTATGGGTTTGAGGAATCTTAAGATCATTCTTTGTAAATCGACTCCAAGCATCATCGAGTGCGATTAATAAAAAACAAAGCCGTCTTTCGTTGTTATACATTAAATTATGTTAGACGAACAGTTTTCGTTCCTTATGATTTCCGGGAGAACGACCGTTCCCATTTAGGTACAACTAATAGGAAAAATGCAGTTTGGTATAACAAATAAATCCCCACCAATTTCAATGTGGGACAATAACTTTTTGCTTCTTATTTAGTTCTAAATAAGAACACTCGAAGGTAGAAGAATATTTAGCAACACGTTGCATCCACGCTAAGACCATTCCACCTTCTCAAAAGTACCATCATAGTGCTCCAACACCTAATAGCAAACTCATTTACCAGGAGCCTGGAATGGTCTTGGCGTGGATGTAACGATTTGCTAAATATTCGAGTGTTTTTTTTTAGAACTACATTACGAACTGTTAGAAAAATAAAAAACAAAATATGTTTTTAAATTGGTGAAGTGACTTTTTGAATACAATAAAATTAAAAAACAATATATAAATTAATTACATTTGTAACTCTTTCAAAAATAAAAATTAATTGAATAACCAAGACCAAAAATATTGCGAGTCCTGCCGTCGTTTCATCCCGGTGGGAGTTCAATGGAATAACCATGCACGCACCGCGAAGCACAAGATGAATGCTGTGTTACTGTTCAGTTAATACGCAAAAGTTCTCGTTTTCAATTATTTATTTAGCGTTTCAATTTTGTGCTTTTTTAGAGCGTCTTCTTTTCACCACAATTTTCTTCACATTGTCAGTATGACCAGCTCATTACAAATCAAAATTCTTTCCTTTTCATGGCGAATAAAAATACCGAAAATAGTACATGTTTTTCTTAAATCAAATACCAAATAATAGTACATGTTTTTCTTAAATCAAATACCAAATCCTTACATCCTCCCTCCCCGTGAATCGTCCTACGATTCACCACTTAACTGAAGTTTAATTAACTTAGATGTTGGTCGACGTAGCACGCTATCTTCAGTTTTGACGTCAGCAGAACGAACTTGTTCATCCTTCCCGACAAACACCTTTATGACTCTTCCTTTTTTCCAAGTACTTCTCGGTGCAGTGGCGTCCATTACAAGTACTAAGTCGTCAGCTTGAAATGGAGTTGTCTTCTGATGCCATTTAGTTCTACACATGAGTTGAGGGAGATACTCGACTATCCACCTCTTCCATAGGCGATCCTTAAGGGCTTGAGCGATCCTCCATTGCTTTCTTAGGCAAATAGCTTCATCCGGTGAGTGTGGGGTTTGCGTTGAATTTGTGCATCCCATTAGAAAGTGGTTCGGTGTCAAAGGCTCTTCTGCCTCATGTGTTAAGGGTATTTCAGTTAAAGGTCGCGCATTCAGAATGTTTTCAGCTTCTATCAATACTGACTGAAGGGTCTCCACGCGTGGGTAAATATCGCGTAAAGTTTTCTTCAACAATCCCTTTATGATTCGAATTAACCTTTCCCAACACCCACCGGCGTTAGGTTGAAGTGGGCAGTTGAAGATCCACTTAATACCCTTCTGAGCCGCTTCGTCCGCTATGGCACCAAAATCCAACAAACTCTCATGATCCTTGAGCTCCTTGTTAGCACCGATGAAGTTTGTGCCGTTATCGCTTCGAATAATTACAGGTATACCCCTACGGTTGACGAAATTTCTTAGACAGATTATAAATGCATCTGTGGAAAGGTCTGCAGCTAGTTCAAGATGTGTTGCTCTGCATGTCATGCAAGTAAAGATAACAGCCCAGCGTTTTTCGTGGCGGCGACCGACTGATACGGTTAATGGACCAAACAAGTACACCCCTGTATGTGTAAATGGCCTGACGTAGGGAGTCAGCCGATCAGGTGGCAATTGACCCATCTGTGGGGTTTTCGGTAATCCTCGGTCTATGATACATCTAGAGCATTCGAGCGTTACTTTGTTGAGCAATTTCCTTGCGTGCGGAATCCAAAACTTTTGTCGACTCTCGTTGATTATAACCGCCTGATTTTGATGATGATATTTTTCATGAAAATATCTCATGACAAGGGTGGACACCTTGTGATCCTTCGGAAGCAGAATAGGTCGTCGTCTCGAACTCGGTAGATATGATGCCTCATCTATTCGACCCGCTTGGTGCAAAAGGCCATCTGTCTCTATGTAAGGCGAAAGTCCATAAATTGTACTATCCTTTGACAGCACTTTGTTGTTTAGCAATGACGTAATCTCGTTTGCGTATGCCTCTTGCTGGACCAGTCTACATATCTCGATTTCGGCATCAGATAGTTCGTCGGCACTCAAAGATCCTCCCTTGAATGCAAGTTTAAGCCAGATTCTTTTCGCACGCATTACCCAGGCCACAACGCGCTTCAGATTACTGTAAGAAGAGAATCGATTGAAATCTATTACTGAGATTCCTACCTGACACCTCAGCATTTTGCGTTCGCAAAGTTCCTCTTCCAGTGGTTCCGATGAGGCTATGTCAATCATCTGTGGCCATTCTGAGTGTGGGGATTTCAAGAAGCTTGGACCAAGTATCCAAGGACTGTCGTTACATATTTTTGGTAAATTACTCAAACGAGTGGCAGCGTCCGCGGTGTTCAAGGATGACGGTACCCAGTTCCATTGCGTTGATGTAGTACTGGATAGGATCTCAGCAATTCGGTGGCCTACAAATGGTTTAAACTTTCTTGCTCTCGAAAAAATCCACTGCAGTACGGTTTTGGAATCACTCCAAAACATGATGTTTTGAATAGGGAGCTTAAGGTGTTCGTGTATCAGGCGATTTAATCGAACCCCAAGAATGGCAGCTTGCAGCTCCAATCTAGGAATAGAAAGGAGTTTCTTCGGAGCTAAGCGCGTTTTTCCCATAACAAAGGCAACATCAACTTTGGTTGGACTGAGAACACGTAAATAGGCAACAGCTGCAAAGGCGGCCTGGCTTGCGTCGACAAAAATATGTATTTCCAATTTTTCATAACAACTTAAGTTGGGAGAGTATACTCGCGGAATTTTGAAATGGTGCATATGACACAGTTCTGACAGCCAGTAGGTCCAATTTTGATGTAACTGTGTTGGTATAGCCTCATCCCAAGTTGTTCCGTAGCTCCATGTATTCTGTACAAGAATTTTGGAAGATATATGATAATCCGCAATCAAGCCAAATGGGTCAAATATTGCCATCACTATGCCTAGTAGCTCTCTCTTAGTTGGAACTCGATCTCCATCCAATACTTCTTTCGGTATTCGATGAAACTTTGTTTCGAATTGAAAGACATCCTGGTGTGTATTCCAATACATGCCCAAGACCTTTTCACTGCTCAATTGGTTCTGTAGATAACTTGACTGCTTTTGGATGTTTTTACCATTCATAACGCTCTGCAATGTGGTGGAATTTGAACAAAAATTTCGTAGTTCGAAACCTCCATAACCATGAACCTCCACAATCTGTTTACAGATTTCGATGCCTTCCTCCTCTGAAGTAAAACTTATGACAAGATCATCCACGTAATGATGTTCAGTAATAGCATCTACTGCCCTTCGAAATTGTTCTCTGAACTCTTCAGCATTGCGATTCTTGACATAATCGGCGCAAAATGGGGAGCATATGGCGCCAAATATTAAGGAAGTCATAGCATAATGTCGAATTGGCTGAGCCGAGTCTCCATCTCTCCATAAAAAGCGTTGTGCGTGTTGATCAATTTCGTTCACCTTTATTTGGGAAAACATTTTGTTTTGCCTGAACTGCATAAGAATGGCTACCAAAGACTTTAAGTTGTCAGGTCCTTTAAGTAACGCTTTGTTAAGTGACATACCTTCGGCCTCAGCTGCAGCGTCGAAGACAATTCGCATTTTATCTGGTTTGTGTACTGTTTGTACCGCGAAATGGGGTATGTACCATACAGGATTGGAAAAGTCACTAATTTCAGAGGTACTAAGTTCTCGAGCGTAGTCCTTTGAGAGATATTTGGTCATTTCCGTCTTGTATTTTTTAGCAAACTCTGAGTTAGCGTTCATTTTCCTCTCGATCCCATGTAACCTTTTTTCCGCCATCTTGTAACTGTTAGTCATAATTACGTTTTCCTTCCATGGTAATCCTATTTCAAAACATTTTCCCAATCGAATTGTTTTTTCGGTCAACAGGTTCTTTGCTCTGATATCATCAACGGATTCTATTGGAGGCAAATTATTCAATCCAAAATTTTCAGATTCCACGAACTCGGTAACTACATCCTGCCATTTGGTCTCAGTTTCCACGAAATGTACGTGAAATGTTTCTGCATTGCTGTCGCTTGACATTTGCTGGCCTGGGCCATAAGCTAACCATCCCAGCTTTGTGTTAATTGCTACTGGCTGCGTAGTTTCCTTTTTCACGATATTTTTTGGCAAACTTAAATGGGCGTTATCGAGCCCGATTAGCAAAACTGGCTTAATGTGGGTATAATCAAGGATTGGTAGGTTGCTGAGATGTTCATATTGATACCTTGAAAAAGACTGTACTGGTAAATCTAGGTTCTTTATAGTTTGTACGCCCTTTAGGTCGTAGTGCACTTCAGCGTGTACACCGGCTATTTCAAGTCTTACTCTTTTTGACATTTCAATACTCTTTTTGTTATCGTACCACTGTAGGGTTAATGGAAATTGTTTACCTTTTAAGCCCAATTGCTCTGCGATGACTTCTTCCAACAAGGTTACTGCACTTCCGTCGTCAAACATGGCGAATGTTTCTATTTTTCCATTTGGTCCATACAAATTAACTGGGATGATTTTAAATAGGTATGGAAGTGCGTCTGCAGAGTTTGGATAGCAATTGAGTAAGGGCCTCGAATCCGTGGGTAGAGGAAGCTCCGAGTGTGTAGAATTGTGGAGACTAACATGATGTGAATGATGGCAGCCTTGAATTCCGCAAGTCCGCTTGTTTCTGCAAATCTGCATGCTATGCCCATACTTAAGGCATGCGAAGCACAAACGCTTTTCTTTCACAATGTCCCATCGCGATTTGACATCAGTTTGATCATTCCAAATTTAGCATGAGTCCAAATTATGTTCTTCTTTGCACAAAATGCAACCTGAGACTGTGTGGGTGTTCGCGATGAATACTGGCTTCGAGTTGCGTGTAAGTAATTGTCTTCCTGAAGTGTCCACCACTCCTGGTAATCGACCAACAATCCTTGCAGTAGAGCTCAACCAACAGGAAAAATCGGTGATAGAGGGAGACACGGCTTTACTCTCTGCGCTTTTGAGTCATTCCATCTGTAAATGAGTTGGCAGTTTTGTTAGAAGTTCTTCTAATAGAATTGGGTTATGTAAGTGCTCGTTGTGATTGGACGCTGATAAAAAGTTAACCACTCCACGAACATTCGTTGAAAAAGTTACAATCTGTTCAGGCATGTTATATAGCACCTTTGGGAATTCTCGAATTCTGTTTAGTTGAGTGCGAATTAGTAATTCCGGCCGACCGAATCTGAATTCCAGCTCTTCCATGACATTTTGCACGTTGTCGGGATATATAAGTAGGGATGCCACTGCTTCTTTGGCTTCCCCAACCAAGCATTTTCGTAAACGTGTCAGATTTTGCAAGTTATTGTACTGAAAAAGAGTTGTTGAGTCATCAAAACTTCTTTTAAACAGCGGCCATTCCTCAGTATTTCCAGAAAACTTGGGTAGATCATGAAGGACTGCGGTGGATCCCTGAGGATTTTGCATATTCGAGTGCAACGGTTGATCATGGTGTCTGGTGTCAGCATTGTTTTCTTCACCCGTTCTGTGTTTACTTTCATCGTCTTTCTCATCGCGTACATATTCAAACTGCCTCAATTGTCGATCATATAGAGATTTAATTTCACGTTGATTACTCTGTATTCTTAAATGTGCATTTTTAATATCATGTTTAATACTTTGCATGTCTGTTCGGAGCGCTGCTAGCATGGCCACAATTTCTGAGTTGTCGCTCTTACCTTTCTTCTGTTGTGCGATATCATACATACCCTGATGTACAATTTTGTTGTTTACATCCTCTCCTACATCTTGATGTGTACTTTCGAGTATAGTCTCGTCCAAATTTTCTTGATCAGATTCAGCAGAATCTTGCTTATCGGAGGAACTCATCTTTTGGCTCCTTAAATTGTATTTTCTCATTTAGCGGATTACGACCTTTTAGCGACACGTTGGGGGTGTTTTATTTGCCCTGGCGGCTAGCTATGCCCCTGTTCATAGCCGTCTTTAGTCACCAAAATACGCTCTCCGCTTCCTGAGACAATTTTTCGAACGGACTTGCAAAGTTGTGATTGAGTACGGTAAATTTGGTGCACCAACACTAATGCGCAACGGGTTCTGTGTGTACACGTATTGTTGCTGGAGAAAATAAATTTTGAATTTAACCGCCCTAATTTGAATGCGTTACACTTGAGTTACCCTGTATGCCAATTTCAGCTCACTTGTCTATAAATATGTTGCCCAACACTTTTTCTATTATTCCTTCATTGTCGCTAATTCGTTGATGTGAGCAGAAATACAATTTAATAAACGCAACGATTTGCAAAATAGCCTGTGAAGAACAATTTCTTAAATATATATATAGTCGCCGATCGCAAAAAGAAGTGTTTTATTAAAGTATTTAAAGTTTCGTGGCTGGCACGTAACATTTTTATTAAATTTTAAAGTTGCTTATGTCGCACATTATATTGAAATCTTGCAAAAAGTTGTGAAATTAACTTTGCAATAGTCTGCAAATGAGATCATACAGTGGCACTCTTCACTCTTTCGTGACGCCCAAATGGTATTGACTCGTGCGAAAAGAAAACTGATGAAAAATATGGATCAAACCCACAATTCGACGCCAAGACCAGGTGGGAAACCAGACACCGATGAGGACCACATGGATCCACTAAGTGACAATGAGGATGACACTGTAATAGAAAAGGACAAGGAAATTCCAATAATGAACATGCAGGATTTCATGGAGAAGATGTTGGTGGAGCAGCAATTGCAGACGGATCGAATCATGCAAAAATTTAATGCCATGACCGAAGAGTTTACTGAGTATAAGAAGAAAGTAAATTCACTGGTTTCTGAAGCTGATAAACAGGGCAGTGAACCACCCGCTAATGGAGCACAGGGCGGTATTCATGGCCTGGTGTCCTCACACGGAGGACCGCATCATGGAGCAGCTTCATCGCGTTCAGGTGTCGCACAGGGCGGCATCTATGGCCAAGCTTCCTCATATGGAGGATTGCATTCTGGAATTGCTTCAACAACCAGCAGTTCATCGTATCCGGATGTCGCACAGGGCGGCATCTTTGGGCTGGCTTCCTCATATGCAGAATTGCAGCCTAGCGTTGCCTCATACAATGGCAGCGCACTGACTTCTGGAGCCGCACAGGGCGGCATTCATGGCCTGGTGTCCTCACACGGAGGACTGCGTCCCAATGATGCTGCTCTTAGCAGCTATACTTCGACTTCTGGAGCCGCACAGGGCGGCATTCATGGCCTGGTGTCCTCACACGGAGGACTGCGTCCCAATGATGCTGCTCTTAGCAGCTATACTTCGACTTCTGGAGCCGCACAGGGCGGCATTCATGGCCTGGTGTCCTCACACGGAGGACTGCGCCCCAATGATGCTGCTCTTAGCAGCTATACTTCGACTTCTGGAGCCGCACAGGGCGGCACTTATGGTCTGGTGTCCTCACACGGAGGACTGCGTCCCGATGCTGCTACTCTTAGCAGCTATACTTTGACTACTGATGCCGCACAGGGCGGCATACATGGCCTGAATTTTTCACAAGGAGGATTTCATCCCGCTGATACATCTGGCACCACACAGGGTGGTCGACAACTCAATTTTCAAAATGACGCTATAAAAGGTGAGTCTGCTTTTGGATATGCTGGGTCACGGGGTTGTGGCGCATTCGAGATGGGTGATAGTCAGAATTTTTCGAAGGGAAGAATAATAGATTTGCCTAATTTCTATGGACTGCCAGAAGACTGGCCAATATTTAGAAGTATGTTTGTTGAGACAACTCTCGCATACAAGTACTCCGATTTGGAAAATTTACTCCGACTGCAGAAGAGTTTAAAAGGTGTTGCCAGGGAAGAGGTGGCGGCAATGTTAATAAATCCAGTTAACGTCGATCACATTATGAAGCGCCTACAGTTTAAGTATGGACAATCAGGACTGCTTATTAGGAGTCAGTTGGAAAAGGTATCTGAAATACAGCAGATCACAGAAAACAACCTGGACAAAATTATACCATTTGCAGCAAAGGTATCAAACCTGATCATATTTCTTAAATCGGCTAACGCTTTGCAGCATTTGCAAAACCCTGTCCTATTAAGTGACCTTATAAGTAAACTTCCTATGCGAACTCGTATAGAATGGACAACATATGCATCAGGTATCCAACCCTATGCTGATCTAGGACATTTTGGTTCGTGGATAGATAAAATTGCAATGGATATATCACAAGCTTCTCTTACATCTGCATCAATTAAGCCAAATTCCAAGCATGAGAAAGGCTCAAACCAAAAGATGGTGATGCAGATAAACAAGGAACCGTCTAAGGATACAGGCAAAATTAAATGTTATGAATGCAAGGGCCCACACATTTTTGAAGAGTGTGAAAAATTTACAAAGAGTGACGTAAATAATAGGTGGTTAATGGTCAAAAAACTGAAAGTATGCTTTGGATGTCTTCGGCAGGGGCATAACCTAAACGTGTGCAAGAAGAAACGTATTTGTAAGGACGAAAACTGTAAATCGTTTCATAACTACATGCTACATCAGGATAAGAAGCTTGTGGCTGTAAATAGTTCGACAGAAACAGTTCAGGAACAACAAGAATGTAGCCCAGCAAATATTCTCACAGTCAGGAACAGCACTTCGATGCTTTTATTTAAGGTGCTGCCAATTGAGGTTACTGGACCAAACAGAACGATCCTTAAAGTATTTGCCTTCATAGACGAAGGATCCTCTGCATCATTAATAGATGCAGATTTGGCAGAAAAGCTTGGTGTGACTGGAGACACACAAAAAATGACTCTCAACTGGATAGGAAATCACAAAAAAGTAATTCCATCGATAAAATGTCAGCTCAAGGTTCGAACAACAGAAGGTACAACAAATTGGTTGACATTAACAGGTAGCACAGTTCCGTCTTTGGAACTACCTGTACAATCACTTGACATTGAATCTCTTAATGAAAAATATATCAAATTAAGGAGTTTGCCAATTAAGGGGTACGGAGATGCCAAGCCAAGTATTCTAATAGGAGTGGAAAATTGCCATTTGACCAAAACACTTCGAAGTGTTTATTTGGAAAACAGTCTAATAGCCGTTAAGACAGTCTTAGGGTGGCTAGCATATGGATCCACACAACCTCAGCGAGAAAATCCTTATAATGGTATAAACACCGTTTTTCATACGTATTCGATCGATACTAATGAAAACGAATTAAACGATTTAATGGCCGAATATTTTAATACAGAAAACCTTCTCGTTAAGTTACCAAATAATCCATTAGAGTCAAATGAAATTGTCAGGGCTCGAAAAATATTGAAAGAAAGTACGATACGCGTTGACCAGAGTTACGAGACAGCTCTTTTGTGGAGTCATGATAATATAATCCTTCCTAATAGCTTTGATATGGCTCTAAAACGACTTCACACAACTGAGCGAAAGATATTCGATTCTGACAAGCAGGAGGAATATAAAAAGGCTATAATGGATTTCGTACATAAAGGATATGCCCGAAAATTGACAAAAGAAGAAGCAGAAAAGGTCGGCCCAAGAACCTGGTATCTCCCTCACTTTGGTGTGCATAACATTAATAAACCAAACAAAATGAGGCTTGTTTTTGATGCGGCAGCCAAAGTCAATGGAATTTCTTTAAACAGTCAATTGCTAAAAGGACCAGATGAAAACCCTTCACTACTTAAAATCCTGTTCCAATTTCGTCAAGGCATAATAGCTGTATGCGCTGACATCAGAGAAATGTTCTTGCAAGTAAAGGTCAAAGAATCAGATCAAGACTCCTTCAGATTCCTATGGAGGGATTCCGATGGCAACATTGAGGTGTATAAGATGCAAGTACTAATATTCGGAGCTACATGTTCACCTTGCTGTGCGCAGTACGTAAAAAATCAAAATGCCTTAAATGCCACGAAGAGGAAAGAAGCTGTTATTAAGGCCATACAAGAGAATCATTATGTAGATGATTTTGTAGCAAGCTTTGTCAATGAGAAGGATGCATACGAGATAAGCAATGAAGTAAAAAAGGTCCACAAATTAGCCAATTTTGATTTGAGAGGTTTCATATCAAACTCATCGAATATCCAAAATATGCTAAACGGTTCAGACAGCTCGCCAGACATTACAATTCCTTCATCGGTAAATCTCGACTCCAGTTCCGTCGATAAAATCCATGGTATGTTTTGGGATAGCGGAAAGGACGCATTCTTGTTCGATATTAAAATGAACAGAGTTGATAATGAAATAAAGAAAGGAATAAAAGTTCCAAACAAGAGACAACTTCTTAGTATCATAATGTCAGTGTACGACCCGTTTGGTATGCTGGCTGATCTTATGATAATTGGCAAAGTTTTAATGCAGGATATCTGGCGCACAGGAATTACCTGGAATGACTTAATAGACAATAATATATACAAGCGCTTCAAGGAATGGATCGGTCTATTGGATAGAGTGAAGCATTTTCAAATTAGTCGTTGCTATTCTCCAAAGTTCTTAGATTCAAGTATCACAAGAGAACTTCACATATTCGTCGACGCAAGTAAGCAGGCGTTTGCTGCAGTGGCTTATTGGCGAATCATATCTGGCGACAATATTGTCCTTTGTAGCAGGAAAAACTAAATGTGCTCCCCTGAAGTTGTTGTCGGTGCCCAGGCTAGAGCTCCAAGCCGCAGTACTAGGAACGCGATTGAGAAACTTGATATTGGAAAGTCATGATATTGCCATTGAAAGATCTGTGTTCTGGTCAGATTCAAGGACAGTACTCGCCTGGATTTGTTCTGACCACAGGCAATACAAACAGTTTGTGGCATATCGGATAGCTGAAATTCTGGACACAACAAAGGAAAATGAATGGCGTTGGGTTCCAACTCTCTTAAACCCAGCGGATAAAGCGACAAGAACCACCAAGTGTCAAGAGTATGATCCGCAAACTGTTTGGACTCTAGGCCCATTATTCCTGAAAGAACATGAATCCGCCTGGCCAACAACCGATAAAACGATCCCATTATCAGATGACTCTGACGAAAAGCGCAAAATTGTCCTTACAATAGCGATAGACCCACCAATAGACATTGGTCGGTTCTCAAACTTTATGCGCCTAAAGCGAACAATGGGATGGCTGCTCAGATTCATAGGAAATATGAAAAAAGACAAAAAGAAAGTTGAAGGAGAAATTTCCTTCAAAGAATTGGTCAATGCTGAGAAAGCATTATGCAAAGTAGCACAGCAACACACATATTGCGAAGAAATAGGGGCTCTTCGGCAAAATGATTTGATTTCCAAAAGTAGCCCAATATATTCATTGTCACCTGGTCTAAATGAAGATGGCTTGTTGGTCGTTCAGGGCAGGCTCAACAATGCATCTATATTGGCTGTAAGTACTCGGCAGCCAATAATACTTCCAAAGAGACATCCACTTACCGACCTAATTATAATGTACTATCATAAAATATATCACCATCAAAATGACGAACTAATAATAAGCGAAATACGTCGTAAGTTCTGGGTGATCAGTATACGTACAGCAGTCAAACGCGCCAAATCGTCCTGTCAGTTCTGTAAAAACAAAAACGTAAAGCCAGTGCCCACGCTTATGGGGCAATTGCCTAAAGATAGGGTTACGCCGTACAATCGACCGTTTACTTACACAGGACTTGACTATTTTGGCCCTTTATTTGTGACAATAGGGCGTCGTCATGAAAAGCGTTGGGTCGCCTTGTTTACATGTTTAACGGTCAGAGCTATACACCTAGAACTAGCGGAGGACCTATCATCTGATGCATGCATTGTAGCCATTAGAAATTTCGTAAACAGACGTGGCGTTCCTAACACTATTCGCTCTGATATGGGCACAAACTTTGTTGGTGTCGACAATATTCTAAAGAAAACTAACGACATCTTCGATTGGGAATACATAAAGGCAACGCTGGCGACTAAGGACATCAACTGGGAGCTTAACTGTCCAGCTAACCCTAGTTCAGGAGGATGTTGGGAAAGATTGGTTCAATCAACAAAGCGTGTCCTAGCAGTAACTCTAAAGGAGCAAGCACCAAGAGTAGAAACGCTACGCTGTCTTCTGATAGAGGCCGAAAATATTATCAACAGCAGACCTCTAACACATGTACCAGTTACTATAGACGATCCTGAACCACTCACCCCGAATCACTTTCTACTGGGAACTGTAAACTCTACACAAACTCCTGGAGAAATTGATAATTACTGCCATCGAAAACAGTATCGTATTGCTCAGCAGCTAAAGGATGTATTTTGGAGACGTTGGATAAGAGAGTACCTTCCTACTTTAACAAAACGCACCAAATGGTTTGCACCTACCAAGCCACTTCAAATTGGAGATCTAGTATTGATCTGTGATGAAAATCAACCGAGAGGAGGCTGGAAGAAGGGCCTTGTTACCCAAACGTTTAAGGCAAAAGATGGTCTAATTCGAACTGCGGAGGTGCAGACATCAACTGGTCCCCTTAAACGCCCCATCTCTAAGCTTGCAGTTCTCGATGTTTTAGGTAAAACGACTTAAGCGTTTTACGGTGAGGGGAATGTTGCTGGAGAAAATAAATTTTGAATTTAACCGCCCTAATTTGAATGCGTTACACTTGAGTTACCCTGTATGCCAATTTCAGCTCACTTGTCTATAAATATGTTGCCCAACACTTTTTCTATTATTCCTTCATTGTCGCTAATTCGTTGATGTGAGCAGAAATACAATTTAATAAACGCAACGATTTGCAAAATAGCCTGTGAAGAACAATTTCTTAAATATATATATAGTCGCCGATCGCAAAAAGAAGTGTTTTATTAAAGTATTTAAAGTTTCGTGGCTGGCACGTAACACGTATGTACTTGTACATGCACAAACTTGGCGTTCTATTTCGCACACTTGCGCAGATTTCTGTTGAATTTCACGATGAACAAATTGCCTAGTGACAATAATGGCGTCGGGTCTGTGAGAGCAATTGTTCTACCAACACATCCATATATGGTGATCGCGCCTATTTTAAGTTGGTTCAAAGTATGCCTACAGACAATAACGGCGTCGGGTCCGTGACAGCTATACTTCTACCAACACATACAAATACATTGATCGGCGTCTATTTTAAGTTGGTTCAAAGTATGCCTACAGACAATATCGGCGTCGGGTCCGTGACAGCTATACTTCGAACTTCCAGTTTACACAAATTGCAGATCGCTCCAAAAAATTGAGAACGCTTCACAATTTACAAGACAAAATTGAAAGATGTTCAGTTAATACGCAAAAGTTCACGTTTTCAATTATTTATTTAGCGTTTCAATTTTGTGCTTTTTTAGAGCGTCTTCTTTTCACCACAATTTTCTTCACATTGTCAGTATGACCAGCTCATTACAAATCAAAATGCTTTCCTTTTCATGGCGAATAAAAATACCGAAAATAGTACATGTTTTTCTTAAATCAAATACCAAATAATAGTACATGTTTTTCTTAAATCAAATACCAAATCCTTACAGATACCTTTGGATGGAAGAATCAAAAAGATTTCGGATGGATTCAAGGGTCGAATCCTTCATTATATGTTTGTTAATGAAGGAGAGGAATTAAGATACCCGGAAGAGTTTCTCTTCGAAGCAGGATGGGCTTTATAATCTCATTTATTTTATGTGCTTCAAAGCTACGTGTCCGGTAAAGTTAATTTTGAGCTTTTTGCGGAATATATGCTAGTGAAAGATGATGATTTAAAAACGGAGATTAAACAATTCCAAATCAAAATGAAAGTTGTTACAAGCCACTCGGATTTAGACCGCATATTCGCCAATCACTCAGACCATCTGAAAATAAAAATGGAAGAGCTTCAGGAAAGGGATAGCGGGTGGACCCTACTCCGCATAATCTCCATATATCCCAACACCACGCAAGCTTGCTTCGAAAAAAGCATTAATTAATGTCCAAAATAACAATGACTCATACTGTTTTAAATGTACTTTGATTTCGTCGTTTACAAAGATAACAAGTAACCCTAGTGCCGAAAGAATTGTATTACCATATGGAATAAATTTGGATTTCAGTGGGTTTCCACTCAAAATAAAGGTCATAAACATTTTCATACAAAAAAACGTTACATTGAGCATTAACGTTTTTGGATACGACGAGGAAAGTGAAACTATAATTGGACCTCTTTATCAATCTGGAGTTGAAAAGCCGACGCACATAAATATACTCTTCCTGGAAGGAAACGGATTCGGTCACTATACATGGATAAAAAATATTACAAAGTATGAATTTTTACTCGTTATAGATTTACTTTTACTTATTATTTTTTCCTTATTTGCTATATTTTCTTTTATTTAATAGGCTAATGTCTTCACAAAAAAGTCTACATAAGGAACGCACATGATTTTGCAATACCTGCTTAAATTTTTCATCAAGTGCAAGTCGCGCACTTCGTCACACGGAGCTTTGCAGTGGAAAGGTTGCCTAAACTATTTAATGTAAATGAAGATATACCAATTTCACATGCTTACTTTATAAAGTGTGCATATGATTCTAGGTTATATAAATTCGTAATGGAAACGGGAGGTAATTCAGGTATAAATTTTGTTAATTCCCTTGTAAGCAACTAAAAACTATTTATACAAAATATTTCAGTAAAGTTGTTCACATAGTAATAAACGATTATGATTCTGAGTATGTCCTCAATTGTCATATTTGTGAAAAGGCTTTCGCAGATGATGAGTTCGAGATCATTGTCATTATACAGGTAGATACAGGGGTGCACCTCATTCTAAATGTAATTTAAAATTGAAAACGTCTAATTTTATCCCAGTTTTCTTCCACAATTTTTCAAATGGAGAAATTAACGTTATTCCCACAAACAAGGAGCACTTCATTTCAGTAATGAAATACATTGAAAATGAATGTGGAAAGAACTTTGAGATAAGGTTTCTAGACACTTCATCTAGTCTAGATGCCTTAGCATCCCATTTAGAAGATGATCAACTTAAATCAGTAAGATCACATTTTTAATTGTGAAAATGAGATTATGCTTATGCGGAAAAAGGGTTTATTCCCATATGAATATTGGTCAGAAATAAGAACGAGTTGAGTTGCGTATGTGTGGACTGTATTAATTTTATTCTTGCCAGTTGCGAAGCCTATTTGACACTGAATTGAATTTCGCAAAACGACGCCGTCTTAGCGGCGTTGCCAACAACTAAAGAGATATTGTGTATGTATACATGTTTTCTTGTACATAGGTTAAGTATATAGAATAGAATAGAGATGGCATTATGCGCCGATATGATAAAGATGATTAAAGCTGCAAGCGTTCACGAACATCCCGTCCCGCCCTGAAACACAGTTTCTGAATGGGGCAATACAGCAACTTTCGTGATCGGTCTGGTCATCTCTCCTGTCGGGGTCTTCAGTTTGACTGCTCGAACGAGGTCGTCCTTTCCTGGATAGGTTTCCATAACCCGTGCGATGTGCCAGGATACCGGTGGTGAATTGGACTCTTTTACGAGCACAACATCACCGGTGGAGATGTTGGGTGTCCATTTTGGATGTTGCTGCAGAGTAGTCAGATACTCCTGATGCCATTTCTTTCAGAATCCTTGAAGCATAGACTGAATACTTTGCCAATATCCTAATCGGCCCACTGGGATGTGACTCAAATCGGGATCTGGCACTGTGGTTAATGGTCGCCCAATTAAGAAGTGAGCGGGTGATAGGTAGTTGGTTTCCGTATCCGGTGTATAGCACAAGGGGCGTGAATTTATCACTGCGCTTATCTGAGCAAGAAGTGTGCGCATCTGTTCAAACGTGAGCGTTGAGTTTCCAGTAATTCTGCGCAAATGTAGCTTGACACAACGAACTGCCGACTCCCATTTCCCTCCCCAGTGAGGGGCTCTCAGGGGAATAAGTACCCATTGTATACCATCATCCGCTAGTGTGCTAGACACGGTGTCCTTGTGTGTTTGTGAAGAAAGCAATTCTTGCATCTCGTCGAGGGATCGCTTAGCTCCAATAAAGTTTGTGCCATTGTCACTATAGATTTTAGTGCACTTGCCACATAAGGATATAAAGCGCCGCAAGGCAGCCAAGAAAGTTTCCGTTGTCAGGTCTGTGGCAAGTTCCAGGTGGATGCCCGAGGTGACCATGCACACAAATAGGCAAATATAGCCCTTGCTGATACGTGGCTTCCGAACCTTTGCATCCTTTAGAAGGATTAGACCTGCATAATCGCAACCAGTATATACAAATGGAAGCGCTTGAGTAATGCGTACGCTGGGTAAATCAGCCATTTGTTGCTGGGATGTGTGGTGGCGTTGACGAAAGCAAGCTAAACAGTCGTGTGTTATTTTGCGAGTTAGATTACGTGCTCCAAATATCAAGAATTTTTGCCGAACAATAACAAAAAGTGAGGAAACGCCAGGGTGAAGGTTCACTCGGTGCTCGTGTACCAGTATCAGCTTCGAGATGCGGTGTGTTTTTGGGAGCAATACTGGGTGTTTTGCATCGCTTGACAACTGCGAGTGGTGAAGTCGTCCGCCTACGCTCAGCAAATCGTTTTCGTCGATTATGGGTACCAGTTTGATCAGCTGTGAGCGGTTCCTTAAGGGTTTTTTACCGAGGAGTAATTGGTAATCGTGGTGGAAACAACCTTGTGCGTGCTTTATGCAAAGAATCCTTGCCGCCTTGATCTCGTCAAACGAGAGTGCTCAGGATACCTTTTCGTTAGAATGTCTTTCCCGGGATGCCAGTACAGTCCGAGAACCTTTACTGGTGACGTTTGTGCGAATTGTGTGTCGCTATCGTTCGTTTGTATACATGGTGTATTCGATACCCATTTCCCGAGCTCAAGGTTGGCGCGAGACATTAGCTGAACCAGCTCGTTTCGGTTTCGAAGTAGCTCATCCTCACTGTTTGAGCCAGTAAGAACGTCATCGACATAAAAATCCTCCAGCAGGATTTTCGACGCAATTAGGTATTCCTCTTGATAATCGATAGCAAGTTGTTCCAGCACTCGCACCGCCAGGAATGGCGCGCACAAAGTTCCGTAGGTTACCGTGCCCAACTGAAAATGCTTGATGGGATCGGATGGATCTTCTCTCCAAACGATTTTTTGGAAGTTTCTGTGCTGTTCGTGTACCCATATCTGGCGGAACATTTTTACGATGTCCGCTGAGAATGCGAATTTGTACATTCGAAAACGAAGGCACACACCGAATAGATCGCGCTGGATACTGGGCCCTGTAAATAGGATGTCATTTAAAGTCTTACCAATGGCGTCGCGAAATGACCCATCGAAAACTACTCGTAGCTTCCGACCCAGCACTGGGTGGTGTGATAGATAAAACTGATTTCCAGTAGCGTTTTCCTCAGGTGGCACCTCTCGCATGTGCCCAAGATTTGTGTACTCTTTCATAAAGTGTACGTATTGTGTACGCAGCTGCTCGTTCTGTTGCAGCCGCCGCTCAACCGATTTAAAGCGTTTAAGCGCTCCTTGTAGAGTTTCTCCGAATTCGGGGCTTTTAGTGTTGAATGGAAGTTCCACGATATACTTCCCGTTTTCATCGCGACTGTAAGGGGCGAGAAAGTGCTTCTCGACTTCTCGACTCCGGTCCCAATTTTGAGCTGCTTTGAACGTCTTCCAGTTCCCAAAACTTCTGAAGCGTGGCGCCTATGTCCACTGTTGTAGTCAGTGCAATAGCGTTGCTTGGTATCGATGTGATGAGCGAGGTTATTACCGAACACCGAAGAAATGGCGATAAAATTTCCCTTGTTGTCGTACATCTTTCGTCCTGTGAACACTGACCATACGTGTTCGCTGCCCAATAGAATGTCAACAGGTGAGTTGGTGTTGAATTCAGTATCCGCCAACTGCAGATCCTTGAAAACCTTATGTGACGATGCATCGATGTTTTGCCGTTCTAGCGAAGAGGTGATCCTGCCTAGCACGTGGGCGTAGACAACCAAATGATCCTCGAAGATACGAGACTTGATGTGCAAGGCACTGCATCCCCTTGTCGTGTCTGCTTTTACCGAAGAGATTCCCGTAAGCAAAATGCGTGATGCCGACCGTGTCAATCCGAGAGCTTGGATGCAACGCTCGGATACGTAGGAAAGCTCCGAACCTGTGTTCAATAAGAGACGGCATGTTACGTGGTCATCTTTTGTGTTTTGACCATAAACCATGGCAGTTGGTAATATGCTTCGCTTTACTTCCGTTTCCTGTGCAGATTTTGCAGTGCCCTGTGCACATACAACCGATTGACTGCCCTCTCCTTGGGCGAAATGACTGAGAGTCACCGAAGTGTTAGTGGACGCGCTTATGTTTCGCTCGTCCTCCCCTGCTATCTGGGCAAGATTCCCAATAGCTTGTGAACTCGCTTGGACGTGTAAAAGGGAGTGATGATTTCCCATGCATTGCCCACATTTGTATGTCGACTTGCACTTGCTGACCCCATGACCAGATCGCAAGCAGTTGTTGCACAGTGATTTCTCCTTCACAAAGGATCGCCTCTGCATGCCGGATATGTCCAAGAAATGCTGACAGCCGTCCAGAGTGTGTTCTGTAGAATTACATTTGGTGCAGCCACTGCCTTCGACTGCAACCATCGATTGTGTGACCCTTTTTGGTTTTTCTGCCTGTGTTGTTGTCTTGCCTCCAGTAGCAAGCTCCCTTTTACTCAGCTCCAGTTCCCCGCAGCGAGAATCCAGAAATTTGAAGAATTCGTCGAGAGTGGGGGAATCTGTGTCCATGCTGCGCTCAATCCACCTGAGCCGCGTGTCAGCGTCAAGTTTCTCCATTTCAAGTTTCTTGGTTGTTGTCCCTTTTTTCCTGTTCCATGAACTCGGATGCGCTGGTCCAGAAAACTGAGCAGTGTGTCGAGACCCTGTAAGTCTCGGGACCCATCTAACGACTGCTCGTATAGGGCTCTGCTTGCCAGATCCAATTTTTGTTTGATGATGGCAATCAATATTGTATCCCAACTTGATACATCGATGCCCAGTCCCTTTAAATATGCAAGAGACTCGATAGTTGTGATGTACAACTCTTTTAATGACCTTGGGTCGTCACTGACTGTGTTTTGATGCAGGAAGCGATTCAGAATCGTGTCTGCCACATGTCGGGGATTGTTGTAGGAATCAACTAATATACCCCATGCGCTGAGGTCTTATGTCTTATCAATCTTTCAGCCTCTCCAGTTACGGTGGTTTTAAGGTACCACATTTTTCGTACCGTCGGCATGTTAGTATCATGGACCATGCATTTGAATAAATCAAAAAACTGAGTCCATTTGAGTAGATCCCCATCGAATTTGGGGATGCTGACTCTGCGCAAATGCATGTCTTCATTGCTAGAGAAATTTGTTTTTGCTCCTAAGATAACTTGAATTTCCTTTTCAAGTTTTAGGAAGGATTTCATGTCTTATGCCCTTTCCTCACCAGAGCTGAATGTAGCATTTTGACATTTTTTGGTGTATGTTACATTTTTCCCATATATTTTCAAGTGGTTCTAGAGGTGGGAGAAAAGAGCATTCGTCAATAAATGCTACTACATTTCGATATTCTCGTGCCTAAAATACCAAATATCAGAGTAGTTTTCGACTATCGACAAAATGCCCATCGCAATATTTAAAAAATATTCAAGGCAAACCGTAACTAAAATGTCATCAGGTCGGTTGTATATGTTGAATTTGAAAGCAAAGCACATTTATTTACTAAATGAGAAATGCTAAATGCTAAATGCTGTCCCGTGCGGACAGGAAATAGCATTTTTTTTGAATACCGAAAAAATACTACAGTATGTACATCAGTGAGGAAATGGCATTATCCTCCTTTGCTTGGATCATCATATTCTTCATGTACGGAGAAATGGATCTCTTGAGTTTGCGCCCATAGTGATTTTTTCAAATCACTTGTTACGGTCTTTCCCGTCTCTGAATACTCTTGCAGAGCGCGCTTAATTGAATCTGATATTGCCTTTTGTCCACGGCATGCTGATATAAGTTTCTGGGACTCTATCATGGACTGCTTAATGCTTGCAGGGTCACCAGTTGGGTCTGGATTTACCTTAACTTGGCTTGTTGACTGTTCCATGACGTCCCGTATGATCGCTCGATATTTGTCGTATGAGTCACGACAGTCGTTGTAGAACTTCATGTATTCCGTAGTTCTATGGGTTTGAGGAATCTTAAGATCATTATTTGTAAATCGACTCCAAGCATCATCGAGTGCGATTAATAAAAAACAAAGCCGTCTTTCGTTGTTATACATTAAATTATGTTAGACGAACAGTTTTCGTTCCTTATGATTTCCGGGAGAACGACCGTTCCCATTTAGGTACAACTAATAGGAAAAATGCACTTTGGTATAACAAATAAATCCCCACCAATTTCAATGTGGGACAATAACTTTTTCCTTCTTATTTAGTTCTAAATAAGAACACTCGAAGGTAGAAGAATATTTAGCAACACGTTGCATCCACGCTAAGACCATTCCACCTTCTCAAAAGTACCATCATAGTGCTCCAACACCTAATAGCAAACTCATTTACCAGGAGCCTGGAATGGTCTTGGCGTGGATGTAACGATTTGCTAAATATTCGAGTGTTTTTTTTTAGAACTACATTACGAACTGTTAGAAAAATAAAAAACAAAATATGTTTTTAAATTGGTGAAGTGACTTTTTGAAAACAATAAAATTAAAAAACAATATATAAATTAATTACATTTGTAACTCTTTCAAAAATAAAAATTAATTGAATAACCAAGACCAAAAATATTGCGAGTCCTGCCGTCGTTTCATCCCGGTGGGAGTTCAATGGAATCACCATGCACGCACCGCGAAGCACAAGATGAATGCTGTGATACCTTTGGATGGAAGAATCAAAAAGATTTCGGATGGATTCAAGGGTCGAATCCTTCATTATATGTTTGTTAATGAAGGAGAGGAATTAAGATACCCGGAAGAGTTTCTCTTCGAAGCAGGAGGGGCTTTAAAATCTCATTTATTTAATGTGCTTCAAAGCTACGTGTCCGGTAAAGTTAATTTTGAGCTTTTTGCGGAATATATGCTAGTGAAAGATGATGATTTAAAAACGGAGATTAAACAATTCCAAAGCAAAATGGAAGTTGTTACAAGCCACTCGGATTTAGACCGCATATTCGCCAATCACTCAGACCATCTGAAAATAAAAATGGAAGAGTTTCAGGAAAGGGATAGCGGGTGGACCCTACTCCGCATAATCTCCATATATCCCAACACCACGCAAGCTTGCTTCGAAAAAAGCATTAATTAATGTCCAAAATAACAATGACTCATACTGTTTTAAATGTACTTTGATTTCGTCGTTTACAAAGATAACAAGTAACCCTAGTATGTGCTACACATATAAAATTGATATAAGTGTCGAAAGAATTGTATTACCATATGGAATAAATTTGGATTTCAGTGGGTTCCCACTCAAAATAAAGGTCATAAACATTTTCATACAAAAAAACGTTACATTGAGCATTAACGTTTTTGGATACGACGAGGAAAGTGAAAGAATATTTGGACCTCTGTATCAATCTGGAGTTGAAAAGCCGATGCACATAAATATACTCTTCCTGGAAGGAAACGGTCACCACACATGGATAACAAATATTTCAAGGTATGAATTTTACTCGTTATAGAACTACTTTTACATATTGTGTTACATTTTTTGATTTTTTTTTCTTTTATTTAATAGGCTAATGTCTTCACAAAAAAGTCTACATAAGGAACGCACATGATTTTGCAATACCTGCTTAAATTTTTCATCAAGTGCAAGTCGCGCACTTCGTCACACGGAGCTTTGCAGTGGAAAGGTTGCCTAAACTATTTAATGTAAATGAAGATATACCAATTTCACATGCTTACTTTATAAAGTGTGCATATGATTCTAGGTTATATAAATTCGTAATGGAAACGGGAGGTAATTCAGGTATAAATTTTGTTAATTCCCTTGTAAACAACTAAAAACTATTTATACAAAATATTTCAGTAAAGTTGTTCACATAGTAATAAACGATTATGATTCTGAGTATGTCCTCAATTGTCATATTTGTGAAAAGGCTTTCGCAGATGATGAGTTCGAGATCATTGTCATTATACAGGTAGATACAGAGGTGCACCCCTGTGCAGCTCATTCTAAATGTAATTTATAATTGAAAACGTCTAATTTTATCCCAGTTTTCTTCCACAATTTTTCAATTGGAGAAATTAACGTTATTCCCACAAACAAGGAGCACTTCATTTCAGTAATGAAAAACATTGAAAATTAATGTGGAAAGAACTTTGAGATAAGGTTTCTAGACACTTTATTTCATTTGTCCAAATAAACCAAGAAGAAATAACAGGCCTTCCATGGCGCTAAAAAACTAAAAAGTTTATTTTTGGCTTACCAAAATGTTAGAGGACTTAACATGAAGCTACCCAAGCTTTATGCTGACTCCTCGGCTTTTACGGATGATATCTTGGCTTTTACTGAAACTTGGCTGAAACCAGAGATAACCGACTCTGAAGTTCTGTCTAACAATTTTAATACCTACAGAACCGATCGCCTTTCCCGTAGGGGGGGCGGCGTTTTAATTGCCGTCACCTCCACCATAAGTTCTGAGAGAATTTACTCTCATGCCTCTAATGACATTGAATTTGTTTGTGTGAAAGTTTCCCTGCAATCCTTGTCTATTTTTATTACATGTTCGTATATTCCGCCGGGCTCTGACCTAATAATTTATGAGCAACATCTCTCTGCTATTAAATCTATTCTGTCCTTTTTTCCAATAGAGACCTTTTCATTGTTTTGGGTGACTTTAATCTCCCTGATATATCTTGGTCCCCCCCTTCTGACTCACTTGTCGCTTTACCTATATCCACCCATGATTTTATGGTTGGCCTTTTAGAATTATCGTTACAGCAGGTTAGCTTTATACGAAATTCATTAAATAGACAATTAGATCTTGTGTTTGTTTCAGAGCCGTCTGAAGTCACAGTATCTAGAATTGACGCTCTTGTGGTACCAGAAGACCGATACCATCCAACTATGGAATTGACAATTTGCCTCCCCTACCTTGATAACCTCTCTCCTTTAGTTTCTCCAACTAAAATGAGATGCTTTCGGAAATGTGACTATAATAAACTTAATTTAATGATTTCGCAATACGATTGGACAGATCTTTATAAGTGTGTGGACATCGAAAGTGCAACTGAACTTTTCTATAGCGTTCTAAACACTTTTTTTAATGAATGCGTTCCTGATAGGCCTCCTCCAAAGCCGAACAGGCCCCCCTGGTTTACAAATGCGCTTCAAAGACTAAAAAAATCTTAAAACAAACACTTATAAAAAGTATAAAAAATCGGGTAAGCCATCTGATTTTTCGAAATATGTGGTGGCTCGATCTGATTTTAATGTTCTTAACAGTCATTGCTATTCCATGTATTTAAATCGTTGTAAATTTGAATTTACAAATGATCCGAAGCAGTTTTATAACTTTGTCAACGCAAAGCGTAAGTCATCAGCTTTGCCTTCATCGGTCCGCTTTAACTCAATGGAGGCATCGACTGACTCTGAAATTGCAGATTTATTTTCCGACTTTTTCCAAACTACTTATAGCTCTTCTTCATGGTCAGAATCAAACTACCGTAATCCCTTAAAAGGGGCAACTTGTATTTTTTCACCTATAATTACCGAAAGTTCTCTCTTAAGAGATTTAAAAACAACAACGCCAACTTACTCTCCCGGTCCTAATGGACTTACTGGTTGTGTGCTTAAGTTCTGTGCATCAACCATTTGCAAACCTATTCTTAAACTCTTTCATTTGTCTATTTCATCATCAGTTTTTCCAACTATCTGGAAGGACTCTTTTATTATTCCACTTCACAAAAAGGGTGCGAAGGCGGATGCCCAGAATTATGGAGGTATTTCTAAACTGTCGGCAATTCCAAAAGCCTTTGAACGTCTCATCACATCCCATTTGCAACATTTATGTTCCTCGCTAATATCACCGTGTCAGCATGGTTTCGTTAAGCGAAGATAGACTACCTACAACCTACTTGAATTGTCATCTATTGTAATTAATGGATTTAACAATAAAATGCAGACCGACGTTATATATACAGATTTCAGTAAAGCCTTTGACTCCGGTAACCACTCTCTTCTTTTATTCAAACTAGTTTCCATGTAATCTTTTAACTTGGATTTCAAGTTATTTAAATGGGAGGACTCAGAGGGTTATATTTAAGAACGCTGTTTCTAAAATGATCCGCGTGACATCTGGAGTGCCCCAGGGTAGTCATCTAGGCCCTTTGCTGTTTACTTTGTTTATTAACGATCTTCCCTCTATCATAACAAATACTCGCGTACTAATGTATGCTGATGATGTTAAGCTTTGTTTGACATACAATAATATAGAGTCTGGTTTCAGCTTACAATTTTCAAGTATGGTGTGAGTATAACCTATTAAATTTGAACTGCCTGAAAGTAATGTAATGTCCTTCCACAGGGGTGCTCCTACGTTTATAAGTTATTTGCTTCAGAACTTGCCACTTGACCGTATAGAAACTTAAATTTGACGGCCACATAATGTTGACTGTCAACAAAGCTATGAGTGTTTTTGGGTTTATAAAGCGTTGGTCAAAAGAATTTGACGACCCCTATATAACCAAATTACTATTTACCTCCCTTGTCCGCCCTATATTGGAATATTGTTCTTCGGTTTGGAGCCCACAATACCAAGTGCACATTGACCGTATAGAGTCGGTACAAAAAAAATTTCTTATTTTTGCTCTTCGTAGTTTGAACTGGGATCAAAACGTAAGGCTACCTTCCTACCAAAGTAGATTACTAATGCTTAATTTACCTACACTTGAAAACCGTAGAATAATGCTTGGTACTATTTTTATGCAAAATCTTATAAGAGGTGATATTGATTCTGTAGAATTGGTAAACCGTTTACCTTTTAATGTTCCCGTTAGACTAACACGAAATTATTACCCTCTTAATTTGCCTCGATGCACATCAAATTTTACTCTGCATGAGTCCTTTCGTGTTCTATGTAATAATTATAACAATCTTTATCATTTAATTTGCACTTCTACATATATCCCTGTATTAAAAACTAAAATTTTATCTCATTTGCTTCAATCTTAGTTCATAATCTTTATAATCTTTATATGTCCCGTCTCTATTTGTCTCATGTATTTTCCTCGCGAACTCGCATTTTTGCCCAAATTGATAAAGGGTCCCGCGCGTAACAAGCACGTGCTTGGTATCGTTGGGCCACTTGTTTGTACTGCTCGTAGTGCATCAACGTCCATCATATATATATATATAGATGCCTTAGCATCCCATTTAGAAGATGATCAACTTATATCAGAAAGATCACATTTTTAATTGTGAAAATGAGTTTATGCTTATGCGGAAAAAGGGTTTATTCCCATATGAATATTGGTCAGAAATAAGAACGAGTTGAGTTGCGTATGTGTGGACTGTATTAATTTTATTCTTGCCAGTTGCGAAGCCTATTTGACACTGAATTGAATTTCGCAAAACGACGCCGTCTTAGCGGCGTTGCCTACAACTAAAGAGATATTGTGTATGTATACATGTTTTCTTGTACATAGGTTAAGTATATAGAATAGAATAGAGATGGCATTATGCGCCGATATGATAAAGATGATTAAAGCTGCAAGCGTTCACGAACATCCCGTCCCGCCCTGAAACACAGTTTCTGAATGGGGCAATACAGCAACTTTCGTGATCGGTCTGGTCATCTCTCCTGTCGGGGTCTTCAGTTTGACTGCTCGAACGAGGTCGTCCTTTCCTGGATAGGTTTCCATAACCCGTGCGATGTGCCAGGATACCGGTGGTGAATTGGACTCTTTTACGAGCACAACATCACCGGTGGAGATGTTGGGTGTCCATTTTGGATGTTGCTGCAGAGTAGTCAGATACTCCTGATGCCATTTCTTTCAGAATCCTTGAAGCATAGACTGAATACTTTGCCAATATCCTAATCGGCCCACTGGGATGTGACTCAAATCGGGATCTGGCACTGTGGTTAATGGTCGCCCAATTAAGAAGTGAGCGGGTGATAGGTAGTTGGTTTCCGTATCCGGTGTATAGCACAAGGGGCGTGAATTTATCACTGCGCTTATCTGAGCAAGAAGTGTGCGCATCTGTTCAAACGTGAGCGTTGAGTTTCCAGTAATTCTGCGCAAATGTAGCTTGACACAACGAACTGCCGACTCCCATTTCCCTCCCCAGTGAGGGGCTCTCAGGGGAATAAGTACCCATTGTATACCATCATCCGCTAGTGTGCTAGACACGGTGTCCTTGTGTGTTTGTGAAGAAAGCAATTCTTGCATCTCGTCGAGGGATCGCTTAGCTCCAATAAAGTTTGTGCCATTGTCACTATAGATTTTAGTGCACTTGCCACATAAGGATATAAAGCGCCGCAAGGCAGCCAAGAAAGTTTCCGTTGTCAGGTCTGTGGCAAGTTCCAGGTGGATGCCCGAGGTGACCATGCACACAAATAGGCAAATATAGCCCTTGCTGATACGTGGCTTCCGAACCTTTGCATCCTTTAGAAGGATTGGACCTGCATAATCGCAACCAGTATATACAAATGGAAGCGCTTGAGTAATGCGTACGCTGGGTAAATCAGCCATTTGTTGCTGGGATGTGTGGTGGCGTTGACGAAAGCAAGCTAAACAGTCGTGTGTTATTTTGCGAGTTAGATTACGTGCTCCAAATATCAAGAATTTTTGCCGAACAATAACAAAAAGTGAGGAAACGCCAGGGTGAAGGTTCACTCGGTGCTCGTGTACCAGTATCAGCTTCGAGATGCGGTGTGTTTTTGGGAGCAATACTGGGTGTTTTGCATCGCTTGACAACTGCGAGTGGTGAAGTCGTCCGCCTACGCTCAGCAAATCGTTTTCGTCGATTATGGGTACCAGTTTGATCAGCTGTGAGCGGTTCCTTAAGGGTTTTTTACCGAGGAGTAATTGGTAATCGTGGTGGAAACAACCTTGTGCGTGCTTTATGCAAAGAATCCTTGCCGCCTTGATCTCGTCAAACGAGAGTGCTCAGGATACCTTTTCGTTAGAATGTCTTTCCCGGGATGCCAGTACAGTCCGAGAACCTTTACTGGTGACGTTTGTGCGAATTGTGTGTCGCTATCGTTCGTTTGTATACATGGTGTATTCGATACCCATTTCCCGAGCTCAAGGTTGGCGCGAGACATTAGCTGAACCAGCTCGTTTCGGTTTCGAAGTAGCTCATCCTCACTGTTTGAGCCAGTAAGAACGTCATCGACATAAAAATCCTCCAGCAGGATTTTCGACGCAATTGGGTATTCCTCTTGATAATCGATAGCAAGTTGTTCCAGCACTCGCACCGCCAGGAATGGCGCGCACAAAGTTCCGTAGGTTACCGTGCCCAACTGAAAATGCTTGATGGGATCGGATGGATCTTCTCTCCAAACGATTTTCTGGAAGTTTCTGTGCTGTTCGTGTACCCATATCTGGCGGAACATTTTTACGATGTCCGCTGAGAATGCGAATTTGTACATTCGAAAACGAAGGCACACACCGAATAGATCGCGCTGGATACTGGGCCCTGTAAATAGGATGTCATTTAAAGTCTTACCAATGGCGTCGCGAAATGACCCATCGAAAACTACTCGTAGCTTCCGACCCAGCACTGGGTGGTGTGATAGATAAAACTGATTTCCAGTAGCGTTTTCCTCAGGTGGCACCTCTCGCATGTGCCCAAGGTTTGTGTACTCTTTCATAAAGTGTATGTATTGTGTACGCAGCTGCTCGTTCTGTTGCAGCCGCCGCTCAACCGATTTAAAGCGTTTAAGCGCTCCTTGTAGAGTTTCTCCGAATTCGGGGCTTTCAGTGTTGAATGGAAGTTTCACGATATACTTCCCGTTTTCATCGCGACTGTAAGTGGCGAGAAAGTGCTTCTCGACTTCTCGACTCCGGTCCCAATTTTGCGCTGCTTTGAACGTCTTCCAGTTCCCAAAACTTCTGAAGCGTGGCGCCTATGTCCACTGTTGTAGTCAGTGCAATAGCGTTGCTTGGTATCGATGTGATGAGCGAGGTTATTACCGAACACCGAAGAAATGGCGATAAAATTTCCCTTGTTGTCGTACATCTTTCGTCCTGTGAACACTGACCATACGTGTTCGCTGCCCAATAGAATGTCAACAGGTGAGTTTGTGTTGAATTCAGTATCCGCCAACTGCAGATCCTTGAAAACCTTAAGTGACGATGCATCGATGTTTTGCCGTTCTAGCGAAGAGGTGATCCTGCCTAGCACGTGGGCGTAGACAACCAAATGATCCTCGGAGATACGAGACTTGATGTGCAAGGCACTGCAACCCCTTGTCGTGTCTGCTTTTACCGAAGAGATTCCCGTAAGCAAGATGCGTGATGCCGACCGTGTCAATCCGAGAGCTTGGATGAAACGCTCGGATACGTAGGAAAGCTCCGAGTCTGTTACGTGGTCACCTTTTGTGTTTTGAACATAAACCATGGCAGTTGGTAATATGCTTCGCTTTACTTCCGTTTCCTGTGCAGATTTTGCAGTGCCCTGTGCACATACAACCGATTGACTGCCCTCTCCTTGGGCGAAATGACTGAGAGTCACCGAAGTGTTAGTGGACGCGCTTATGTTTCGCTCGTCCTCCCCTGCTATCTGGGCAAGATTCCCAATAGCTTGTGAACTCGCTTGGACGTGTAGAAGGGAGTGATGATTTCCCATGCATTGCCTACATTTGTATGTCGACTTGCACTTGCTGACCCCATGACCAGATCACAAGCAGTTGTTGCACAGTGATTTCTCCTTCACAAAGGATCGCCTCTGCATGCCGGACATGTCCAAGAAATGCTGACAGCCGTCCAGAGTGTGTTCTGTAGAATTACATTTGGTGCAGCCACTGCCTTCGACTGCAACCATCGATTGTGTGACCCTTTTTGGTTTTTCTGCCTGTGTTGTTGTCTTGCCTCCAGTAGCAAGCTCCCTTTTACTCAGCTCCAGTTCCCCGCAGCGAGAATCCAGAAATTTGAAGAATTCCTCGAGAGTGGGGGCAAATGCTGCGCTCAATCCACCTGAGCCGCGTGTCAGCGTCAAGTTTCTCCAGGGCCATATAGATAATCCAGCAATCGCGTCCCATCTGGTTGACCGCATCCAATCCGCGAACAATTTCGTTTGCTCCGTCTGACACCTTCCGTAGAATTGATGGATCTACCTTTGTAGTTGTTGGTAGGTTCATAAACTGCTCCAAAAATGAGTTTACAATGTGCCGTGGACGATTGTACCTCTTCTTAAGACGTTCCCAAGCAGTGTTGTAAGCTGTATCTGTAATGGCCAAGTGCCATTATTAAGTGCCGTACCAAGTTGGCAGCCTCATCAACAAGAAGTGTTTTCAAGTGATGGAACTTCTGGGTGTTGGACAAATGTTGCTTGCTATGAATTGTGCTCTCATAGATGTCTTGAAAGGAGGGCCACTCTGTGTAGTTGCCAGAGAACCGTTTGATTTGAATTTGCGGCAATTCACTCAGATTGGAATTCGGCGCGTGTTTCGAACTTAAATTCGCCAAAGAGACGTCACCACCAACATGAACCGGCGTGCTCGAATTAGCCTGATTTGCAGCCAGTCGCTCAAATAGTTGTTGGTTTTGTTGTAGCAAATTTATAATTGCGTCGCCGTTGGAGTGCACACCGTTGCTACCATTTGCAATGCCTGTAGATGTACTCGGTTGAAGAGCATCACTTCTGTCCTTGAGAATTGCGTTCGCCCTTAGGTACTTTCCTTCATAAATCGCATTATCGATCTCCGGAACGACGTAACCTTCCACTTCCTCGTGGACAGCAATACAATCGCCAAACTTATTGAACTCCTTCCAAACTTAGTGAAGAAGTTGTATGCGCGCGGTGATCTCTCCCTGTGTTGCAGATTCCGCTTGCTCAGCCCACGAGAGACAACGTGTGATGTTGGCCTTAAGCCTGGCACGGCCTTTTATAAATGCTTTTAATTGTTCCATAGCAAATAATTATCCTGAGAATCAAAGCACTTCATTAACTGTCCAAGAATCCGGGAACGAAGGACCAACAATATGGTTAGAAATAAGAACGAGTTGAGTTGCGTATGTGTGGACTGTATTAATTTTTATTCTTGCCAGTTGCGAAGCCTATTTGACACTGAATTGAATTTCGCAAAACGACGCCGTCTTAGCGGCGTTGCCAACAACTAAAGAGATATTGTGTATGTATACATGTTTTCTTGTACATAGGTTAAGTATATAGAATAGAATAGAGATGGCATTATGCGCCGATATGATAGAGATGATTAAAGCTGCAAGCGTTGACGAACAAATATCTTGATTCAGACCACAGACTAGATGAAACTTGTTTACCATCAAGGGACCTTTACGTTACCAAGGGCTTGAGTGGTTATCTCCCATAGACTAACAAAATTTTAGCAGTATATTTTATATTTTTATTTATATATTTTAGAAGTGAACTTGGATTATCCATACAGTATCCATGATTTACATAGATTTGTTTAAATTATTAAATAATGCAGTCTGCGGTAAAACACTAGTTTGTGATTGGAAACCTCCACAGAATAGTAATAAAAGTGGTCATAAAAAATTAACTGCACGAGCATTAATTTCCAAATTTAATTTCCAAAGTGCCACAAAACTACAGAATGATTTCTATACAATTCAAATGAGAAGAATGTCATATGTATACGATAAACGCATGTATTTTGGTTTTACAGTATTATAGTTAAGAAATCAGAACATGTATAACTTCCATTATCAGTATATGAAACTAAAAATTCAAAATAATATAAGATAAAATTACATGGATACAGATTCAATTAAAACTGATGACTTCTATAGAGATATTTGGGATGATATAGAATTCAAATTTGATACATCTGGATATTTCGAAGAAAGAGCTAAATTAAAAAAATTTTAAAATATGTAAAAATGTAAAAATATGTTAAAGATATGCTTCATGGTAGACCAATGTCCGAGCTTGCTGGTCTCCGTCCTAAGGTTTATTGTTATAAAGTTGATTCTATGTACAAATCGTTTATGAAATCTTAGGGAGTAACGAGAACAGAATTAGAATATCTAGATATTGAAAAATATAAAAAGGTTATTTTCACTGAAAAACGAATGTATACTGTCACGTATGTCATACTGCTGACAGTTTTTATACCCCTTACTCGTAGAGTAAAAGGGTATATTGTATTCGTGCAAAAGTATGTAACAGGTAGAAGGAAGCGTTTCCGACCCTATAAAGTATATATATTCTTGATCAGGGTCACTAGCCGAGTCGATCTAGCCATGTCCGTCTGTCCGACTGTCCGTCTGTCCGTCCGGATGAACGCTGAGATCTCAGAAACTACAAAAACTAGAGAATTGGGATTACCCACACATATTCTTTGGCTTCCTACGCAGCGCAAGTTTGTTTCAGCCGGGGGCCACGACCCCTCTAACGCCCACAATCGCCTAACGCCCACAATAAACGTTTTTAAAAAGTGTCTGGCGCCCACACCTTTAAAGATTTTGGAAAAGTAAAAATGCAGTTTTATTGCATTTATCAATACCTATCGAAATGTAGATTTTTCAAATCGGACCATTCGTTAAAAAGTTATGCCAGATTAAAAATTTTCTATCTCCATCTCCCTCGCACTCACTTTGGCTGAGTAACGGGTATCTGATAGTCGGGGCACCCGACTATAGCGTTCTCTCTTGTTTGATCTAAAATGCCATAAATACTTGCAAAATGACAAAAATAATTCTTGATTGTAATAATATGAAAAGAAAAGTTGAAGCTGACAAATTGTCTACAGTCCCTCATCATCATAAGGTTTTTATAATTCCACAATTGAAGCTTTTACATTTGAAAATGTAGAATAATGAATAATTTGGAATTAATAATTCCATATCGTTTCATCAACGCCGTAATTTTTTGTTAAAAAATTCAGTTCCATCATCCGTTTCTACATTTTTTGGTGTTCCACGTCCTGATTCTTTTCGTTTTGTTTTCCATTGCCATTGAGACATCTTTAGCGCCTTTTGATTTTAATGCTTCTCCCCAGGCATATTTGCTTAAACAATCCAAAATAGTCAAAATATAAACAAATCCTCTATTAAGCTTTGAATACTTTCCCATTTCCACTAAATCTGCTTCCCAGAGATCATTTATACCAGCGGTCGGCAGCGTCCTATTAAGTGAGCATAGGGAATTGATCTGCTCACCCTCTGCCCTCACGTATACTGTAAAACTGCGGTCTGCACACGCACACTGTTAAGCTGTCCCGTGCAATTTGCTCACACAAATATTAAACAAAATGTCATTGTATGTGTGTGCCGACCGCTGATTTATATCCTTTGTCACTACCCTTTAAAATTACGTCGACACGGAGCATGAATTTCTTTTACAATACCCAATTTATCACTCATAGTTTTTGGTACTAGAACTTTCTTACTATTGGAGTTTCTGTACCTTCTATTTCAACCAACTGTGATTTTAAAACTGGTTTCGTTTGAGGAACATATTGAAAAACATAGTTTTCAACATAAGTAATATTAGTTATTATATTGGATATATTACTTATCAACATTATTAACCCTCCCATTATTAACTTGAAATAAATTTTATATTTTTATTGCTCATGAACTGATTATTTGGATCAAAATCTATTCTATGTGAACTTGTCCCAGTAATGATTTTGTTACGTACGCCCTCTCCTTCAATTTATTTGATGGAGAAAGATGCACGTAGAAAAACAACATCGAATCTCGTGGCAAAGGGAGGGGGCAATCGACACATTGACTCACCGAAAACAAGCAAAGGAATGTGCAACTTGACGATCTTTGAGTGGCATACTGTCAGAACAACGACCGTAGCCCTACACCAGTAGCTGGCAAAGTGCACCAGTCGGGCATTGACACTACCGATAGGGGAAATCATAGGTGGGAACATCTAAATATGCAAACCTATCACGGGGGCCGAGGAAAAAGCTCTATACTGGTATAAAAGACCGTAGCCGGATAGAGAAGGTAGACAGAATCTAGTCTGGTCTTATACTGACGGAAACCACTAGCTCCGAGGGAGGACGATTTCCCCCATGGGCTTCGGGCATCTGCCCACGGAGTCCAATGCCACCAGGAGACAGAGTTTACTCTGGTCTCGCAGCACTATAGTGTAAGCACTATATTGCCGAAGCCGCCAATGACTACAGCCAAGACCAGGAATCCTAAAAAGATAGTCCTGTTTGCCGTAGATGAACTCCAACTCCCCTTGAAAGAAGTCAATAGAAGCCAGCTAACTTATCCTGGGAGAAATCTTTCCGCCCACGATTTCACTGAGCAAAGTCTTGCTACATCCTAGTTTCGAAGGACTAGCATCTATTTGCGAATTTATTAACTAGCAAGGATTACAGCATGGGTGGAACCCATTCGAAGGTGGACCACGGCACGGCCAATGTGATCAACACGGTGAAAATTATAGATCACAAGGACGACATACAGGACGTAAATCAGAACCTAAAGATCGTCATCGGTATATTTGTTTTCGTGGCCATCCTGAAAGTGGTCAAAATGTACAAGCGATCTGTGCAAGGACGCCGGGACCAGAACCATGCCCTCGAGCAGGCGATATGCCGAGTTTAATCAAAGTGAATGTGCAAAAGAAGCCCAAACCCAAAACGATAAACAGTGCAAAAGCAAAAACAATAAATACTATAATTGCAAACAAAAGTGAAGCGAAGAAAACATAAACATTTTGTGAACTCATGCATTTATGAATGCAAGTGCAAAAGAAAAGAGAACAGCAATTAAAAGTGCAGTGACATTGGAGACGCCGCTGCCCGCAACCCAATCATCAAAATAGACGTGTGCCGCCGTGGGATATACGTACATACATGCATGGACATACATACCGATATAGATATATACAATAAGTGATTGTGCTTAAGAAAAGGAGTTTCTTTTTTTTTGTGTTATAGTGTTTGCACGTATATATATATATCTGTCTCTAATGTCTTCAAAAGCCCAGAATCCAGCGCGTCGAGATCTCATCGCCCAGGACTGAAAGGGGTAAGTTTGTCGGAACACGGTTCCTTTATCCACTATATATATATATATATCCGTGCCTTTTGTTTTTAATTAGCTGAAGTAAATTCCCCTCTTTAGGCCTCTTCAAGGCGTGATAATATGTTAAAATTGATCAGTATACTTTTTGGTTGTACTTTTTATAACATAATTAAAATTTGACTTTTCAGCGGCGTATCAGCCTTGTGTTTGTATGAACAATCACAAGAGCCCTTAGAGCGACGTTTGTAGTCGTGAATAGTCAGCAATTTGCTGATGTGTGCACCTTTATCGGGTGATTAATTCGATACTCTCCGCTAACAAATTTTGTTGGTCAATTAAAATTAAATTCATATGTATTCCTAACCATAATATTACTCATAAATGGCACTAGCCAATATTTTATTCAATAAAATTGTAATGTGAAAACGAACTTAAAACATGAAGTGCTAAGTTTTCAAACGGGGGTTGCTGACGCGATAAGTGGAGTAGGTGAAGAATAATGACATAACTTTTGACGAACAACCTTGCGCGGCCCGCGACGATCCATTTGGCGCACGATTGTGTGAAGGGGAGGGAATGTGGCCGAAACATTGCCCGATCGTGTTACGATCAAGCAAAAGCTTAGCTTGTGGGGCAATGTAGACTGATGACAGACGGACTTTACGACTCTTACTATTTTTCAGGCATCTTTAATATTTATTCTCGTTATGTTGGAGAGGAGAAAGGCTTACCAAGAACCCACCCCATCCGGCGAGCTTATGCCGGCAAAATTGGTGCCTGAACATCGGATGTCTTTCCTTCGGCCCAAGTCCTTTCAGGACTAGGGCACTAATATGCCCACGTAACAATTTCTTTATAATTTGTCAAGTTTGTGTCACTAAATTGTGTGGGCTTATTATGAACAATAAGAGAATTAAGCCCAGGAGTCAAATCTCACGTGCTTCCACTTGATAATTTAACTTTCATATTACTTATTTGTAATTTACTATTTCCCAAATTTAAGGATTTGGGGGTTGATAAACTTTTTTTAGGTCCATAAGCGTTATCCAGAACTTTTTTTTCTCGATAGAATGCTAATATTAAAGTCATAGTCTGAATGAATTAGACTGCCAGCATCTGCTTCTATTTCTAGCGGTGTTTCCGGCTCTGATCCCAATTCAATATGTGATGTTAAAAAAATTTATTATCTGAGACACTAGACACTGATCATCATTATAAATTTAGGTTTTTTCATTTCGCATATGATTATCATCATAATCATAAACATAACTATGATCATCATCGTCATCATACCTTAATTGATGTTTCTTAAGCTATTTACTGGGGGTTTCATTTTTTAATAACTCACTTTTTATACCCGTTACTCGTAGAGTAAAAGGGTATATTGTAATGGTGCAAAAGTGTGTAACAGGGAGAAGGAAGCGTTTCCGACCCTATAAAGTATATATATTCTTGATCAGGATAACAAGCCGAGTCGATATAGCCATGTCCGTCTGTCCGTCTGTCTGTCTGTCTGTCTGTCTGTCTGTATGAACGCTGAGATCTCGGAAACTACAAAAGCTAGAGAGTTGGGATTACCCACACATATTCTTGAGCTTCCTACGCAGCGCAAGTTTATTTCAGCCGAGGGCCACGCCCCCTCTAACACCCACAATCGCCCTAAAGGACTTTAAAAAAAAGCCTGGCGCCGACATCTTTAAAGATTTTGTAAAAGTGTAAATCCCACTTTGTTGTGTTTATTAATACCTATCGAATTGTCGAAGAAATTTTTAAAATCGGACAATCCATTAAAAAGTTATGAGCAAAAAATGAAACAGCCACTAGGTGGCGCTAGTAGCTTTGACGCGTGAATTTATTACTCTATCTCCCACTCCCTTTAGGTGAGTGACGGGTATTTAATAGTCGAAGTACTCGACTTGTTTGCTTTAGAACCGATGATTTATTTTCAGAGCATGTAAAAAACAGTTGATCGTTTTTTCGTTTGCTGTCTCGGTCTGAACAAAACCGTAAAAAACTCAAAAATTTGGTTTCGGTCTGATCGAAACACTTAATTTCCGTTTGTTTCGGATTTCGGTTGACCGTTCTCAACTGGGAATACACTTTTTCGGTCCTTCAATATGAAAAGGTCCCAAAAAACCGTTAGTAGATGAACAAAACTTTGAAATGCTCAGTAAAAACGGTCTTGCCTTACACCCTTTAAAAATTTAAGTCAATATATAGAACATTTATTTAAAAATACAGATATATACTAGTTAACGTAATTATTAGCACCTGTGCTTATTATAATTATCTCTAAAGAATTCGCGGTTTTTGAACTTTTATGATAAAGCGCCATTGGTGATGCTGTTATACAAGTAAATATATACAATGGCCATCATCTGAATAATTCGCGGTTTTAAGTCTTGTAAGATAAAGCCTCTAAGTGATGGCGTTTTACGAGTCAATATGTACAATGGGCTTTATCTTCTGAAGAATTCGCGGTTTTTTATTTTGTTTGATAAAGCGTCTAAGAGATAGTGTTATACGAGTAAATCATCTTCATCTTTTATCATCTTCTGAAGAACTCGCGGTTTTTCATATTTTACATTAGGTAACAGTATAACTGGAAATATTGGTCTGCTAAAGTTCTGTACTTCGCGTTTTCGTTTTTTATTTTCAAGAACTAGTTAATTTAGGGCCGGTTTCTCGAGTGCCGACTAACATTTCTCGAACAGATAATGTTCCGGCTAAGGGAATTTTGCTTTCTCGAGCCTCAATGTGAGAGCTAACTTTGACAGGGACTCGGACTCCCTGCTAAGCGTTTTCGGCTCAATGAAATGACAACTGATTTCCCAAAGCCAAAGAAACGAAATCACAGCTGACTTTGCCTTTGACTTATACCCAAACAGCTGATGAAATAATCAAAGCATGCCATGGTTTGCGCTTTACAGCTTAATTCTGTGGTTTAACAGCACTTTGTAATTGTTTCTCGTTCAGGTAAATTAAAGGAGTCGAGAAACCCGATTTGCTTTTACGAAAAGTTTATCTGGTCTTTATCTATTAACAGAAAGCTATCAGGGACTTTGACAGGGACTCAAGAAAGTGGCCCTTAAGGGATATGTTATTGGCTTACAAGTTTCTTCCAACTCGTAAGCATTTTGTGATTTAAAATGTTTTAAAGCACCGAATTTTTTCTTCAATGCATTTCTCGTTTTAGTAAGCTGACTTAAAATAAATTGACTCATTTTGACTAGCACAAAAGATGTATTATCGGTTTATAAACTTTATTTTACAGGGTTACATTTCATACTAATGAAAGTTATAAAATATATATATTATAAATAATAATAATATATAATAATATATATATTTTTTAATTTTGTATTTTATATATATTTTATTATAAATAATATATGTCGGAGACAGGGGTCTCTTGGCCGCTTCTCAAGTTGGTTTTTCCGACATCACTTTATTTTCACTTGGGTCTTTCTAAGATGCGTAGCGAGTCGCAATTTACATTCATTCTCTAAAGAATGAATCCCTGAACACTCTACTACTCTGCACAACTCTATCTTGCAACAACAATTGCGCGTGGGTTCCCACATAGCCACGCTCTTGAAACCCTTAAACTGTCTTAGAAGGTCACACTTCTTTCTCTCAATTCTTTAT
Source organism: Drosophila pseudotakahashii (assembly GCA_035046095.1). Classification (NCBI taxonomy): domain Eukaryota; kingdom Metazoa; phylum Arthropoda; class Insecta; order Diptera; family Drosophilidae; genus Drosophila; species Drosophila pseudotakahashii. Next base: position 99,037 of record JAWNOE010000007.1, read on the forward strand.
TCGAAAATGACAAGTTTCTCTCAGTTACATTGGTTATATTTTACATTTATTTCTATTATTTTCTCGACACGGCTATCCTGACTATCACAGGTCCTCGTGTGCATGGCTTAACATTGGATTGGAATCACATTTTGCTAATCTGATACAAATTTGAAGTTACTCTAATGAGTACATCTTACATCATGACTTTTTTTTTTTTTTTAATCCCTCAATACACTTTTTGTGTCTTCAAACGACAGTTTGGCGGATAACGGATAACTCTTTCTTATTAGTAGCTTGTACTCTTCTGCGCAAACCCGACCATTTGGCTTACAATTTATCACAACACAGTACAGGCTCTGGCCGCCACTTGCGACGATATGCACCTTTAGTGCCACAATCTCTCACTCATGGCCAGAGTCAGCCAGCACTGCTCTCCCCAACCAGGACTCTCCTACGGCGAAGCCCATTAGAGGACCCACAGGCTAGGGGAATCTCATATGGAGACAGGAGCCGTCGACCCGATGGTGGTCACCACCGAACGCCTGACCCAGCTCTCTCTGCGACGGCCCACCAAGGGGTTCGAGCACCTCGAAAAGCTCTGTGGAGATGAACTTCCAAGTGGGTGGTGCACAACCCTCGGCCCCACGACTCGCAGAAGCCAACATGGACCCGTACCCAGCAGATCTGACGACTCGGCCGTAATCGACGATCCCCAGCCGCCCGAAGACAGCAGCTCCAGCAGTTCCGGCGACCCTGCGATGGTAGACGACAATGAGGCAAGGGACAGCAGCTCTAGCAGCGCCAGCAGCTCCGGCCTATCCAACGACGCTCATGGATCGCAGGACGACCCACAAGAGCCCGAGGACCGCAGGTCGAGTAGCTCCGTCATTGCCAGTAGCTCCGGTAGCGACAGTAGCTCCGGCAGCACCAGCAGCTCCGACAGCTACGACGAATCCCGGGTCAGACAACCAGGACCCGAAGACCACACCACCACAACCAGCAGTGCTTGAACGAGACCCACTCACCCCACTCACCCACTCACCAACGAGACCCACTCTCTCCATAGGGAAAGGAGAACCAACCCCGGTGACTGTCGAGCCATAGAAACCAGGGGACCCTGTCTCCAACAAGGATCGCTCCCGCGGCTCCACAGCTACGACAACTCCCAGGTCGGACCTCACCAGTGGAAGAACCCTGTCGCCAACGGCAATGGCCCCGACGAAAACCTCTCGCCATTGGACCTGTCCATAGACAACAGACCCACGACCAAGCAAGCCCTTTTCGTGGACCTCGATCTCTGCCTCGAGATGAAGGGAGGGAACTCATGGCACACCACTGCTGCACACCGTCCAGGACGAGAACCCATGGCAAAAGGCCCCCCCGCCCCCGTCATGGAAGGTTAACACCCCCGGCCGTAGACTTTCAACGGAACTGATCGAGTTCGTGAACGTACGGCACGCATCGCTAGACGCGTACGCGGGCACAAGTTCCAGATCAGCATTGCCCCTAAAAGCGTCACTGTCATTCTCAAACACCCCTAAGAAAAGGGGGGTGTGGAGAGTCGTAAAATCTATACACTGATGATGTGCAATTCTATGTTAGTAAGCCTCTATGTCAAGATAATGATTGTATTAGTATACCCTGTTATTCAAAATTAATAACTGGGCCAATGAAAACGGACTATGTCTTAACTCTAAAAAAAGCATATGCATAGTAATATACAAAAAACCATTTGATACTACGCAAATCCCGAATTTATAAATTGGTAATAGCCGAATCAAATATGAAGAATCCGATGTGACTAGCGCAATATATATAAGTTTTTACTTGTAGCGTTAGGATACATTTGTAGCCATATAAGACCCATATTTGTAGACACGTAAGCCCGTATTAGTAGCCAACTGAGCGACTCAAGTCAAACCGATCGCAGCCTGCATGAGAGATGGGCCAAATGCTGCCGACGCCGACATCGACTGCATCGATACTCACTGAAAATGCGAAATTAGATCACAGGAGCGGGAGGGCATTACGTTTTGGAGTCCCGCAGTGATCAGACCGATCGCGAGAAATGGAAGTGAACGCTCAGCAAGCCCAGCGCACGGCTGGTAATTTTCCAGAACCACCATGGCAGACAACGTGCACCTGCACCCGAGACAAGCAACATGGAAGGACAAAGGATATACGCACCAGTATCCCCGAGCAGACAGAGGATCACTTTAGCGAAAACCCGGAAACGGGACCCGGGGTAAAACGTGTTTAAAACAGCGAGGGCCCAGCATAGGGCAATCCCCTTCCCCGCTGCTAGATTGTCGAACGGCCACCGATACACGAAATCCCGAGCAGTGGAGCCTGTAGCTATTATCGCCTTCGGTGTCGGTAGGGATCTCTGGACAGCGGGGTCAGCGTAGTTATTCAGGCGACCCGTATATATATATAGTTTTGGAGCGAATACAACATATATTTATATTTTTGATCATATTTTTCTGTGCTTAGTGTTGGGGCGGCGGGAAAGATATTTTACAGGGCATCCCCTTCCTTCCCCTTCAGATTTCCACCAACCACGGGAACAGGTAACAGCGGCGGGCGTAAACAGGGTACATCCCGAGCAGTGGAACCTGTCGTTGTTATCGCCTTCGGTGTGTGGGTCGGGAGTTTTATCTCTTCTTTCTCCTTTTGGCCTAGTACTCCGAATTCATTAAGTTCATTAAGAAAGCATTAAGTTTGTAACCCAGTGTTATTATAGTTATTGAGCTAAGAATTTAAAAAGCCGAACAACGTTTACACTGCTTGACAGTGTTTTTGGTGCAGGCCTATCGGAAAGTTGGCCAAATTCAGCATTTTCTGAACTTTCAGGTCTAAGAATCCATGCGTCGGGGAACTTTTTTGGAAAACGCAGTTTAACTTGGGAATTCGAAACGAATTCAATTTTATTGCATCCATCAAGGTAAATTTAAAATGCATTAAGTTTGTAACCCAGTGTTATTATAGGTATTGAGCTAAGAATTTAAAAAGCCGAACAACGTTTACACTGCTTGACAGTGTTTTTGGTGCAGGCCTATCGGCATTAAATTGCGTTAATATAATTGTATATGTCGGGGAATTATAGTCATCTCTATTCTGATTTTCCATACTCGGTCCTGGTCAATGCAGCGAGTCTTCGTTGCCTTTGTTGCTCGTCATTGTCTCTTAGAACATTCCACTCCGGAAACCAGAAAAAGAAAGAAGGAAGAGACCAGATCTAGCAACGCATACGAAGCCACACACAGCCATAGTTCGCAAACTGAGTCTCCATTCTACCAGAACTAGTATTTAGCACAACCCATGCACTATGGGGAATTTTACCACTTTTTTTTTGGCCAAAACCCATTTTTTATAAGTCGGTAAACTAAAATATGTTTTCTGGAATAATTTTACAAAAGACCAATCTTCAATGTTACTACTCAGGAATTTCAATAGAGGGCGCCTCTCCTAAGTTACAGCTGTTATAACTCAGAAATTCGACGCAATGCTGAGACTATTTAATTGCAAGAAATAAATATTTTATAGCATTCTAAGTGGAGTTTTTGGAATCAATTCAAAGAATAGTTGTGTGCACTAAGTATTTGTGTGATTAAACATTCTAAATTAATCGTGGTTTTCTTGTAATCAATTATTTTTGTGACCGAATATTTTTTAAAGAAAACTAAATTTTAAATAGAGATACAAGGCGAGTCCAGCGGATTCCATCCATCAAACCTTTGGGAATTAAAAAGAACGGAATTCTCTTTAAAATGAATGTAGTGGGCTTAATACCGTATTAAAACGATACTCTTCAAGTTTTATGCATTTATCTCTTAAAATAGCAAAGTTGATATGATATAGTTGTCCGATCCGAAAGGTATTCATACAAAATGTGCGTTGGGATATATAAGAACGATTGCTAAAGTTTTACTTTGATATCTTTAAAGTTGAGAGAGTTATTCATTTTGGCAAAAAAAAAAATGGTCAAATTCTCCATAGTGCCATGGTCATACATGGTCTCATACAAAGTTACAATGAATTTTCTTATATTTGTTTGAGTATTCCTATGGGAGCCTTATGATATAGTGGTCCGATCCGGCTCGCTCCGACATATGTACTACCTGCAATAGAAAGAAGACTTTTGGGAAAGTTTAATCGCGATAGCTTTAAAACTGAGAGACTAGTTCGCATAGAAACGGACAGACGGACATAACTAGATGGACTCGGCTATTGGTGCTGATCAAGAATATATATACTTTATGTGGTCGAAAACGCCTCCTTCACTGCGTTACAAACTTCTGACTGAAATTATAATACCCTCTGCAAGGGTATAAAAATAGAGGCGTCTAAACCCGTTAAAATCGATAACTAAGTATGCAGATATGCTGATATACATCTATATTAAGACAATTTAATGTCCATAGGCCTGCTCCTTTCAAAAAGTCAATTTTGTTGTCCAGTGTTATAGATAAAGTGCAGCTATCGTGAGACAGGCTTTATATTGTCGGGAAAATATCAGATTGTATTTATTATATTTTAATATCATATGATATGTTTTATTAACATTTTTGTGTCACTGTTTTAACCAATTTTAAAAACTTGTTGTACCTTTCAATTTCTTTACCTAAAACAAAAGAGAACCGTATAGTTGGGTGCCCCGACTATCAGATACCCGTTACTCAAAGGAGTGCAAGGTAGATGGTGATATAAAACTTTGAACGCGCATAACTTTTTAACGAATATTCCGATTTGAAAATTTTTTTCTACATTTCGAAAGGAATTGATAAACACAATAAAACTGTATTTTCAGACACCTTTGAAAATCGCCTAAGGCGATTGTGGGCGTTAAAGGGGGCGTGGCCCTCGGCTGAAATAAGCTTGCGCTGCGTAGGAAGCCAAAAAATATGTGTGGTTAATCCCAACTTTTTAGCTTTTATAGTTTCCGAGATCTCAGCGTTCATACGCCCATAATCGCCCACAAACGATTTTAAAATGTGTCTGGCGCCCATATTTTTAAAGATTTCGGAGAAGTATAAATGCAATTTTGTTGCGTTTATTTACCTATTAAAATGTAGAAGAAATTTTTAAATTTTATGGCGATTGTGTTTTTTAATATACATATATATACCAATAAAAACGGCTTAAGAAAAATTACTGACAGATTTATATTTTAAAAGTCTTTCGAAAATATCGGTCTGGACTTTTATAATAAAAGTTTTTTGACTGTTCTCTTGTGGGTGATATATAAAATAACTGTTCTGTGAGTGATCTATAAAAGTATTTAAATAACATTTCCACGATTAATGTTTATAGCAAAGTATACGATTCTGCGTTTTTAGAGAAATTCTATCTATTTTAAACCTTGAAATTAAAAACTGTTTTTTTCGGTCCCTAGAACTAAGTGCTATGTGAACTTTTAGTTTTACTATTTTTGTGAAAAGATTGGTTTATAAAAAAAGTTATCATGAACCAATTTTTATTGAAAAAATAACAAATACTTACCCTAATAAATATATGGCAGTGATGATACCAGCTATGACAAAGCTTATAACAATCAAGGATAAGATTATACTTCGCCAATTGTTACCTTCATCCAAATCAATATCCTGATCTTTTTGCTTTGGATCTTGAACCTGTAAAGTTTCATCCGGTGGTAGTCTCCAAGAACCCCCTCCTCCTGTTCCACGATCTGACGTCATATTAGTGTGCATATTTGTTAACCAAGTCGAATATAAATAATAATAAAGTCGATGACAAACAAGATATTCTTGCAAGAGACAGCTTCTGCAATCAAGATAATAAGCGTGTTTATATTATATGTTGTTTATTATACATTCCATTTTTAATTGAACACAAATAAATAAAAGTTTTTGCATTTTAAAATTAAAAATACCTTAAACAGACTTTAGTGTAATTTACGAAATTTATTTGCAACTAATTGAAAGTTAAAAAGTACAATTTTGCAACCCAAGAGCCCGGCAACACTGACCAAAGAGTATTTTTGAACGAAATTGATAAGACGAATTATGACGCTAAAATGGTGTGGCGAATATTGCTACTTACGGCGACAGCGAAAAGTCATTTTAAATAAATAGGTATTTGGAGATTTAGTTTTAGTAGTTGGTTTGTAGAAAAATTAATAAAAAGCCGAAAACTTTGTTTGCTACAAAACTTTAATCAGGCAATTTCAACGGTTAAAGTCTATTTTGCGACAACTATTCTTAGAGCCTAACTTAACGAAACTTGACTAAGCCGGAGCGGTTTCGCAGAAAGCCAAAGAGCACCTTTGCCCTAGACTTACCAACATTCTGCTTCAAAAATTTTAAAACTTTTATGTATTCTAATAAATGGGAACATTATTATTTGCTCATAACTTTTTAATGAAAGTCCGAATTGAACAATTGCTTCTACATTTCGATAGGTAGTGGAGAGGTCTGCAGGTTTGTACACCTTTTGTTTTTGGTCTACCATCTACGATCGAAAGTCGTTTAGCTTTAAAATATACAAACAAATTAAATGTTTTTCCTTAAAAAAATTTTTTTTTCACAAAAAACGAAGTTTTTAAAATGTGGTATATAAGTTAAAACACTTTTAAAAGTCAATAGAACTAATCCGAAATGTACACAAAACTTAGAACTTAGAAACTATATATTTATGTTAATTTAATCCATTTTAGTTCGTTTTAATTTGTCTCCCGTTTATTTTTAAAGACTTTAGACTAAAGCGACTTTTGTCGGGCTAAGGCCTCTTTGTATGCAAAACGGGTGTCCAAACATACACGCTTAATGAGTTCCAACTTACACAAAATGGTCAAAATAAATAACTTTTTTCCGTATGTCATATTAATCCCATTTTTGTTTTATTTCGTTAAGTCTTTAAGGGGGGAGATACTGCAATTTTTCTATGTTTTCCATACATTTTTTTTAACCAATAAGGGATTGAGGTGGGATTTTTTTTTTATATTTCATAATGGTGTCCCACGGTGGGGCGAAAAAGCCAAAAGTCTGCCTTAAACCAGTGGAGCCCCATAGCGAATATCTTTTAAAGGCAATTAAATCTGTAAAGAAAAACACCAAAAAGTGAAATTTTGTTGTTGTAGGAAATTTTTAAGAAAAATAAAATGTTGTTTTTAAGAAAAAAAATATAAATAAACTTTTTATAGGGTTCCAGGTTTCCCAATATTTTTTTTAATTTAACTTGATTAAAAAAAAAAATTATTCAAATCGGTCAACTACATCTTATAGGTTCCATAGAAACGCTTAGTACAAAAGGGAATATCTCGGTTCTATTTCAATACTTGGGTAATAGTCTAGAAGAGGGGCCTGTGCCCCAAAAATCGCGATAAAGTTACCCTCGATGGACCGCGATTTCTTAAGAATTTACGTGCAGAAGATTATCAGCGGAAATGCATTGTTCTCTTGTAATTGCATTTTAAAGTTGTGTGTTTTGCTATAAAAACAAAGTAGCATTTTCTAGGATTTTGAGGTATTTTGTGACATTTTGCTATAAAAAACAAATGGGCTTTCCGTTTGTTGTTAAAATTATAAGCATTCGAAAAAATTCGACAAAAATGTGAAATTGTTTTTATAGCAGGCTAGACCCCACAACCGCGAATTAAATATCCTCGGTGGACCGTGATTCCTAAGAACTCAAATGACCATGGATGACCAACATATACCTTTTTTAAAATGAATCTTAAGAAATCGCGGTCCAAGGAGGATCAACCTTTATTGGGGTCTTAGTCGTTATCAAAGCCAATTACGAGAGTTGTTATCCATAGTTAGCGGGTCCTAGGGTTTTCAACTGGTTCAGTACCTGCTTAGACTTGTAATTCATTACACTATGCAGCATCAAAAATTTACCTCGATGGATGCTATATTTTTGGATTCGTTACGAATTCCCAAGTTAAACTGCGTTTTCCAAAAAGTTCCCCGACGCAAGGATTCTTAGCAAAAGGACCTCAAAGTTCGAAAAATGCTGAAATTGGCCAACTTTCCAGAGATCTCAGAGGCAAACGGATGCATGGTTTGATTCGATGTTAAAGTTTTTTAAAAGATACACTCTTTATCTTTCAAACCCTATACTTAGAATAATTTTAGGATTTTTTTTAAGGCAGAAACAAATTCTAGAAAACATAGTCAAAAAACATAAAAGTATACAGCTGCGGTCAAAATAGTATTAGTGTTGCCGCCCTGTGTTTTTAAAAGTTTGATGTTGTAACCTTTTTTTCCAATTAGTCTAATAGTAACATTATAATCAATACAATATTACCAGGAAAAGATCAATTACAACAACAAAAAATTTTTAAATACACAAAAAATTAGTGCTTCCAGCCATAGTGGGGAATGTTCTCCTTTAGATCACGCCATAGTCTCTCTATCCGCTGAGTAATTGCTCCAGTTTCAGGGTCCACTAAGTTTTCTGAGGGATTAATGGGCATGTGAGAGTAATTCGCATCCTTTAAACCATTGTATGACTTCCAGCAGTCGGATATAATTATGGTTCCATTGGCGATGTTGGCCTCTATAATTGGAAGGAGCGTTTCCTGGCTACACGTTTCCACAGGCACCAAAAAAAGTCACCGGTTTCTCTGCGCCGGTCAATTTTTGTCTCGTCAATTTCGACCTTTAAACCGTCTCCACCTATTGTCTGTTTTTCGTTCTTCTTCGTCCAGCTAACATAAATTTCCCGAAGAAAATTACTCCAGTCAACCACCGTCTGTTGGGACCAGACTAGTTCTTCCCGAAGGAATGAGATTGTTGAACCCTTCATCTCCCAAGCCACAAAATTGCAGCCCTGTTCAATGCCAACGTGGGACTTACTGAAGAATGTCCGTTTGAGGGCGGATTCCTTACAAATATAATTAAAAGTAAAAATTCTTTTAAATTAAAAAATTATTACCTTTAAGATACATTGAACTTTTCTTGATTTCCGTTTCCGTTGTTCATTACTTGGCGTACTAATTGGTCCCTTTGTATTGAAAGACAATATTGCGGGCTTGCTGCAGTTGGGACAGTCCTTGCTCTTTAGAACAACTCCATGCCTTTGCAGAAATGCAAACACTTCTTCTTTGCCCATGGCACCCGTTGCAGTAATCCATAGTAAACAAAAATCAAAAGTGATATTTCTGAATTAGCAACCAAAACCTACTTGTTTTTTATAGCAAAACCCTTAAAATCCTAGAAAATGCTACTTTGTTTTTATAGCGAAACACGGAACTTTGAAATGCATTTCCGCCGATAATCTTCTGCACGCAAATTCTTAAGAAATCGCGGTCCATCGAGGGTAATTTTATCGCGATTTTTGGGGCACAGGCCCCTCTTCTAGACCATTACCCAATTTTTTTTTAGAATTTGTAGTTAAAATTCTGAATTTAAAAAAAAAAAAGAATTAAACGGGATCTAGGATGTAACACTACTTTACGTCCAAGAATATAAAAAAAAATTTTTTTTGACCACTTTTAAAAAATTAAAAAAAATGAGAAATGCACCTAATATTTTTTTTCTTTTTGCTCTTAAAATTTTAATTGTTACATATACAACTTAGGCCCTTAGGCGCTTTCAGAAAAACTTCAAAGATTTTTAAAAATACTTTTTCTTCTACATTTTGATAGGTATAACTAAACGCAACAAAATTGCATTTATACTTCTCCGAAATCTTTAAAAATGTGGGCGCCAGACCCATTTTAAAATCGTTTGTGGGCGTTTGAGGGGGCGCCACGGCCCCTCTGAAATAAACTTGCACTGCGTAGGAAGCCCAAGAATATGTGTGGTTAGTCCGAACTTTCTAGCTTTTGTAGTTTCCGAGATCAGTAGTATATAAATGAGAGTTCTGGATAATAAAGTGGAAGGGGAGGTAATTAATTATGCTAATTAGGGTAATTAGGGTAATAAATCAGGAGAATGTGATGTGTGATATTTAGGTTTTCCTAGTTAATGGGGGGAGAAGTTACTGGGGTGTAACGGGTGACCTTTGCTTAGATTAAGAAAGTGTGGTGCTCACACGGTGTGACGGGTGATCATAGCGTTATATTTAGGTTTTCCTAGTTAATGGGGGGAGAAATTACTGGGGTGTGACGGGTGTCCTAGTTAAGCGGGGAGAAGTTACTGGGGTGTGACGGGTGACCGTTGCTTAGATTAAGAAAGTGTGGTGCTGACACGGTGTGTCAGGTGATCATAGCGATATATTTGGGTTATCCTAGTTAACGGGGAAGAAATTACTGGGGTGTGACTGGTGTCCTTTGCTTAGATTGAGAAAGTGTGGTGCTCACGGGTACGTGATAGAATGTCAAAGGCTGTTGACACGTTCAAAAGAAACAGCTGAAAGAAATTACCCTTGAAAAGGGGATCCCTTTGCTTGCCACTGAGAAACAAACACCCACCCAATAACAAAAGAATATGTAAATTTTAAATTCAAATATATTTTTATTTTTTTAACTTTTTGACCTGAAAGAAATACCTGAAAAAATCACCAATCCCCCAATAACAAAAGAATTTGAGTTTAGGACATGAATTTAGCTCATGTTTATTTGGAAATTTGTAACAGGCTTTTCTTATACACTAAATATGATGACATTAGTTTTAAGGCTCCGTCTCGATGATTTTTATAGAAAAAGCAGGCACACGCATCTTCCCTGAATCCATTATTACAAAACGTAAAATGATTACCATATACCGTTTTGTTAAGTTCGTCTTCTCCTTTATCCATAAACATATTCCTTGTATCAATGAGATATTTTAAATATTCTTTAAAAATTTCCTCACCAAATTGGGATGTGAAATTATTAATTCGGTTTATTAATCCACTTTGTCTGTTATCCATTGTAAATGTATAAGTGTTAGACCATAGTTCCATTGCAAAAATTTAAAATATTGTATGCATTATTCAGAGCACAAATACCGCTTTTAATATGTGTAATGTATTCCAGCATGGTTTATTTCAAAGTGTGGCCGTCACTGTTTAGTACCAAGATCTCTTATATCGAGTACACAGGGAAAGATATCGATCAAAAGCTTAACATACGATATATATTTAATATCTGCTATATAACATGTCCCTTCTAAAGGTTTTCTTCATATTTTCAATGTTTACAATTTCAATGATTACAGATTCAGATATTTCAATGTTTACAAATTCAATTCATTGCTTGACGACCTTTCCCTCCAATCGGGGTCTAAGGCTTCTTTTAGGTGTTATATTCCTAATTGGACTTCTAGAGGAAGAATCCACACATACTTCAGATTCCTCATTTCGTATATCTGCATGGTTCCACACTTGTGCACTCTTGTGAACCTGATGCATGTTGTCCGTCCGTTTTGTGTTATCCTCGGGAGCTCGGATTTGATCAGTGTGCCGCTTAATGATTCTGTGGTTGTGAGCAAGGTTGCACAAGTATGTTCGAGATCCTACACATTTGTCTATTGTTGCCTGTAACCAAGATGCTTTATTTGGATTCGTGTAATCCCTAATGTATACTTTTTGTCCCTGATTGAATAATTCATTACGCTTCCCTTTATAACCTTCTATGCTTTTCTCTTGCTGCTTTAAAATTCTTGAGCTGACTGTGGGTGGACTCATGAGATCAAACCTAGTCATTAGACTTCTGCCAAAGAACAGCTTTGCTGGGGTTTCTCCCGTCGTACAATGAGGTGAATTTCGGTAATCTGCTAAGAATCTGTTTGTAATGGTTTCTAAACTTCCGTGACAGTCCTTATCGAGTGTTGCTATAATGGATTTTTTTTAAGACCTTAACGAAAATCTCTGCCTGTCCGTTCGTGGCAGGATGACCTGGAGCGGTTAAAACATGTTTTATACCATTTATTTCCATGAAAGTTTTAAACTCCTGCGATGTAAATTGACGCCCGTTATCAGTGATTAAGACATCTACTAATCCGTATCTACAAAACATTTCTCTTAGCTTTTCTACTGTAAAGTTACTTGTAATTTGTTTCGTGATTACAACTTCGCTCCATTTCGAATACGAGTCGACCACAACCATGAAGTAAAAATTTTTGATGGGTCCAGCAAAATCGACATAAATTCGTTTCCATACTGAGTCTTCAGGGCTCCATGGAATTAAGGGGCTTTTGCTGGGACTATCCATGAGTTTTTGACATGAGTCGCATTTACTAATCATGTACCCTGGCCACCATACGTAGTTTCTAGCCAATGCTTTGGTTTTGACAATGCCTAAATGCGATCTGTGTAAAGATTCAAGAACTTCCTTATAAAGTTTCTTGGGTACAATGGTACGATATCCCCACATCAAACAGCCGTATTCAATTGATAGCTCTGTGTGTTCCTGAATGAAGGGTTGAAACTCCTTATCCAAGGATTGAATGGTACCTTGTTCTATTGCCTTTATTACTTTTGACAATGTGGAATCACGTCGAGACAGTTTGGCTATGCATTGAAAATTTAAGTTTAAATGATTATGCTGAGTTACGAAATTCACATAACTACACTCTTCCGTCTGTGTCTGTGTTACTGGAACTTGTGGAATTCTCAAAAAACTATCTGCTTAATTCACTGATCCCTTCACATATTCTACACTATAATCAAACCCTGATAAATTTAAAACCCATCTTTGGATTCGAGCTGACGCCATTACAGGCAATCCTTTACTCTCGCCAAATAGAGTTAGTAGAGGTTTGTGATCAGTATGCAACGTAAACCTGTTGCCCAGTAGATACTGGCGAAGTTTGTTAACGGAAAAGACAATTGCTAACGCCTCCTTTTCCACAGTGCTGTAATTTCTTTCACTCGACTGAAGAGCTCGCGAAACAAAAGCTATTGGTTTTAAAGAACCATCTACGAACTTGTGTGAAAGAATACCTGCTACTGCTGTATTACACGCATCTGTGGTCAAAACTATTTCCAATTCTGGATTGAAATGTACCAACACGTGATCCGATGCAACATCTTCTTTAATCTGTTCGTAGGCATTTTGACATTGATTCGTCCAACGGAACTCTACACCTTTTCTGAGAAGCTGATAAATAGGATCCATTTTCTCGGAAAATCTATCTATGAACTTGGAATAGTAGTTGACCATTCCGGTGAATGCACGAACTTCAGAAATGTTCCTTGGATTTGGTGCGTTGAGCACACACGAAACTCGTTCCTTGTTTTTGCTGAGACCATCCTTGTCAATATTGAACCCTAAATATGTTATTTTGTCTTTGAAAAACATGCACTTTTCTTTATTTAAGTGTAACCCTGCTGACTTAAGCTTTCCTAAAACCTTTAGTAATGTGTCTACATGGGATTTAAAATCTAAACCGGTGATGGTTATGTCATCTTGATAAACGACAACATACGGGATGTCTTAATGCCAAATGGCAATCTTTTCACCTTAAAGATTCCTACATGTGTGCTCCACGTGCATAATGACTGAGACTCCTGATCAAGTAATAACTGATTGTATGCTTGAGATAAATCTAGTTTCGTAAAACGTTGGCCTCCCTGCAATGCAGCGAATATCTCGTCAATTCTTGGAAGCGGGTACCTAAACTCATTGAGATATTTGTTAATGGTAACTTTGTAATCTGCGCAAACCCTCAATTCACCATTAGGTTTCAGTATGGGAACAAGAGGGGTCCCCCAATCCGAACTATATACTTGCTCAAGCATGCCCTGGTCTACTAACTTTCTAATCATTTGCTCTACCTTTGACTTCCACATAAATGGTAAGGGTCTCGGCTTGTGAAAGATAGGTTTAGCATCCTCCGAAAGTCGAAGCTTGACTGTTTCACCATGATACGCTCCTAATTTATCTGAAAAAACTGAAGAAAACTCCTTCTGAATTTGATCTACTAGCGTTTTAGTGCTTTCACTGCTCTCTATAGCATTGACTTGCAATAATTCGAAATTGAATGCTTTTAGACTGGGTCACGACAAAAATAGAGTTGGCATAGGTGTCTTTGAATTTAATTTGTGCAACAAACTCACCAAGAATCCTTATCGGGTCACCATTATAATTAACATATGGTGTTTCGCACGATTTTAACGTGGTCGTTTTCATTTCCCGAAATAGATCTACAGGGATCAGGTTACAAGGTGCACCCGTGTCACATGCTGCATCAAATTTTATGCCATCCACTTCAACAGTAAGTGTGTATGCTTCCTCTGAACTTTTACCTATGATACTGAAAATACTATTATTAAAAATTTCGTTATGACTATACAGGTGATTTGGATCAGATACAAAGTTTACGTTTTTGCCTTTAGTGGCTTTGCATACAGTTGCAAGATGTCCAATTTTGCCACATTTATGACACGTACTGTCCTTGTATTTGCACTCCTGTGATGAATGATTTCGCCAACCGCATCTTGAACATGGCTGCCGCTTTTTGCCTTTCGCCATCTGCTTATGGTGCGTCTTGTTTACGAAATTGACCATTCCGTCTGACCCGGTCCTGCCTTCCTCCATCGTACACGCCTTAGTCGCCAACTTGGTCTCGTACAGTAACGCCTTTCGTAGTGCCACATCCAGGGATATAGTCCCGTCTTCCTCGCAAAATCTTTCGAACAGCTCGTTGGGCATTCCGACGATGAACATATCTAGAACAAATGCTTCTAGGTGCTGTCCAAAAGTGCAGCTGAGCGCTAGCTTTTTTACCCTTGCAAACCATGCTGCCACCGATTCTTCAGCGAGTTTACGAGCCAGATGAAATTGCCTGCGCTCGTAGAATGTGATTGTTGGCGGTGTGTACTGGGTGTGTAGCATGGCACATAGTTCTTTGTAACTTTTTCTTGTAGGTAATTCTGGGCTGCAGAGACTGTGTAATACACAATAGGCTTCCGAGCCAACTGACTTCAGTAGTGTCGCCTTCTTGGAGTCGCCCAACGTGATCGCCATTTCTGTGAAATGTACCTCCAAACGCTCTAACCACATCTGCCACGTGGATTCTCTCGGTACGAATTCTGGTAAATTCACGGCCTGCATGATGGTGAGGTTAGATTGAGCCATTGTCGGAACTTGAGCGTCTGCGATCTCTTGCTTATTGTCAGGCATTTGGTTTTGGTGTTGTACATACAACTTTACCGTCCTTGTAATACAAGGATGTTATTAACTTTGTAAAATTTGCTTGGTTAACCTTAAAACTTAAGGAATTCGTTTTTCTCGTCGCCAATATGTAATGTATTCCAGCATGGTTTATTTCAAAGTGTGGCCGTCACTGTTTAGTACCAAGATCTCTTATATCGAGTACACAGGGAAAGATATCGATCAAAAGCTTAACATACGATATATACTAAATATCTGCTATATAACAATATGTATGGAGCAAAATGGGAATTGGTTTATGTTTACGGTGTTTAATGGTGGGCAACCCAATTCCTCAACATCTCTTATGTGCGGTGATCTGAGAAAGATTTCTAGAAAACGTTTCTTTTCAATTCCCTTGCATAAAACCACCTTTCCCGAAGTGATTTGTTTAATATATTTTCTTGTTTGCTTAAAGTTGTTTATTCCATCGTTGTAATAACTCTTTTGAAACCTTGCATACATATCATAAAGGTGAGCATATTTGTCATTTTCAAAGTTTACATTTAAGTCATCATATGGATACGTTTCTGAATTCAAGTGGACTTTCAGGTTGGAAAAATTATTTGAAATTAGTTCTCCAATCAACATGAAGGCTATAATGGCAAATCACGGTCGTTCTCTATTACTTCCTATTTTCAAATTCCAGACGTGTTGAGTACCCTGTATCAGTTTTGGGTTTATGTGTGTATCCCAACTACGGAAAGCTATCGGTAAATTTACGCCACTCTTTATTATATCGTACATTTTAATTTTTGCAGCATCACTGGGTGTTACATGAGGGATTTTCCAGCTAATATTAGTCATTTCCAAAACATATGTATGCTTTGCTTTGTTTTTAACATATACATCATCCAGATTATTTGTCAGCAAAAGTACAAGTTCATGCTTACAATTCAGTAAAACTTTTCTATAATCTCAGCTAACCCCATTACATTTTTTAAGGGTAGCGAGAAATTAAAATTAGCATTTGTATTAATTTCATTTCCACCACTCCATCCAGCATTTAAAAGTTTGCGACTATACTGACGACTTTCGGATATATAATTTTTAAGTGTGCTGCTAATACCAACAAACCGTGTTCTATCAATTTTGTATCCATTTATTTCATATCTAATTTCATCAATAAAATTTGCCATACAATTATTGCGAAACGTAACATCGATATTATCAGTGGTGCTTGTACCATCGACTGCTACTCTCTTAACAACTCCTTGAAAATTAAGATAGCTTTCGTGAGGGAGTACACACAAGTCCTGATTTTGAATACAAATACGTATTTCATCATTTGCTTTAAATGTTTGATGATATGAGGAATATGTATGATATTCCTTTTTCGAAATACTTTCATCTGAAAACGGTCTCTCACGAACATTTAAAATTTCATTCATTTTTAAATGCTTCTTATTATTATTATCAGATTTGAATTTTGAAGCCCAGTGATTTTAAAAACAATTTGTGTATTTAATGTAAGACCCTTTCGATTTAATCCTGTCCCTTTAGCTTTACAACTACTAGTGCGCGGTTAATGAAGTATACCGAAGCTTTTATTGTAAATTATCATTCTATTGCGCGAATATGTATGCGAATTGATATGTTTTCACCACGCAAATTCTTCGTTCTGAGAGAGTGTACTTATTTCTCTGCAGTTAATAGGTAAATAGATGAGATTGTGTGGTGTCACAGTCATTTTATAGCCCGGTGGAACCGAAATTACAAACTCATGTAATACGTGATTTGGCGTATTATCAACGTAAGAGCCACTCACAATATTACATTCCAAACGAATCGAATTAATTTTTAAAATGTTGACAGCATTATCGGACAAGTGATAATGGTTTGCCTTTAACACTCTTTTTTTGAAACCAAACAATTGACCTATTGACCTCTCCTTATTAAAGTATACATCTTCTTTACTGCTAAATATTTCCACTTTATGTGTATTGTTATTGTTCACAATTTTCACTGTATTTTCCAGATTATAATCCTTTAACTTGTTATAAATAAATTGAGAAATATCGATGAGTTCATAGGAGCCGGTGGGAATAATAATAACTTTATCACCAATATGAAAGAGGTTGTTATTTACATCCACGTTGGGAATTGAGTTGTACATGTTAAACTCAACTAGCGCACACTTATATTCCCCGATTAAATCAATTGGTGGAAAATAAACTGTCTTTATAACGGAACTATTTCCATTCACTGATAGAGTCAATGATCTAACCATTTTGAAATCTGTTGTTCAACTGGGTGTCATACAACCCCGCCCCAAACTTATATTAGAATTAAAGAACAATAAATTGGTCAAATCCTTTTCTATATCGTCCCTTATCAATATTGTCATCCTTACTTATAAATAAAAATCCATATTTATCCTCCCAACATTTTTGACAAATTTTCGTAAATGACTCATAATTCTTGTCAGGCATGATATGATCCCGAAATATGTGTCGCATATTTAAATCATCCTGTTTAAACATAATCTTGAAGGGGATGACCGTTACACACGCAGAGAATGAAAAACACACGAAGTGATCTGATTTGCTTGAGAGTTTATTAGCGACTGCCCGACATTAACATAGACAACTATGTTACAATACAAGACTGATTGTAGAGATACGAGCATGCATTGCTTCGGGTGAATAACATTTTCAACACTCCACCTCAATGCAAGCACTTTATAAGTATTGCTAGTACAAATTCAACATTCTTACAAATTCATTGTGTTTCTTCTTCGCCAAATTCTTGGTCAATACGTCTGCAATCATTACCTCAGTAGAAGCATATTTCAAAACAATCTGACCTTCGTTTAGTATCTGACGTACAAAGTGATATCTTATATCTACATGCTTCGTCCTAGCATGATGCACCGGGTTCTTTGCCAATTGTTGGGCACTTAAGTTGTCGCCATACATGACCGTTGGAATATTCCCGTCACCACAACCAAGCTCGATAATAAGCCGTCTCGTAGCAACTGCCTCCTTACACGCCGTCGACAACGCCATGTACTCAGCTTCGGTGCTGCTGAGAGCCACGCTGTGCTGCTTCTCCGATTTCCATGAGATTGGGCCACCGGCTAGGAAGAAAACGTAGCCAGTGAACGATTTTCGATCAATCCTATCGCCGCCCCAGTCGGCGTCAACATAGCCAACGAAAGCTTGTCCTGTCCCTTTGTAGTGCAGCTTGTAGTTCATCGTGGCCGCCAGATACCGCATGACATGCTTAACACCCGCTAAGTGCTCGCTGTGCGGATCCTTGTTTCGCTGTGCTAATTTCGCAACGGAATGCAAAATATCGGGTCGGGCCGTGAGAGCCAACCACATCAGCTCGCCAACTGCTGATTGATACGCTGTTTCGTCCACCTTAGCGCATTTTTCGTCACACGCAACCTGATACCCTGCGTCCAAAGGCGTAGATGCAGGTCTGCAGCACTGTAGATCATGTCGACGCAACAAATCCTGAATGAATTGCGTCTGCGCAACAGTGATTTCTCCCAGTTCACCCTCGCGTTCTATCTCCATGCCGAGGAACAGTCGTATTGCGCCTTTATCAACACATTCGAAAGCCGTCGAAATCGATGTCTTGATGTCAATCAGATCTGGTTTGCTTTTACACGCTATAATGAGATCATCAACGTAAACAAGAATTAACGCAATATTACCATCGCCAACTCGTTTATATAAGCAAGTCTCATTTTCCGTTGGGAGAAAGCCAATGTTTTTCAGAACACCATCCAGTTTAATGTTCCATTGTCTTCCAGCCTGCTTCAGTCCGTATATTGCCTTTTTCAGCAATAGCACCTTTCCCGTCTTGCTGCCGTCTTCGGGCTGTTGCATGTACACTGTCGCATCCAGATCGCTGTTGAGGTACGCCGTGCATACATCCATCTGGTGAACGTAGAGTTCCATTTCAGCTGCCATGGCCAAAATCAACCGAATGCTTTCCAATCTGCAGACTGGTGAATATGTCTCGCTGAAGTTTACACCATAACGCTGGGAACAGCCTTTCGCCACTAGACGAGCCTTGAACCTTTCAACATTGCCAGTTGAGTCACGCTTCACACTGTACACCCACTTACAACCAATGGGTTTCTGGTTGTCAGGTGGATCGGCTACTTCCCAGGTCTGATTCGTAATCAAAGCATCATATTCAGAACACATCTCTTCGCGCCACCTGGTAGACAGTGCACCGCTGACCGCTTCATTGTACGTCGATGGTATTTGTATTTCACTCGCAGCCAAAATTCCAAGTGTGTTATACTGTTTCCTTGGGCGACCGGGTCTGCCCGTATGTAAAATCTTTGGCCTGCCACGTCCGACTCGATCCGCTTCCATCTCCAAACCGCCTTCGTCCTCACTACCCACGCAGTCCATTCCCTCACTATCGCCGCCACCTTCATCTTTGATGCCGTGTTTATCAGAGATGCCCTCAGCCAGCTCAGAGGATTTTTGTCCGAAGTCCTCGCCATAACTGCTTGGTGTTTCCGCGGCCCGCTGCCAATCAAACGAAATCGTCTCATCTCCAGAAAGCTGCTGTCCACCGTCATTTTCGTCAAAAAGAACATCTCTCTTCTCGACCACCTGCCGCTTTTTAGGGTCGTAAAGCCAGTACGCCTTTTCCGCTCTCGAATACCCAACCATGCGATACTCCGTGCCCTTAGGTTGGAACTTTCTTCTCTGTACGCCCTTGTCTAGCGCCACTGCAACGGAGCCAAAAACTTTGAGATGACTGACAGATGGCTTCTTACCAGTCCACGCTTCCATAGGCGTCATGTTGGCCAGAGCAGTTGTAGGTGACCGATTGCGTAAGTATACCGCAGTGTAAACTGCCTCTGCCCACAGTGCCTCGCATAGTCCAGACTGCACAAGTAAACACCGGGACATCTCCACCAAAGTCCGGTTTAAGCGCTCAGCAACTCCGTTTTGTTGCGGCGTGTAGGGGACTGTCAGCTGCCGTATTATCCCATTTGATCTCAGGTAATCATCAAATGTCCGATTCACGTACTCGCGACCGTTGTCGCTTCGGATGCAGATAAGTTTCTTTCCCGTTTGTCGCTCAGCCATATTTTTAAATTCAACGAATTTATCAAACACTTCGTCTTTGCGCTTCAGGAAATATATGAACACGCGCCTCGACGTCTACGAATGTTAGGAAATACCTTGAGCCACCTAACGAACTTGTTCCGAATGGTCCACACACGTCAGAGTGAACTAGCTGTAACAACTCCTCTGCTCGATTTTCCGTTTGAGATGGAAAAGGTTTCACGGATACCTTGCTCACCATGCACGTCTTACATGGCGATCTGCGCGAAAAATCGGCCTTTTCCAATCCACTCACAAACTTGATTTTACTGAGCTCCGTAAGGCTTGAGTAATTTAAGTGTCCGAACCTTTTATGCCATAAAAATGCGTCAGTTTCATGTGCAGCAAAACATTTATTTTGCGATTCAGAAAATAAGTATAAGTTTCCGACTTTGTGTACATTTACATGGACGTCACTGTAATCCTGCACAACATTTGCACCGTATTTACTGAACGTAACTACACAGCCATTATTTGCTGCTTGGCTCACGGACATAAAATTACTTTTTAATCTCGGTACATACAGAACATTTGATAGCTTTAGTTGACACTCTCCTATTTGCAAATTCACTTCGCCCTTTCCTTCCGCTCTTAACAGACCATCGTCAGCGAGTCCAATCATTTCGGTGTGCTCTTTAAACTCCGTGGCTGGTCGCGCCACTATCGAGACACCAAGTCGCTCGATCAAGAGAACCGCTGTTCAGTGCGCCCAAAAGATAACAGTTCAGAGATTTCGTTCGGCCGTTACTCTCCAACGCTGGTCGATTATTTGGACAGTTTCTCTGTATGTGGCCGCGTTCGCCACATTTATAGCACTTTACCGTTGGTTTGCTTTTTCTCGGCCGTTGCCTGGCAACCAACGCTTGTTCACTCGATGTGTTCTCACTGTCTCTTCTTTCTCCTTCTTCCTTCAACTTTATGCACAGATTTTCAAATGCCGGTAAATTGTCACGCGTTTCTATGGCAACAACAAAACTCTCGTAGTCTTTTGGGAGACTGGAAAGTAAAATGATCGCTCGCAGCTCTTCATTTAAATCAATATTAACACTTGCAAGTTGATCTAGGATTTCGACAAAAAGACTTATGTATCCGGTCATTGTCTGTCCATCTGCCATCCTGGTACTTAGTAGCTTTTTGTAAAGCGATACCTTGCGTACCGGTCCGCTAGGCTGATGCACTTCTTTTAATCTCGTCCAGGCCTCAGCGGAATGTGAACAATGCTTAACATATCCCAACTGTGAGGGCTTTACACTTAATATGAGCGTCGCCAACGCTTTCTGATCCAAGCCAAGCCAATTAACTCCCTCTGGAGCAGTTTCCTGTTTTAACTGCCCTGATACGACTTCCCACAGCTCAGAGTGCACCAAAACACTTCGCATCTGGACGCACCAAGAGTCGTAATTCTTTTCGTCCAGCTTTTCAATTTGGTACATCGCACTCATTTTTCTGTTTCCGATATCCGCAGTAAAAAACAAAACGAGTCACCAATCAAACTATAATTTTCTTCATATGCATGTCTGGGTAATCTGGGCCCATAACCTCTTGAAGGGGATGACCGTTACACACGCAGAGAATGAAAAACACACGAAGTGATCTGATTTGCTTGAGAGTTTATTAGCGACTGCCCGACATTAACATAGACAACTATGTTACAATACAAGACTGATTGTAGAGATACGAGCATGCATTGCTTCGGGTGAATAACATTTTCAACACATAATAATTACATTTGCATTGTCCCGTATAAGATGTTTTGGAATTCGTGTATATGTTTGACATAAATAAAAAGAATCAATATTTTTGTGACGACCCATACAGAAATATGATCGAATATTATCTTGTTTCTCACAAGCCACATCGTCGAAAATCATGATTGAATTATTTTTTGCTTTGGTGGGTGATAAAACAGTTTCGTTCTGAGGGAATGTATGATATCCCATACCCTTAATCGGTTTTAATAGCGTTTCCAAGTAATCATATTTCGGTTGGTATAGACTCTTTGAAAACACGTAAATATTTTCAAATCTCAAACCATTTGGACTCTCAATTAGACTGATCATTACATTAGTTTTCCCGCAGTTGGATGGACCAACCACAAGAGCTCTTATAGTGTTCGGTAATAATTCACTGTGACGTGGTGGTTGTTTAACATTGTTCACGTTCTCAATGTTACGAACAAGAATGTTATTTTTTTGCTTTATTAATCGCATCCTATTATTAATGTGTTTATTACAATATATAATGGGGAAACGTTTTTATAATCACATTAGTCATTATTTACATCGTAAACGTGGAAGTGGTCTTATTAATAAGTTAATAGATTCTCTTCCGATTGAGTTTCACATTCCTGGATATAACTATTGTGGACCCGGTACAAAGCTTGCAGAGCGATTACAGCGTGGAGATCACGGAATTAATCAGTTGGAAGAAGCTTTCAAGGTTCACGATATTGCCTATTCACAAATCAAGGATCTAAGCAATCGACATAAGGCAGATTCTGAATTAATTAACAAGGCTTGGGAGCGAGTAAAGGCGAAGGATAGTTCTCTTAAGGAGCGAGCAGCAGCATTTTGGAATGGGTGTTCGGAAGCGAAATAAGAAAAAACAGAAGAAGAGGAAGCGTAGGAGGATGAAAATAAATAGACTATCATCTGTTGTAAGAGAAGCTAGTCGGGATTTGAAAAAACGAAAACCTCTGGATGTGGTTAATGCAATTAAAATTGCACGTAAAGCAATACATAATTCAATCGGATCTAAGAAAAACGTTAAATTTCCTCGAATAATTAATGTACCCAAAATTGGGGGTTTTTAACCACTGGTACCCATCTTAACTGCATTAAGTGCTATAGGTAGTTTAGCTTCAGGAACTTCTAGTGTTGCAAAATTAATAACAAACGCAAAAATTGCTAAGCAACAGCTAGAAGAAAATAAAAGACACAACCAAAGATGGAAGAAGTTTCCGTGGGTGAAGGTAGTGGGTGAATGAAGAAACAAAAAAACTAATTGGTCAGATACCCAAAAGAGCATTAAGAAATATAGATATAATGGAATTTCCTCAAAGAAATATACCCCATTTTAGGGGAGTGTTTATGAGAGACTCTCTCCCTAAAATACCTAAAAACAAGAGAGAACGCTATAGTCGGGTGCCCCGACTATCATATACCCGTTACGCAGCTAAGGGAGTGCGAGGGAGATGGATATATTAAAACTTTGATCGGTCACAACTTTTTAACGAATGGTCCGATTTAAAAAATTTCTTCTACATTTCGATAGGTTTTGATAATCACAATAAAACTGCATTTTTACTTTTTCAAAATCTTTGAAGGTGTGGGCGCCAGACACCTTTCAAAAAATGAGGGGGCGGTTAGAGGGGGCGTGGCACCTCTTTGAAACAACCTTGCGCTGCGTGGGAACTCCAAGAATATGCATGCAAAATGCCAATCCTCTAGCTTTTATAGTTTCCGAGATCTCAGCGTTCATACGGACGGACAGACAGACGGACATGGCTAGTTCGACTCGGATAGTGATCCTGATCAAGAATATATATACATTATAGGGTCGGAAAAGCTTCCTTCTCCCTGTTACATACTTTTGCACGAATACAATATACCCTTTTACTCTACGAGTAACGGGTATAATAATGAGAGTGGAGTGATTAACTTGGGTGACTCGAAATCAAGGGGTACACATTGGGTAGCTTACCACAAAAACAAAAACAACATATTCTATTTTGATAGTTTTGAAAATTTAAAACCACCAAAAAAAGTTGTGAAATACTTAGGGATGAAATCAAATATAACTATGAACAGGTGTACGTTTTGGAACATACAATTGTGGGCACCTGTGCATTAAATTCATGCTTTCATTCAAATATGGTAGCTTATTTAATGACTTTTAAACAACACGGTTGGAAAAGCAACAAGGGTGGAAAACAATAAGGGTGGAAAATCAACAACCTCTTGCAACGGAAATCTCGGTCTGAGAACTGGTATAAAATGAGCTCGGAAATCGTTAAGTCTTTACAGTCAGAACCTTAACATTAACTTGTCAAGTCGATCAACTTGCTTCTCACTTAAACCACCTTCTTCGAGGACAAACTTCAAACCAACAACAACAACATCATGAATCAACCAATTCAGAAGGTGAGCTGGACGCCATTATGGAGGAGGAAATTCTTCGAGGCGAGGTTTTAAAGGAATTCAACACGCGAGCATTGAAGCCCTTGCTAACACAAAATAAGATGGGTATAAACGGAAGAAAACTGTTTATGGGGACTCCATTGCCTTGGAACTTGATAAATATATTTTATATCTACCTAAGACATATAACACTATGAAAGATGGTCATCTGAAGTTGCTCAAGGACAAGGAATATCGAGTTATAAAAAGAAGCAATGATTCCCTGCAACTAGAGTTAAATAACATTTTTTTATCCACTTATCACTTTGTAATGTTTATAAAATTTATAACATTTGTACCCAATCATTTATTATACTCAATAAAACATGCACACACACACACCCACATTAAATTCTTTTATTTGAAGAGGAAATGTAAACAACTGCATCAACAGTAAAATTATTCTTTTCATCCAAAAATAAAAACATGTAAATAATATATATATTTTATAACTTTCATTAGTATGAAATGTAACCCTGTAAAGTATAGTTCATAAACCGGTATTACATCTTTTGTGCTGACGGTGGTGAAAGTTTTGAGAGTAGTCAAAATGAGTCAATTTATTTTAAGTCAGCTTATTAAAACGAGAAATACATTAAAGAAAAAGTTCAATGATCTAAAACATTTTAAATCACAAAATGCTTACGAGTTGGAAGAAACTTTTAAGCCAATAACAGATCCCTTAAATGAACTAGTTAGTGAAAATAAAAAACGAAAGTTTATGAATACAAACGAAGATAAATCATCGGTTCTAAAGCAAAAAAGTGAAATATTTAAAAAAGAAACCCCCAGTAAAAAGCTTAAGAAACATCAATTAAGGTATGATGACGATGATGATCATGATTACGATTATGATGATAATCATAGCCGAAAAGAAGAAACAAAAATGTATAATGATGATGTTACTAGTAACTCATATGATACATTTTTTTCACAGTCACATATTGAATTGGGATCAGAGCCGGAAACACCGCTAGAAATAGAAGCAGATGCTAGCAGTCTAATTCATGCAGACTATGATTTTAATATTAGCAGTCTATCGAGAAATAAAGTTCTGGACAACGCTTATGGGCCTAGAAAAAGTTTATCAACCCCTAAATCCTTAGATTTGGCAAATAGTGAATTACATATAAGTAATAATAAAGTACAATTATCAAGTGGAAGCACGTGGGATTTAACTCCTGGGCTTTATTCTCTTATTGTTCATAATAAACCCACACAATTCAGTACCACAGACTTGAAAAATTATAAAGAAATCATTACTGAGACAAGTGCACATAGAATAGATTTTGATCCAAATAAGCGAATAAAAGGAACTAGAGGTTACAAGTATACAAACATTATTAAAAAGTTCATGAGCAATGAAAATATACCTCCTTCAGCTATATCCACCCCAATTAAATCAAAACAAAAAATTTAAATAAAAAGGGATTTGGATACATGTCCCTACAACGAGCAAAACCCAATTATATTTATTGGGATAACGTCAATGAATTAGTTGAAAGATTGCAGCTTTTAATTGCTTCAAAGGCCGCTGGCAACACTTATCACAATAACGAGATCATGTCTATAATAGAAGAACTGCGAGAGGCTAAAATTATATATGAATTGAATAAATAAGGTTCACAAACTTAAAATTACCTTATAAACAAAATGACTGTCGACAAGTTTGGTCACTTTTCAGATGAAAAGGAGCATTCAGATATTTTAAAATGAGATGTTAAAACTGTTGTGGGGTTGTACATTGATGACGAAGAAAACCTGAATACCCAACAGAAACGAATTAAAAATTGTGGGAACCCAATAGATTATTCGGATGCAACAACGAAAAAATATGTCGATGAAAACTTGGAGACGTTAAAGAGAGACCTTAATACGAAAATAAATACATCCCTTATTCGAAGACTTTCTAAAATAAGTTCTTTGGAAAATTTAGTTCAAGTTAATAATGGGAGGGTTGAAAATGTTGATAAAATTCTAACAAATATGTTAACAAAGATTACTAGTGTTGAAAACTATGTTTATAAATATGTTACTCAACCGAAATCAGTTTTAAAATCACATACAGTTGAATTAGAAGGTACTGCAACTCCAATAGTAAGAAAGTTCTAGTAGCAAAAACTATGAGTGATAAATTGGGTATTGTTAAAGAAATTCATGCTCCGTGTCGACGTAATTTTAAACGTCGAAGGGTAGTGACAAAGGGTATAAATGATCTCTGGCAAGCAGATTTAGTGGAAATGGGAAAGTATTCAAAGCTTAACGGAGGATTTTTATACCCGTTACTCGTAGAGTAAAAGGGTATATTGTATTCGTGCAAAAGTATGTTACAGGGAGAAGGAAGCTTTTCCGACCCTATAATGTATATATATTCTTGATCAGGATCACTATCCGAGTCGAACTAGCCATGTCCGTCTGTCTGTCCGTCCGTATGAACGCTGAAATCTCGGAAACTATAAAAGCTAGAGGATTGGCATTTTGCATGTATATTCTTGGAGTTCCCACGCAGCGCAAATTTGTTTCAAAGAGGTGCCACGCCCCTCTAACCGCCTCCTCATTTTTTGAAAGGTGTCTGGTGCCCACACCTTTAAAGATTTTGAAAAAGTAAAAATGCAGTTTTATTGTGATTATCAAAACCTATCGAAATGTAGAAGAAATTTTTTAAATCGGAAAAGTTGTGACCGATCAAAGTTTTAATATATCCATCTCCCTCGCACTCCCTTAGCTGAGTAACGGGTATCTGATAGTCGGGGCACCCGACTATAGCGTTCACTCTTGTTTTATATTTTGACTGTTGTGGATTGTTTTTAGCAAATATGCCTGGGGAGAAGCATTAAAATCAAAAAGCGCTAAAGATGTCTCAATGGCAATGGGAAAAATTTTCAAATCTGGACGTGGAACACCAAAGAAATTACAAACGAATGATGGAACTGAATTTTTTAACAAACAATTTAACACGTTGATGAAACAATATGGAATTAACCATTATTCTACCTTTTCAATTGTAAAAGCTTCAATTGTGGAACGCTTCAACAGAAGTTTGAAGGAACTTATGTGGCGTGAATTTAGTTTTAGTTTTACAAGTGGGTTGAAATGTATAAAAAATTAAGGTCGCCCCAATTGACGTCAATTCTTCCAATGAAAAACACATTTTGAAATCAGCTTACAATCATCTCAAAATGTTTAGTGTGGGGAAATTGCGTAATGGAGATTATGTACGCATCAGTAAATATAATCATGTGTTTGAAAAGGGCTATACACCGAATTGGACTACAGAGATTTTTAAAATAATAAGTGTGAGAAACATACTTGTTGGAAGTCTTTGAAGGTACTCCAATACAAGGTGGTTTTTATAAAGAAGAACTGAAAAAAACTCGTTTCCCAGACAAATATTTAGTGGAAAAAATAATAAAGAGAGACGGGAATAGTGTCCGTGTACGTTGGCTGGGGTTTTTAAAAAAATATGATAGTTGGGAATCAAAAGATAATATTTTATAGAGCAACTCTTATTCGGAATGAAAATAAAAAAATATATACTCCATATACTAATCAACTCAGCAACAGAAAAATAAATATGTTCAGACCGGCATGCTCATATAAAATCTTATGTACAAATTCAAAAATAGTCTCCAACCGAAATCCCGCACCACCGTAGGGTGGTGTTCAGGCCGCCATGCTCATGTATCAGCTTATGTACAAAATCAAAATAGTGTTCAGTCAAAATCCACCATACGTATACAAATACGCACACGCAAAGACTTCGAAGGTAATCCAATACAAGGTGGTTTCTATAATTATGATCAGACTCGCATGCTCATGTACGTACACAATATCAAAAATAGTTTCCAGACACAATCGCCCCGCATCGAAAGACAGCACCCTACGTATACAAAGTCAAAAAAAAAATAGTTTCCACATACGCACACGCAAAGACTGATAGAATGTTCTGCTTTCTGTGGAGGGCGTGTGGAGGGCGATAAGAATGTTTAGTGAAGGTTGGTATATTGTTTCTGTTTTGTTGGAGTGGTTCTCCAGCATATTTATGTATGATTGCCCCATCCCTTTATTCGTTTACATAAGAGTTATATACTGAAAATTCTAAATAAACACCACTGGGGTGCTTATGATTTTTTCAGTAGCGATCGCAACCAAGACGAGACGGTGAAAAAATTGAAAAACTGATTGCTCGTATAAAAGTGCAAAATATAAAAATTTAAAACTCAAACTTGATTTAATAATTGCGTGTGTGGAAATAGAAAGTAAAAAATAATAAAACTAATTTTGATAATAGTTTGTGTATTAGGAGTGGTGGAAATGGGTGTAAACCCACTACACATTTAACGAATTACAACGAGACAACGAATACAACAACAACAGAACAACAACAGAAGCAACAACAACAACAGAAGCAACATCAACAACAGAGGCAACAACACCACCACCAGCTAATTTTCAAATTTATGATGAGTACGATGATTGCTTGTCACCCTCCAAGCAATTATTCACGCCAGTAAATGAAGTAGATGTTAATAATAATGATAATGTAAGTGAAGAGTCAATAATTTTAAACAAAACAGAGAAGAAAAGAAATAATTCTTTTCTTAAAAAAGAATTAGCTCAGAGAAGCTGGGTCGGGTAAAATTAAAATTTTGAATTTTGAATATGGGAATCGTTTGTCCACCGTTTGACCACCTTTTAGTTTTTTTTGTCATCGTCCAGTTTCAAAAATATGAAATTAAAAAAATTTTCGAAAATCAAAAAGTTTAATTTTTCAAATTTTTTTTACATGGAATCGTTTGTCCACCCTTTATAATTTAGAAAAAGTCAAAACTTTAGAAAATACACCAGTTTTAAATTTTCACTGAATTTCGAAAAATTTCAAAGTTCAAATTTTCACAATTTTTTTCACGGAATCGTTTGTCTACCCTTTAGAATTTTGAAAAAGTCAAAACTTTAGAAAATACACCACTTTTAAATTTTCACTGAATTACGAAAAATTTCTAGGTTCAAATTTTCACAATTTTTTTCATGGAATCGTTTGTCCACCGTTTGTCCACGTTTGTCCACCCTTTAGAATTTTGATAAAGTCAAAACTTTAGAAAATACACCACTTTTAAATTTTCACTGAATTTCAAAAAATTTTAAAGTTTAAAAAATTTCAATTTTTGCCCGTGTCGATCCTCGGCCGTGATAGACACGGGCGACTTTTGTAAATTATTAACCCAGATGTAACATGCCTATGCCATACTATGGCTCACCGACCCGCAGATTTCGTGATTATTTTTACTTTGCTATACTATCGACAACATGAAAACAAGAACCATTTCTTGTGTGGCGTGTTAGTAAAGAATGTGCCTACTTCGGCTTATACCAAAAAAAAAATTTTAAGTTTAAATTTTCACAATTTTTTCCATGTTTTTCTACCATTGTCCACCCTTTAGAATTTTAAAAAAGTCAAAACTTTAGAAAATTTGGGTATTTTAAGTTTTTTATTGAAATGAAAAAAAAACGTTATCCCACTTTTTAAGTTTAATTTATTTCTGTTTTTCCACCTCTTAAAGCTAAACATTTTTA
The DNA here is from genome assembly GCA_035046095.1 of Drosophila pseudotakahashii. Classification (NCBI taxonomy): domain Eukaryota; kingdom Metazoa; phylum Arthropoda; class Insecta; order Diptera; family Drosophilidae; genus Drosophila; species Drosophila pseudotakahashii. Next base: position 128,901 of record JAWNOE010000007.1, read on the forward strand.
TAAACAATTTTGGGCAAACACTTGCAAATATTTTCTGTAAATAATTTCAACAATAAACTACAAACTTCTTACAAATACAAATCTTAAAGCAAAACATCGCTTAAAACTAAACCATTTCAATAATACATTTTTGCATCCCACAAACAAACAAAGCTATAAAACTTAATAATAATTTGTTTAATTTCATAAACATAAAACATAACAAAAAATCGTCTTAAAAGTAAATGTACAAAATTTGAATTTAACTTTAATAAACAATACATATTACTCGGTCTGCGTATATATAACTATATGAAAAATCATTTTCGTGGTAGAAGCCGTGAATCTTTTCCATTGTCGGCGCATATCGTCGTGCCAGTACTTTGTACTTTGGACAAATGTGATGTCGGCTCATCAGCAGGTTGAAGCGTACTTCAAGGATCTTAAGAACACGGACATGAGCTTATTCCACCGACCAGTGCGTGCCGATAAATTCGTGGTGCAACATATACGCTGCATCGAAGCTGTATGCAAATTGGAACGTGCCGCCATGAAGCGCAAAAACTTAAAAGTTCCTAAATTTATAAAAAAGCAACCAATTGAAAAAAAAGTCCGAGAAGAAAAAGGAGTCCTGGAGGATATTTCAGAAGAAAGCGACGTGGAATACCTTTTAGAAGACGAAAACTGGAAGGTGAAGAACAACACAAAAAATCCAACAGATTATAATGTCAAAGAAGACGATGAAAATGAATGAATTTCTCAGACAATGGATTTGGAAAACGATTATAAAGAAAGAAAAAATAAACCAAGAGGAAAGTATCTCAAGAAGTGCCCCAATGTCGAATTAATATACAATCGACCTCATCGAAGGAAAAGGGATGATATCCTACATAACGGCGGAGCAATGGGCCCTATATGGATTGGAAACAAATTGTTACAATTTAAAAACACTTGTCCAATTGATTCTCTAGTGGAAATATTATCGACCGCATATATGGATAATTATTTTTATAAAAAAAAATTGGATTCGGATAGGGATAACCTGGCAGTGGCTTTGATAAAAAAATATGCCGTCGAGGGAGTTTCTGCCAGCCTTTACTGCGATAGATGTCTGATTTTGATGTCTTTTTTTACGGAAAAAAACAACACCGTACTGTGCCACACAAATATCGGAGCATTTATTGACCGAGCTCTTAATGGAATACCGAGTGCAACAGGCCGCCGTTCACATAAAGAATGGTGCCACGAATCAATACTCTAACGGCTGGAGCTAATGGATTCTGAAAAGGTCAAGGATCTCGGTGTTGCCAAGGCGTGGCTCACCTTTGTTGACGAATTTTTTGAAGAATCCGAAGAAATATGCAGAAATGCTACGGACATAGAATTTGCGACCCATAGTGCGTTCCATCAAAAATCCTCGGCCGGCTCAACAGGATCTGCAACTTTGCTCCAGATACCTAAGGAAATTTTAATACGGAATAGAAAATACATTCTGAGTGGTGCTATTGAGTATGGAATTGGGCACTACATTTTTTATTGCCGCAGATTAAAAGAAAATTGGGAAGTTCACGACGTGTAACGAATAACGTTAAATTAGGCAGATGGAAAACTTCCCGATGCAACGCAATCTTTTGTCTTGTGAGGGTGCGATTTTTAGAAGACGTTCTAAACTTGTAAATTTAAATCGAGCGCTATACAACCCATCTGGTAACTCTAAGTTAGCTAAGTTGGCAGGACCCATCTTTGGTATTCGCCCCGAACTGCCTATACAGCGACCCTGTGAATGTCAAACTTCCAACCATCGCAGCCAACTTCCCGTGCTTCCAGCGTTCTCTTTTCACAACCATTCGGCGAAGCCAGACGTAAAATTGATCGTGCTTACGAAATAATTCATAAAGTGGTGATATAAGTGAAAAGAACTCTCGCGCTGGATAGAGACTATCTTCTGCAAGTCGACCTCGTCGTTTGCACCCAATCCTGGTTTAGTGTGGTGATATTATTAGGTATTTATTCAAAAGTTACCGAATACGATCGTCCCTAACCTAACAATCTGCAGATCCCCTAGCCAACGACAGGCAGCCCACGCGGCGTTCACGCCTGTGAATTTTGCTGCTGTCCAACATAAAACTCCAACAGTAGTTGCTGCCGAAGCCGTAGGAGCCACCTGCGGCAAATATCTGAAGGCTGCCAGCATCGGTCAAGTTGACGCCACGCTTTCGCATCCGCCAGCGGCTGCGCGTCCAACGACCACCACTCTGCTTTTGGAGGATTATAAAAACTCACATAATAAAACCAACCAAATAAACCAGCTTTATCAGACCAACAACACACCACCCTAGAATGTAATCCCGATCGAAAACTTCTCGCTGCCGACCGCTGGTCTGCCCACGCGGCTCGAATCGGGAGGCATGCTGGTCTCTTGGACATAGTTAGGTGGGCGTAGATTGTTCGTGCCACGTGATCCGAAGCGCCTCTAGCTTCTAACCTCGAGCGCCACCTCGTGTGATGCGACCCAGCGGATAACCTTTCGAGCAGCCAGATGAACTCCGTTTCCAGGACTAGTTTAACTTAGTTATAAAATCACTATTGTCAGTACGATCAGCGAGCTCTACGTCCCGTTCATAATCCCTTGTATGGAAGCCGCCCAATCCTAGTGTACATATCATCTAACTTATATAACTTCTGGAGTTTTAAAAACAGCACACCGTCATCTTCAGGCCTGTCGACAACGGAGGAAAGCAGCTGATTCGTGAGTACGGCCTAGCCGAGATTTTTATGAGTAAGCGATGATATGACCCCTACCGATTGATTTACCTTTTTCATAAACGCGGTGTAATTAACAAACCCAAGAGATTTGAACCCCAAAACCTATCATAGAGCTCTCTCTCCGTTTTAAGTCACATACTCATTTACATAATAAAATAAGCGCAATCAAATCCTGAAGTAATATGTAGATTGTAACTGTACTTTAACGGATATACTGCCGAAATCCGAATGTAGTAAGCGCGTGTCACAAACTGAATTTAGTATGAAAAATTAATGGAATTTTGTTGTAATGAATTTTGGAGCCGAATCTCAGAAAACTTCCCCTGAAACGAAGCTAAATATATTTTGTACTTTTCCACGCATTTGAAATCAATATGGAGTAATTTTCTTTTGTAGGGGCACCTAAGTATCACACGTCGACTCTGAATTGGGTAGGATCACGCAATTTTCTTAGATTCTACAGGTTGGGTGGGCCAGGAAAAGGGAGAGCAACCACATCTTAGTTCTTCTGTCCAATCATAAAAACGCGTCTTAAGAAAGATTAACCTGGTTTAGAGTTCCTAGTATTCCTGACTGTCTACAACATTTGTTCATGTAGCGCCTATGTGGAAGCAGCCCCAAACGACCCACACCATTTTCCCTGAGCACGGCCGGAACCGTAAAGTAGACAGAGGGACTGCTGATGCATCACAATCGTGCACGTTACATAATAAATTGGCGCCCAACGTGGGGCTACGAAAGGATATTTTCCCGAAAGGATATTTTCTTGAAATCTTTTGTACTTTAACATCACAGTCTGTTTAACAAACTGTAATACAACCCCACACATTCCATTCCCCTCCCGAACACCTTCCCCTCCTATAAATCATTATTCAACCAGAAAATTTTATTAGTTTCCGCAGATATCTCATATTTAGTTAGGACTTGCTGGAATTTGAGTATGTCGATAACAGACCTGCTAATAGGAGATATTAATTTATTGGGTAGAAATATTGTACTCATTCAGATAGTCTAAATAAATAAAGGTCCTAAACATGACCAATAAGTCAGAGTATTCATCTAATTTATTCCAAACTGAATTTATTTAATTATGACAAACTTCAAATAATTTAAATAGAATCGAGATTGTTCCAAGATGATAAACTTCGACTTGTCCCTTTTCTATTTGAATTAAATAGCCTTTGTATTATTTTTTTTTGTGATTAGTTTCCGAATTTCTTAAGACGACGTTTATATAGTGCAAAGTAGAAGTTGACGTGTGGAAGTGGAAGCCAAGAACCTTAGTGTATTATTTCGATCATAATTATTAATTACTTTGATAAATATAAAATTTAAACCTTGATACGTAAAAGAAGAAAGCCTAAAAATGTCTATAAGACACAGTAACGAAAATTTAAATGCGGCAGCGGCAGTAGCACCAAGCAACGCCAACGAGTCCGTTGCATGCACAATATGTAACGACACAAAAGTAGAAACTGAGTTCACCGAGACTCCCTGTAGGCACAAATATCACCGAGCATGTCTATTCGAATGGTTATCGCAAAATAACACGTGTCCAATATGTAGGCAGCCATGTTCCATGCCTCGAGGTTCAAACAGTATGGAAGCTCCTTCTGGTAACAATTCTAGAGGCGCAGTAGGAAGACCACGTAGTGCTCAAAATCACCATTCCACAGCAGCTAGCCCAAGAAATCGACCTGCAACGCGATCTAACAGTAGATCTGTCCAAAATACCAGGCCATTAGTTAATTCATTACCCAGACGTGACATAAATAGTAGCGAAAGAGAAAGGCAACCTATAGCTGAAGAACGCGTCCAGCAAATGATATCAAGTTCATTGGAAGGTCACCTGGCTAATATTTCCGCTCAGGTTTCCGAACAGGTTAGCAGTGCCATTCGTAACCTAACTTTGTCCACATTTCCTCGAGATCTTCGAGACGAGCAACAGCTTGAGTGGGACAATGACATTCCTTTAAATGCTCCTCGCGTAAGCTTAGGCCGCGACTCGACTCAGAGACGTATTCCCAACAGTACTCAACCCAACTCTAATGAGTATTCCACTGATCGTCCCGATAGGGTTTCCAACGTAATATCAAATTGGAAGCTAAAGTTTTCCGGGTCTACTAATGAAGATTTCATCTATAGAGTGAATTGCTTAACAACTCAATATTTCAATGCTAATTTCGATTTATTGTTTCAATTTGCAAACCTACTCTTTTGCGGACCAGCTCTTTCCTTCTTTTGGCGGGTTCACAGAACCGTAGGTCACATGAATTGGTTCGAACTGTGCAATCGTCTGCGTGAAAGGTATCAAGACCAACGAACGGACAGAGATATCAAGGATGCTATGCGGAGACGTAAACAGGGACCAAATGAAAACTTTGATGACTTTTTAGATGCGATGCTAGTCATAGCGGATTCACTTACAGAAGCACTGGGAGAATCGGAGATGATAACTGAGGTTAGACATAACTTGAGGCCCGAGCTAAAGCACGAGTTGTTGCATGTCGCTACGCCAAATCTGGCAATCTTACGCAAAGAATGCCATCGACATGAAGAGTTCTTTCGCAATACGCGATCGAAACCACGGATGGAGGGTTTTAAGCGAGTTATAAATGTAGTGCGACATGGAGATGGCTCTGAAAATTTGTCTGACTCTGAACTGGAAGTTTCCGATGAGGTTTTTGCCATGCGTATGAGATCTAGTTTAAAGTGCTGGACGAAACTGGTCATAGTTATCACGATTGCGTTAAAACACGTCGCGTGTTCTGTTATGGTTGTGGTCTTATTGACACCTATAAGCCAAACTGCGATCGTTGTTATTCAAGGGCGGAAAACTTGCCGCAGGATGTCCACCGAGTATCGCGAGGGGACATCCGACGTTAGCCTCTGTTCTAGATACTACCCCTGACCAAACATTACCTATCTTACCACATACACCATCAGACGTAACAACCCCAAAACATTTTAAACCTTACCATGTACGATTGAAAGAATATCAAGAGCGTAGAGCGGTTATATTTCGAGACACTTCTGAGATAGTTAGTAAAAGTCGCTCATCAATTCGTATGAACACCTTTTGGCACAACAAAAAGCTTTTGAAACAATTTACCATATCAGCCCTCGTACAAAAAGTAGGAGATATTCGACCTTTTATGCAGATAGAAATGTTCGGAGAGCCCTATCTCGCCCTGTTGGATAGCGGTGCTAATAAGAGCGTCATAGGTTCCCAGTTAGCAAAGCGATTGATCTTCGAAAAGGTTAAACTAGGCCCTATCAGAGGCGCAGTTCACACTGCAGACGGTCACCAACAAACAGTTGTAGGCTCAATTCAAATTCCTGTAAGTTATCAGGACGTACAAAAGGATTTTGAATTTCTTGTAATTCCAACCATTAAACAATCGATTATCTGCGGAATGGACTTCTGGAAGTCTTTTGGAATTTCCATTTCGACCCCTTTTTCAATTAGTGAGCTCAATGTAGACGATTCCACGGGCGATTCTCTTATTGCCATGACGGCCACCCAGCGAACCAAATTGCAGTCTCTTATTGAGTTTTTCCCAGATTCTGAACGACTTGGCCTTGGAGAAACTTCCTTAGTCGAACACACTATTGATACCGCCGAAACTAAACCTATCAAGCAAAGATTTTATCCATTGTCTCCGGCCAAAGAGAAATTATTGTGTGAAGAAGTGGATCGAATGATCAAATTGGGCGTAATAGAAGAAGCTGGCGCCTCACCATGGTCTTCGCCGGTTACTCTCGTTGTCAAGCCAGCGAAGGTGAGATTCTGTCTCGACCCTCGTAAGGTTAATCAGGTCACGGTCAAGGATGCTTATCCGATGCCAATATTAGAAGGTCTACCTCCGGTTCATTGCATTTCAAAGATTGACCTGAAGGACGCATTTTGGCAAATTCGATTGGATTCCGAATCCCGCCCAAAAACAGCTTTTACCATTCCAAATCGGCCGCTTTATCAATTTACGCGAATGCCTTTCGATCTGACAAACGCGCCTCAGACTATGTGTCGGTTGATGGACGTGGTCATACCTTATTCATTAAAATCACACATATTCGTATACCTAGACGATCTATTAGTAATGTCGTCCAGCTTGGAAGAACATATGGACCATTTAGCCACTGTTGCCACACAATTGCGCAAGGCTGGACTTACTATAAACGTCAGTAAAAGTCAGTTCTGCTTACGTAAAGTTGACTATCTTGGTTACATAGTAGGAGAAGGGACTGTACAAGTTAACTCTAGTAAGATTCAAGCAGTCGACGAGTTACCTGTACCAAAGACCCGTAAACAACTTAGAAGATTCTTAGGGATGACTGGTTGGTACCAGCGTTTCCTCTCTCAATACTCATCAGTCATTTTTCCTCTTACAGAATTGTTGCGAGGAAAGTCGTTCGAATGGAACGAGTCTGCTCAATCTGCCTTCCAAGAGATCAAACACATGGTATGCACAGCTCCATTGCTAATCCATCCTGATTATGACAAACCCTTCGTAGTGCAGTGCGATGCATCCTTGCACGGAGTAGGAGCAATGCTCGCCCAGGTTGATGAAGTAGGATGTGAAAGACCAATCGCGTATATGTCTAAGAAATTAAACAAAGCCCAACGGAACTACACAGTCACCGAACTGGAGTGCCTGGCAGTGGTTTTGGCGTTAAAGAAGTTTCGCATGTATGTAGAAGGACACACTTTCAAAGTTGTTACTGACCACGCAAGCCTTCGCTGGCTAATGAACCAAGCTGACTTGAGTGGCAGGCTCGCTCGATGGGCGATAAAATTACAAGGCTATTCCTTTTCTATTGAACATAGAAAGGGAAGTGAAAATATTGTCGCCGACACGCTTTCTAGAGCCTTTGAATCTTCCGACGAAATCGGTGAGTTGGATATAGAACTTTTCCCAGAAATTGATCTAGAATCGGAAGCATTTCAATCCGACGAATATTGCAGGTTAAGGGATAGGTATCAATCTTCGGAGCTACCAGACTTTCGTGTGGTTGATAATTACATTTATCGTCGAAATTTTAGTAACGGCGAACAGACCGATCCGGATGATTGTTGGAAACTATTCGTTCCTGAAGCGTTGCGTGTGAAAGTTGTTAGCTCAGCCCATGATCAGCCCACTTCAAGTCATTGTGGCATTGCAAAATGCCTAGAACGCATTCGGAGAAGATTTTTCTGGCCAAAAATGGTCATCGATGTTCGAAACTACATAGGGCAGTGTGAACGTTAAAGCCACCAATGGGAAGTCAAGCATCAAGTGAAAGGCCATTTCAGAGATTGTATGTCGATTTTATAGGACCTTTCCCCCGCTCAAAACGAGGAATTATAGGTATCTTCATTATTCTTGATCACTTTTCGAAATTTACATTTCTTAAGGCAGTAAAGAAATTTACCTCACAAGTAGTAATTTCTTTCCTGAAGGATGAGATCTTTTCATGCTTTGGAGTGCCGGAAATAATTGTTAGTGACAATGGAACTCAATTTAAAAGCCATGATTTCGCTGCATTTATTTCCAAACACGGTATTCAGCACATAACCACTGGTGCATACGCTCCCCAGTCAAACGCGGCTGAGAGAGTGAATAGGTCCATCAACGCTGCTTGACGATCCTATATCCGATCCGACCAACGAGTCTGGGACGAATATTTACCTAGCATCAATTCATCGTTAAGGAATTTTGTTCATCAATCCGTTGGGATGTCACCATATTTAATAATATTTGGACAGCCGATGATAACTCATGGTAACGACTACAGACTGTTGCGAAACCTTCATTTGTTAACTGCTGACGTGGAAAGATGCAATCGAAGTGATCAAATTCAAACTATTCGATCGAATATAGGAAAGCATCTCAGCAAAGCCTATGAAAAAAACCAACGTACCTATGATCTACGATCTCGTCCACGCTCCTTTGAGGTGGGACAAGAAGTTATTAAGCGAAATTTCGTTTTAAGCAAGGCAGCGGATAACTTCAATGCAAAATTAGCTCCTGTGGGAATCAAAGTTCGAATCAAAAGAAAACTGGGTCAGAATATATATCTTGTTGAGGATTTACACGGTAAAGAGATTGGAAAATTCCATGCCAAGGATCTTTGGTAAGGAATCACCCCCTTTGATTTTCTTTCAGCTTTTATCTTCGCTTTGTAATCAAAGAATAAACCTGTGGTGTGAGGGTGCGATTTTTAGAAGACGTTCTAAACTTGTAAATTTAAATCGAGCGCTATACAACCCATCTGGTAACTCTAAGTTAGCTAAGTTGGTAGGACCCATCCTTGGTATTCGCCCCGAACTGCCTATACAGCGACCCTGTGAATGTCAAACTTTCAACCATCGCAGCCAACTTCCCGTGCTTCCAGCGTTCTCTTTTCACAACCATTCGGCGAAGCCAGACGTAAAATTGATCGTGCTTACGAAATAATTCATAAAGTGGTGATATAAGTGAAAAGAACTCTCGCGCTGGATAGAGACTATCTTCTGCAAGTCGACCTCGTCGTTTGCACCCAATCCTGGTTTAGTGTGGTGATATTATTAGGTATTTATTCGTCCCTAACCTAACAAGCCAACGACAGGCAGCCCACGCGGCGTTCACGCCTGTGAATTTTGCTGCTGTCCAACATAAAACTCCAACAGTAGTTGCTGCCGAAGCCGTAGGAGCCACCTGCGGCAAATATCTGAAGGCTGCCAGCATCGGTCAAGTTGACGCCACGCTTTCGCATCCGCCAGCGGCTGCGCGTCCAACGACCACCACTCTGCTTTTGGAGGATTATAAAAACTCACATAATAAAACCAACCAAATAAACCAGCTTTATCAGACCAACAACACACCACCCTAGAATGTAATCCCGATCGAAAACTTCTCGCTGCCGACCGCTGGTCTGCCCACGCGGCTCGAATCGGGAGGCATGCTGGTCTCTTGGACATAGTTAGGTGGGCGTAGATTGTTCGTGCCACGTGATCCGAAGCGCCTCTAGCTTCTAACCTCGAGCGCCACCTCGTGTGATGCGACCCAGCGGATAACCTTTCGAGCAGCCAGATGAACTCCGTTTCCAGGACTAGTTTAACTTAGTTATAAAATCACTATTGTCAGTACGATCAGCGAGCTCTACGTCCCGTTCATAATCCCTTGTATGGAAGCCGCCCAATCCTAGTGTACATATCATCTAACTTATATAACTTCTGGAGTTTTAAAAACAGCACACCGTCATCTTCAGGCCTGTCGACAACGGAGGAAAGCAGCTGATTCGTGAGTACGGCCTAGCCGAGATTTTTATGAGTAAGCGATGATATGACCCCTACCGATTGATTTACCTTTTTCATAAACGCGGTGTAATTAACAAACCCAAGAGATTTGAACCCCAAAACCTATCATAGAGCTCTCTCTCCGTTTTAAGTCACATACTCATTTACATAATAAAATAAGCGCAATCAAATCCTGAAGTAATATGTAGATTGTAACTGTACTTTAACGGATATACTGCCGAAATCCGAATGTAGTAAGCGCGTGTCACAAACTGAATTTAGTATGAAAAATTAATGGAATTTTGTTGTAATGAATTTTGGAGCTGAATCTCAGAAAACTTCCCCTGAAAGGAAGCTAAATATATTTTGTACTTTACCACGCATTTGAAATCAATATGGAGTAATTTTCTTTTGTAGGGGCACCTAAGTATCACACGTCGACTCTGAATTGGGTAGGATCACGCAATTTTCTTAGATTCTACAGGTTGGGTGGGCCAGGAAAAGGGATCTTAGTTCTTCTGTCCAATCATAAAAACGCGTCTTAAGAAAGATTAACCTGGTTTAGAGTTCCTAGTATTCCTGACTGTCTACAACATTTGTTCATGTAGCGCCTATGTGGAAGCAGCCCCAAACGACCCACACCATTTTCCCTGAGCACGGCCGGAACCGTAAAGTAGACAGAGGGACTACTGATGCATCACAATCAAGCACGTTACAGTCTATCGGCTGTGCTCGTCGGCTTGAGGGGTGGTTTATTGGTGTTGCACCGGAAAAATGCCTAAACGTTGTCAGCCTATCTTAAAATTAGCGTGCTGCGACAAATTCGTCCTACGGATACCTATAGACATGCACCGTGAGACGTAACTACAACCGGAGAAAAACGTAATCACGAACTGATACCTAACGTTCTAAGACATACACATTTTACATACAACCACTGGTCTTGCTGTAGTCGATAGCCCACCCTACCTTGGCCGTTTCTTCCTTTGAAAGATTTCTTCAACGGCCCCTTTCATCATCTTACCGGCGCTGCCCCAGCCTGAGTTCAACTACTGAATTTTCTTAGCAACACATTATAATTTATTTACTAACAGCTAACATGGAACATTAAACATAAAAAGATACGAAAATAAATTAGAGAGTTTAAAGCTATGGACGCAAATAAAAAAAATACCAACTAACATTTAAACATTAAATTAAAATATATTCTAAATCGTTTGTGCCCTAGATTGCATTCGCAAATCTCAATCGTCTAATCTCGCCTATGCGACTGCAGGCCGAGCTGCCAAACACATAAAAACAATTGAATGCGAAAACAAAACAAAAACCATATGTGCATCCGCTAGAACGCAAACATCGCCAGCAGGTCGAGATAAAAGTAACAGGCGCGCACGCGCAATCGCCTAGCGAACGCTGACGCCGCTGCTCATACGCCCAAGTGGTGGTGAGGGGAAAAGGGAGGGAAGTTAGCGGCGCTATATTCTTTTCTCTTCTTTCGTTGCTTTCAGTTATTGCGAACCATTGCCGCGGTGCGCTTCGTTTACATTTGTTAATTCGCGAAAATTTGGCGATTACTTCGCGTTTGTGTTTAGCTTTTAATTTGCGAAAAGAAGTTTGACTCACTTATCAACGTGTGGTGGCTGCATCCTTCAATGAAAGCGCTTCCAAGGAGGCTGCCGCACCTGTGAAAAGACTATAGAAAATATGGCCTGCCTGACAAGCCTCCCGCATAAAATTTGAGTTATGTAATTTTTGTATGTTTGTTTGCTCGCGATACATAATTTTGCTTTGTGTTTACTTCAAGGCCTTTTGAATTTGGTTTTAGATTTAAATAAAAGTAATAATAAAAAAAAAAGAAATGCAAACTTAATCAACTAAAATCTGGTGGTATCTTCTTTAATTGTTTGGGGCGGTAATATGTATTCCGCTGGCTTTTGGAGCGGCAATTTAAACGGGTGAAAAATCGACGAAACAGCGCGCTTGTGGAAACGCTGCTGCTGTGTGAAAAAAATCTCGCTTGGCTTGAGTAAAAGCAATGGAAAACGCTGGTTTTTTTCTCTTTGGTGTTTGGCGCTTAGAAGTGCAGTGGATTCAGTGGCGACTTCGCCTGCGGTTGCCACAACCTTGGGCCTTGGCCGTGGCGGTGCCGTCCTTGTAGCAACTCCTAACCCTAACTCACCCCTTGAGAGCCCCTGCCTTTGCCAATGGCTCGGAAAATCGGGCCTTAAGAAACCTTGGGCCCAGCTTGGCGTTGTAGCCTTCGGCAAAGTTGCTTTGCTTGAAATTCCTGCGGAAAACTTCCTGTCCTTCGCCAAAATTGACTACTCTGGCTCTGAGATTATATTGCCGCTCATTATTTCCGAATTGCTGTTGCCTGATTTCCCCGGCTCGCCTGCGAACTATTTCAAGCGAGTCCTTTTGAATCAGATTCAAAGAACGATCTTCTAGGGAATCCAACTTTCGTAGAAGCGTGTACGTGGCACCAGAGGTGATCATTTGCTGCCCAAAGGCCATATAGTACGGACTGGTACCTACACTGGAATGCACTGCTGACCTCAAGGCGCAGCATATATGCGACAAATACTTGTCCCAATCTTTCTGGTCGTCCTTGACATATGAGCGGATAGCCGCAACCACCGAACGATTTACTCGTTCTGCAGCATTCCCTTGGGGAGCATGAACTGCCGTGAAAGCGTGAGTGACTTTGTACTCATCTAAAAGTTTCTTAAATGTCTGCGACCGGAACTGAGATCCATTGTCCGAAAATATCACCTTCGGAACGCCAAATACGTGGAACAATTCTGTCTCCAGATATTTCACCACAACGTCCGCAGTAATCTTCTTCACAGGTTGCAAAAACACAAATTTGGACAGATGATCAAGGACTATAAATATACCAATGTTTCCGTTTCGCGATCTAGGATAAGGTCCAAGGAAATCTATGTATAGCTTCTGGAAAAATCGTTCGGATTCTGACGGCTTGGCTAGTGGGGGTCTTAGCGGATAGTTGGGTGCTTTGGAAGCCTTGCAAGTTTCACAAGAGTTCACATATTTCTTAACGTCCGGAACTAGTCCAGGCCAAAAATAGAACTGCCGAGTCCGCTCAATTGTTTTGTGAATTCCCCCGTGAGCTGCTAAAGGATCATCATGCTCTTTTCTGAGGATCTCAGTCACCAACTCTTTTGGAATCCACAGTTTCCAATTGTACTTATCATGGACAGGTTCGCCCACTGCGTGCTCGGTTCTTCTATAGATCCTACCATCCTGGATTTTAACATCCGGAAGCCGATTCTTGCAGTCTTCAACTCGCGCAATTAAGTCCAAGTATTCGGGCGAGTTAAAATGACCAGATTCCACGTCAACTAGCCTTTCGTCTACGCAATTTAGCTCGTCTATGTCTTCCTCATGTACTCTAGAAAGGACATCCGGGACTACATTCAACTTTCCACGCCTGTGTTCAATCTTGAAAGAGTAGCTCTGCAGCTTTAACGCCCATCTGGCCAAGCTCGAGCTTAAATCTGTCTGGGACATTAACCATTTCAGCGAAGCGTGGTCCGTAATTATGGTAAAATCGTGTCCTTCGACATAAGCCTTAAAATTTTTTAAACAAACTATGGCTGCTAAACACTCCTGTTCCGTTAGTGAGTATTTTTGTTGGGCTTTATTTAGTTTCTTGGACACGAAAGCGATGGTACATTCGTCTCCTTCCTCAGATAGCTGAACCAAGACCCCTCCAACTCCTGTTTTGCTGGCATCGCAATGTATAAAAAATGGTTTTGAGAAATCAGCACTTTTAAGGATAGGGGCTTCGGTTAACTTTTTCTTCAGGTCCTCAAAAGCTTTTAATGCTGGATCAGTGAACATAAATTTCCGCTTTGGAGTGAGTAGATCCGTGAGCGGAGCTGTTAATGCCGCAAAGTTGCCTATAAACTTCCGGTACCATCCTCATAGTCCTAAGAAACTCCTCAAAGACCTAAGAGTCTTTGGCACGGGAAACTCAGTAATGGCGGCTATTTTCTCTGGATCCATTCGGATTCCGCCATCTCCCACTATATGCCCCAGGTAATTTACCCTTTTGGAACAAAACTTACTTTTTCCGATGTTAATCGTTAGTCCCGCTCGCTTTATGTGAAACGCTACATCACGTAAAACCTCGAGATGTCTTTCCAAGGTGTCCGAGACAATTAGCAAATCATCCAAATAGACAAATACTTCGTTACGAAGCTGAGGGGGTATAACCTTGTCCATTAATCTGGACATGGTTTGCGTGGCGTTACAAAGCCCAAATGGCATGACTTTAAAATGGTATAGCGGTCGTCCTGGCACCGTGAAAGCTGTCTTATTCCTCGAATCTACATCTAAGGGAACCTGCCAATAAGCGTCTTTTAAATTGAGACTGGTTATAAATTCGGCCGTAGGCAACCGGCTAAGTATTCCGCTAAATTGTGGAAGTGGATAGGCATCCTTTTCAGTAAGTGCGTTTACCTTTCTACTATCCAGACATTTTTCCTGGTTTCTGCACTATTACCAAAGGTGAAGACCACGAACTATCCGATTCTTCTATTACTCCTAGCTCAATCATTCGGTCTATTTCCGCATAAATTAACTTTTCCATTGCGGGAGACACAGGATAATGCCTTTGTTTTACAGGTTTTGCCGAACCTATATCTACCTCCGATAAGTCATGCTCTATAGCTTTCAAATCTATTTCAGACACATTTGGTAAATTCGGCAACAAATTAAACTTGAGCCAAAATTCGATCCCTAAATACAAATCTTGTTTTAGCGTAGGGACAATATATAAATATCTATTTCTTCAGTCCTTCGGTCGTAGGCCACTGGAAGACAGACTTTTCCCACAATTTCTTGCCTGTTTCCGTCAGCTGTGCTCACTTTGGAATATATCTTCTTAAATGGTATGCCCTCTTCTAAAAACTGCTGAGCTAAACTGCCTCCTAAACAGCTAACAGCCGCTCCTGAATCCAAAAGCCCTTTCACGAGACGCTGAAGCAATTGCACTGCCACAAATGGCCGCGGATCCAGGGAACAATCTTCTATGGAGTTTATTTCCCGAATATCCCGTTTTAACTGCCTCATCTCATGCCAAAAGTCCTGCATTCGTTGAGTGCTACGGGACTTTGTTTCTGCGCCACCGTCGGAAATCACTTCTGACCACTTTTCAATAATATCGGAATAATTTTCCTCTGAGATGAGTCAAATTCCTCATCTGATATTTCTGGGCTAGAATCATATAGATCCTCTGCCGGACTCGAAAAGTTTTCATTTTCGTGTGGCTCTAAGCTGAAGATTGGGGTTGTTCCGGATGGTGGCTGCTGCTGAGCACGCAAAGGCTTCTGTTTGAGTGGCGGCATCTGCGTGCTCCCTGATCGGTTTTTTGACAAGCACCTAGGACATTTAGTTTTAATCACGTTTGCAAAACCGCACCCAAAGCAAAACCGACCCTTTTGTGGAATTGAGTTACTCTTTTAATGATGCCCTTCTGTATGGCAATTCCAGCAGACCAAGCTCAGCGCCTCTATATCAAGTTCTTCTTCACTGACATTTTCCCTGCCAAAATCCTCAATTACTTCCGCCACATCTCTCTTAAACGGAACCCTCTTAGTGTATCCATAAGATTTCTTGACATCATCTAAGAATGTTTCCCTTCTGCGGCATACCTCCCGCAGGTGTGATACGCATGATATGTCTACATTTAGGATTTCGTGGCGAATTTCTGGCCTCAGATTATTCTTTAAAATTCGCACCAACTTGCTCTTTGACAAGGGCCGTTCCATTTCATCGAGAAAAACACTGATGGCGTTAAAGAAACTATCAAAGGATTCGTTGCTTTCCTGCTTCCTTTGCCTTATTAATTCTTCAATGTCTCCGTCATCCCGGTCATCCTTATACTGCTTGCGCAGAGCTGCACACAAAGATTCCCAATTAATTTGCCTGACTGTTTTGTGGTGTCTCCAAAAGAAATCTTTCGCTTTCCCTTCAAAAAGCGAAGAGACATTCTTTGACATCAGTTTAAAGTTTCCGTCCAATGTTTCATTTGTCATGGCCTCAACCTGATAAATAAAATTGTCTACCGACAAACCCATACCCTAAAATTTTAATTTCCAACCGTTCATAATCGGACCAACCTTATCCGGCCGTCTTGACAGTTCAGAAGATAAACTTCCAGAATTTCTCCCAAAGGATGAATTATTGGAGTGATTTTCCTGCCATGTATCAGCATCGGTTTGCCCTACTCTATTATCGTTATTGGAATTGTGGCTGGCTGGTGCTGAGTTAATGCGTCGTAAACAATTTTCTACATTAGTCTCAATTAACTGGTTAAGTTTTTCAGTCAGCGCTAAGAGAATGCTATTCTGCATAACTTGCAGCTGACCTTGCAGTGTGGGCTGGTTTGCCGTGGCTTGGGAGGCGTTTGAGCCTCCTGGGGTTTCCCTATCTGTTGGCGGCGGACCATTTCCGTCCATCTGACCTGGAGTCTTTGGAAGCACTTTGGTGACGCAGACAAAGTTGCAAATGGGGCATCTGGGATTGGCCGCAAAATGAGTCCTGATACAATTCCTGTGAAAAGTGTGTTTGCATGGGGTTTTATAGGATTCCTCTTCTGATTTGATTGAGCTGTTACACAAGGGACAGTTGGCTTTTCCTTGCCCTGGAAGAGGGTTTTCATCCCGTTTCGTTAATCCAATTTTAAATATAATAAATAATTATGGTATGATATGTATATATAAATGTTTAAAATAAATAATTTGTGAAGAAAAATGTATGAATGTATGTGTTTTAAAAGATAATAATATTAAGAGTATAAATTTAGTATTATAATTGATGGGTAAATAGATTTAAAATTTGATAAATAAACATAAAAGCAAAAATCTCACAAAATCTCACAAAACCTTTCAAATCGACAATCAAAACATAAAGTTGAACTCATAGCATGGCTTAGCTACCGGAAAATGTGTGTCATAAATGTGTATGTCAAGAATGAGGAGAAAATATAGTCAAGTAAAGCAGTATGCTTGAGGCCAGTCATCTATCACAGATACTGTTTCCGTCAAACATTGCACTCTACCCGATTTAATTGGTTGATCCCAGTTCTGGAACATAGGACCAAATTCCACTATTCCTAATGGATTTGCTAGGTTCTGTAAAACGCTCGGGAGTTTTCACAGAAATTCCAGGCCATTAAAATGTTGAGCTAAAAATGCTAATGGTCAAATACGAAATTCGAGAATTACATGAGTTAACACCCAACATTACATAAGTAAGACGATTATTGGCCAATTGCATTACGTATTGTTCTTGTTGTATGCACTTGGCTGGGTTCGATCAACTTTGGGAATATGCCATTCCGCATTTCCTGCCAATGCATTTAATATTGTTCTTGTTGTATGCACTTGGCTGGGTTCGATCAACTTTGGAAATATGCTATTCTGCATTCCCACGATCGCTGACCAAAAGGTGCAAGCTCAGCGCACGTGGCTAAGCCCGGATGAACTTTATCGAGGGCATTGGTTGCAGACCAGCGACAGCGACAAAAAGTAACAGCCAATCAGAATAAGGAACGTTAACAGAAGCAGCAGCAGCGACAGAGACGGTGGCAGCGATGGATCGACGCGTAGTTGTAATTAATAATTGTTTAGCTTAAGTAAAGTTAGTTCTTAACACAACTCAATAAAGAAAAGTTTGTTTTTTTATATTAAAATAAAATTCATTCTTTTAACTGGCGCCCGAACAGGGACGTGATTAAAAATCGCGAAAGGCAACAAGTTCCGCGTCTCGCGAAGTACAGAAAAAACTCTGACGTTTCATTCAAAGCCTCAACCTAATCCGTGTGAAGTGAGAAGAAAAATCCGAGACCCGGAAGTGAAAAAGTGCCGTTAATAATAACGCCGCTATACCGTCACTCCTAGAAAAGGACTTTTGCCTAGTGAATTAATCAGGCCGACATCATCGCCGTGATCCCTTTAGTATCCGTTCGAAGGGAACGTGAAAAGAGTACAGAGGAGGCCCCACAGTAAACCCGCACTGAGGAGAGATCGCTACAGCGCAGGATAAACCGGAATCTGCCAATCCTGTCTTCACGAGAGCACGCCGAAATATGATATTACTGTAAGAATAGTTTTAAGAAAATCTATCGAAACCCAAAAGGAAAAATTCTAAAAGAAACAAATATTACACAAATAGAAATTAAGAAAGATACAAATTATAGGAAAAAAAAATCCTTGCAAAACAATTGACAAATCCACACTACAATCAAACCCATAATTCTTTAGGAAAAGAACTTCCGAATTCTGAGCAATTAAAATTAAAATCTAATCTCAATTCTTTAGTGCTCATATATCTTAAATGCCCGAACAAGATCTAGCAGACAGACTCGCGAATCTTGCCGCACCCTCGTCAGTAGGCAACGTACAAGTAAATCCGCGAATCATGACCGAGAAAGATATTGAGGAAAAAATTAAACTTGTCCTAGAGGCAAATCTTAGTAATCTAGTAAAAGAAATTCTTAATCCCAACAAGGATTTTTCCAAGTATACAGATCAAACAATAAAGAGAGAATTATCGCACAATCTTAGCGACTTAGACAAACTACCAGACATTGTACGGACACTTAGGGATTTCTCAGGAAATAAAAGCGAATATTCTTCATGGAAAAAAAGTGTAGAAAGGGTGTTGAAAATTTACGAAGTCAGAATCGGCTCGCCTAAATACTACGGAATCCTGTTGGCAATCCGAAACAAAATTATTGGACAAGCAGACGCAGTCTTAGAATCATATAATACACCCTTAGATTGGACGGCCATATCAAAATGCCTAACAGCGCATTTTGCAGACAAACGAGACCTAAAGACTTTGGAATATCAGCTTTATGCTCTTAATCAAGGTAGCAATAGTATAGTCGATTATTACCAGGCAGTGTATCAACAGCTGTCATTGATTTTAAGCCAGATCGCTAACTTAGATGCCTCACAAGAAACTGTGCAATCTCTAACAGCTATGTACAGAGAAAAAGCTTTGGACACTTTCGTCAGAGGCCTTAACGGAAATTTGGCACAACTGTTGGCTATTAAAGAGCCACACGATTTGGGACACGCTTTACATTTGTGTAGTTTACTTGAGAATCAAAACACTAGGAACAGTCAGACGCCAAAAACTCCATATTTAGCAAGGGCACCTATATTACCACCCAAGCCCCAACAGCCATACAGGGCGGTAGCCGTCAAACAAAGCTTTCATCCACAGCTGTACCATAACCCAAACCAAATACAGTGGGTACCCGTAACTGGAGCAAATCCAATTACTCAGGCTAATCAATTTAAATCTTACAAACAACCCTATTCAAACCAAGCCAGTGCAATAGCATCTTACAACACACCAAAACCTCCCCCACGACCCCAACCGAAACCGGTACCTATGGATGTCGATCAGTCAGTTCGCTCGCGTCATATAAATTATATGAACAAGCCGGCAAATAATGACTTCGTCGGGAAAAGACCTCTCAGCACTGCCAACGTCCCAAATACCAATAAAATGCCAAGACAATTCCACATTCAACCAGAAATAGAAAATACTGCGCAGCCAAATCTAGAAGAAGGTACACCAAACTCAGAGCAGGAATATTATCAGTTAGTAGAGGAAAACAATATAAATGAGCTTTAGGAAGAATACGTATGGCAAAATGATACCGAACAGCAGGAATACATAGATATGTCAGAGCTCTATTTTTTAGAATAAATCGTTCCTCATTGCCTTACTTTAGAGTAACCACGGGGAATGGAAAAATCCTAAAATTTTTAATAGATACGGGCTCAAACCAAAATTATATTCAAAATCAATTAGTACCAAAACCAAAACCAAATGAGGAAAATTTTTCCGTTAACTCAGTTGGAGGCACTACTAAAATTACACAACACGCAATACTTAAACTCCCTAACATTTCGGATACTCCCATGAAATTTTTTTTACTAGAGACCCTAAAAACCTTCCACGGTATATTGGGCAACGACACAATGAAAAGACTAGGAGCAATTATAGATGTGAAAAACGATACTTTAATACTTGGAAATAAACGCAAAATTAAAATTCACCAATTAGCAACACAAGCAGTAAATACAATTGGACCGCAAGTTAGCCACATGTCCGAGTCTCAAAAATCAATTATAAATACCCTCGTACAAAGTCACAAGACCCTCTTTGCAGATCCCGATACAAAGTTAGCATACACAACTAAAGTTGTAGGCGAGATCAGAACTTCGTCAGATTCCCCAGTTTACGGAAAACACTACCCATATCCAATATCATTAAAACAGGAAGTAGAAAAACAAATAAATGAGATGCTAAGAGACGGCATTATAAGACCCTCAAGATCACCATATAATGCACCAGTATGGGTAGTTCCGAAAAAGTCCGGTCAGTCAGAAGAAAAAAAGTACAGATTAGTAATCGACTATAGGAAACTTAATGAAGTCACTATCTCAGATCGGTACCCGATCCCCGAAATTGGCGAAATTATTGCACAACTTGGCGACAACAAGTATTTCTCGGTATTAGATCTCAAGAGTGGCTTTCACCAAATACCATTGAAAGACACGGACATAGAAAAAACAGCATTCGCTGTAAACGGCGGAAAATACGAATTTACGAGACTTCCGTTCGGCCTAAAAAATTCTCCATCAATTTTTCAAAGAGCTTTAGATGACATACTGAGAGAATACATAGGGAAAATTTGCTATGTATACGTAGACGACATCATAGTCTTTAGCAAAAATGAAGTAGACCACGGTCAAAATCTTGAAAAGGTATTTTCAACACTACAAAACGCAAACATGAGAGTTCAAATAGAGAAATGTCATTTTTTCAAAAACGAAGTAGATTTTTTGGGGTACACAATATCAGAAAACGGAGTTAAAACTAACATAGATAAAATAAAAGCAATTACAAAATTTCCAGTCCCGAAAACATTAAAAGAGCTCCGCTCTTTCCTAGGCATGACAGGTTATTACAGGCGGTTTATAAAAGATTATGCAAAAATAGCAAAACCTTTAACCATTCTCCTAAGAGGTGAGGAAGGCCGTATATCCAAGACCAAGTCAAGCAAAACTGCTATCAACCTGAGCAGGGATGCGATTACCGCATTCGAGAAACTTAAAAATACCCTCGTCTCCAGAGACGTAACCCTTGCATACCCAGATTTCGGAAAAGAATTCCAGCTGACTACCGATGCCTCAAGCTACGCAATAGGCGCAGTATTGGAACAAAACCATAGGCCAATAACATTTATTTCGCGCACTCTGTCAAAAACCGAAGAAAACTACGCAACCAACGAACGAGAGATGCTCGCTATCGTTTGGGCTCTGCAAAGTTTAAGACATTATCTTTACGGGTATTCGAAGGTGGTAATATACACGGACCACCAGCCCCTGAGTTTCTCAAATAGCGTAAATAACCACAACGCTAAGCTAAAACGCTGGAGAGACCTCGTTGGCGAATATAACCACGAGATCAGGTACAAGCCCGGAGTAGCTAATGTAGTGGCAGATGCTTTATCCCGAGCCCCCGCTGAAGTAAATTCAATCAGCTCCTCAGCATCAGTCCATAGCGACGACAGCTCGTCACACAACCTCATATTTTCGGTAGAAGCCCCAATTAACGTATTTAAAAACCAGATATATTTACTGACTGCTGACACAGATTCCTATAGTTTTGAAATACCATTTCCAACGTACCACAGACATATAATTAAACAAAAATCTTACACAGAAGAAAAACTTATTGCAATTTTAACTACCAGACTTGATCCTAAACTCATAAACGGAATCATTACATCTGAAGAAGTAATGGGAAAAATTCAAAACATTTACCCCACGTTCTTCAAATCATATAAAGTAAGGTTTACTCAAAACGAAATAGACGACGTAACTTCAGAATCTCAACAAAACGAAATAATTACACTCGAACATAAAAGAGCCCATAGGGATGCAAAAGAAAATAAAATACAAATCCTAAAAAATTATTTTTTTCCACAAGCAATGAAGAAAATTCAAGCAGTAGTTCAAGCCTGCCAAACTTGTAAAGAATCAAAATACGATAGACACCCCCCAAAAGGAGAAATACAACCGACCCCTATTCCTAATTACCCAGGAGAAATAGTTCACATTGATATTTATATTACAGAAAAACATAGAGTTTTAACAGGAATCGACCAATTTTCAAAATATGCTCAAGTAAAAATTTTAGAGTCAAGAGCATCTGAAGACATTAAAAACCCGCTGAGGGAAATGTTAATTGCCTTCGGTATGCCAAAACTGATAATAATGGACAACGAACGTTCATTAGGCTCAGCAGCAATCAAGTTTATGTTAGAGGACGAACTCAAAATATCAGTACACACGACTGCTCCGTATGCATCAACAAGCAACGGACAAATAGAGAGGTTCCATTCAACGTTAACCGAAATCATGCGGTGTCTTAAAAAAGACAACGGGAGCATAACATTCGAGAACTTAATTTTTAAAGCCGTTCAGGAATATAACAAATCAATACATTCTGTAATTAAAGATAGCCCCATAAATATATTTTTTAGAAGAACAATATCAAGTTCAGCAGAAGACATAGAAAAGAAACGAGAAGAAATTAAACTAAAAATCCAGAAAAAACAAGCTGCCGACCTCGAATATCACAATCAGGGCAAAATGCAACCAAAACTTTTTAGACCAGGCGACACAATACACGTAAAAATAGACAAAAGGTTAGGAACTAAACTGACACCTAGATATAAAGCCGAGAAAGTAGCAGAAAACAAAACAACCACTATTACAATAAACAAGTTATAATTAACAGATTAATTAATCAAAAGATTAATCAACTAACTAATGTTACAAATGCAATAATAAAAGTTACCCAGAGCTCGGAAGAAATAGTTAATCAAAAAGCAAATATTTTAAAGTATAAAATTCAATTATTAAAAGAAGAAATAACCAACATTATATACGCAATTACATGGGCAAAATCTAACACAATAAACTCTTTTGTATTCACAAGCATAGAAACCACAGTGGTAGAAAATATATTTAAAAAAGAAAATGACTTATTTTTTAACATAGAAGAATTACTAGAATTTGCTAAAGTTAAATTAGCCACAAATGGCAACGACCTCATTTATATTATCAGTCTCCCAACCATTAAAACAGATAATTGTAGAACTTTAAAAATCAAAGCAATAAAAAAAGCACAAATAATCAACGATATAAAATACGAAAATTTGTTAGAATGTAAGAGGCAATTATTTGCAATTAAAAAACCTTGCGAATCCCATAATGATAAGACCATTTGTAATTCAGAAAATTTATTAGATTTAAGCAATGACACTTGCGTAAACGCTCTCCTGAACCTTCGAGAACCCGAATGTAAGACGATCAACAATCAACACATACCGGATTTCGAGGAAATACTGCCAGGCACCATACTGCTAAACGACTTCAATGGGCTAGTCTCGCTAGACGAAAAACTCCTGCAACTACAAGGCTCCTTCATAATACAATATCGTAATTCAACAGTAACTATTGGCGAAACAACTTACAAGTCGAGAGAAATCAACATAGTCGAACCAGAACCTCCAATATTCCAACTAATGGGAGAAAAGACGAAGTTAGAGGAAGTTCTCTCACTACAAATGGTCAAGGAACTCAACATTAACAACACAAAAGCGCTGGAAAAATTAAGAAGCAAAACCACTATGGAATCTACCGTTAGCTACGGATTCGCCATCATCCTACTTCTACTAATAATAGGATCGATCACCGAACTCCTAAGAAGACGTAAAGCTACGGAGACTACAGCAGCTTCCGTGCCAGAAACGCAAGAAAAACCCCCGCATTCTGGACCTATACTCTACTACGTTGCGACCGAGGACAGTCGCGTTTAAGGAGGGAAGAGTTAACACCCAACATTACATAAGTAAGACGATTATTGGCCAATTGCATTACGTATTGTTCTTGTTGTATGCACTTGGCTGGGTTCGATCAACTTTGGGAATATGCCATTCCGCATATCCTGCCAATGCATTTAATATTGTTCTTGTTGTATGCACTTGGCTGGGTTCGATCAACTTTGGGAATATGCTATTCTGCATTCCCACGATCGCTGACCAAAAGGTGCAAGCTCAGCGCACGTGGCTAAGCCCGGATGAACTTTATCGAGGGCATTGGTTGCAGACCAGCGACAGCGACAAAAAGTAACAGCCAATCAGAATAAGGAACGTTAACAGAAGCAGCAGCAGCGACAGAGACGGTGGCAGCGATGGATCGACGCGTAGTTGTAATTAATAATTGTTTAGCTTAAGTAAAGTTAGTTCTTAACACAACTCAATAAAGAAAAGTTTGTTTTTTTATATTAAAATAAAATTCATTCTTTTAACTCATGTACTGAATTCCAATTAGGTTTTTAGTCACACTTGGAGAAAATAGTTAAAGAAATGAAAAGTTCGTAATTTTGTTAGTGAGTCTCGTCTATTAAATAAATTAATAAATGAGGCCCCACGTTGGGCGCCAAAAATAACCTGACAACTATCATCTGTAACGAATAACGTTAAATTAGGCAGATGGAAAACTTCCCGATGCAACGCACGCTTTTGTCTATCGGCTGTGCTCGTCGGCTGGAGGGGTGGTTTATTGGTGTTGCACCGGAAAAATGCCTAAACGTTGTCAGCCTATCTTAAAATTAGCGTGCTGCGACAAATTCGTCTTACGGATACCTATAGACATGCACCGTGAGACGTAACTACAACCGGAGAAAAACGTAATCACGAACTGATACCTAACGTTCTAAGACATACACATTTTACATACAACCACTGGTCTTGTTGTAGTCGATAGCCCACCCTACCTTGGCCGTTTCTTCCTTTGAAAGATTTCTTCAACGGCCCCTTTCATCATCTTACCGGCGCTGCCCCAGCCTGAGTTCAACTACTGAATTTTCTTAGCAACACATTATAATTTATTTACTAACAGCTAACATGGAACATTAAACATAAAAAGAAACGAAAATAAATTAGAAAGTTTAAAGCAATGGACGCAAATAAAAAAAATACCAACTAACATTTAAACATTAAATTAAAATATATTCTAAATCGTTTGTGCCCTAGATTGCATTCGCAAATCTCAATCGTCTAATCTCGCCTATGCGACTGCAGGCCGAGCTGCCAAACACATAAAAACAATTGAATGCGAAAACAAAACAAAAACCATATGTGCATCCGCTAGAACGCAAACATCGCCAGCAGGTCGAGATAAAAGTAACAGGCAAGACTATAGAAAATATGGCCTGCCTGACTAGCCTCGCGCATAAAATTTGAGTTATGTAATTTTTGTATGTTTGTTTTGCTCGCGCTACATAATTTTGCTTTGTGTTTACTTCAAGGCCTTTTGAATTTGGTTTTAGATTTAAATAAAAGTAATAATAAAAAAAAGAAATGCAAACTTAATCAACTAAAATTTGTTTTGTTTTCCTTGACTTAATCTTCGTCTTTTATGGTATCGATGTTGAAGTTAGTCGAATTCCGCCACTATCTCTACCTGAAGATTATCATCATCCTACCCTTCAGCTCTGTATAAACGGATTTTTTAATGCTCCCAGGACTGCAATAAACGTACATCCTAGTTTGTGTTTTAAAAAGACTGACTATGCTAAACTAGTTGAATCTTTATCGACAATTAATTGGTCCTATCTTGTTGACCTTCCTGTTGATGATGCAGTTGGGTATTTTTATAAAGTCCTTTATTGTCTATTTGATGTACATGTCCCTCTTTCCTCCTTGAAGAATTCGTATAGCTCTCCATGGTTTACTCGTCAACTATCCTATCTAAAAAATAAAAAAAAAAGACTTTTTAAACGGTTCAAAATTTCTGGCTTGCTGACGGACTGGGCCAAATATAGTTCTGCTAAGGCGGAATTTGTCCAGCACAATTCATCACAATTATCAAAATTACCTGTCTCGTTGTAAGCGTGATTTCAAAAGTAATCCTAAACTTTTTTATTCTTTCGTCAATTTTAAGCGGAAATCTAATTGCTACCCTCATTCTCTTTTTCTTAATAATAATATAGCATCTGATGACGATGATATTTCCAACCTATTTGCTGATTTTTTTCAATCGACTTATACGGAATGCAATGGTGTTATTGATAATGAATATCCATACCCACTACCTCATCTGAACTCTATCTTCAAACCAGTGATTAATGTATCTGATGTTCTTCAGAGTCTTGATACTCTTAAGCTCTCTTTTTCACCGGGTCCTGATAAAATACCAAGTTGTATACTGAGGAATTGTTCGTCCTATCTAGCTTTTCCCTTAACATTAATATTTAATTTGTCGCTAAGTCAAGGAAGATTTCCATCCATATGGAAGGAATCGTTTATTGTTCCATTGTTTAAAAAAGGGAACAAGTCAGATATCTCAAATTATCGGGGTATTGCAAAACTCAGTGCAATTCCTAAACTTTTTGAAAAATTGATTACCTGTCAGTTGCAGCATCATTGCCGGTCTATTATTTCTCCGTGTCAACATGGCTTTACTAGACGTCGCTCTACTTCTACAAACCTACTAGAATTTACATCTTTAATTACTAAAGGCTTCCTGACACATCATCAAACTGATGTGATTTATACTGATTTTTCTAAAGCTTTTGATTCTGTGAACCATAAACTTCTTATTTTTAAACTGTCCCGTTTAGGGTTTCCTCCAAACCTACTTGACTGGATACTTTCCTACCTTTCTAATAGAACTCAATTGGTCTGTTTTAACAATAGAATTTCCAAAATAATTAATGTTACTTCTGGAGTGCCACAAGGTAGCCACCTGGGTCCTTTACTCTTTGGCTTAATGATTAATGATCTACCTAATGTTATAAAATCGTCTACCGTATTAATGTATGCAGATGATGTCAAGCTTTGTTTGTCCATGTGTTTACCTAGCTCATTTAATGACCTTCAATTAGATCTTGACTGTTTGTATACGTGGTGCATGATTAACATGTTAAATTTAAACTATTCCAAATGTAACTTTATGACCCTTTATCGTTGTAATCCATCTCTGTTTTCTTATTCTATTGGAAATAACGCCCTTGAACGAATTTTATCAGTTCAGGATCTTGGCGTTTTATTTGATCATAAACTTAGTTTTAAAGACCATATATCTACTATATCTAATAAAGCCAGAAGTCTTCTTGCATTTATGAAACGTTGGTCAAGGGAGTTCGATGATCCTTACACAACAAAGCTTTTGTATGTTTCTCTTGCTCGTCCGTCTATGGAATATTGCTCTTGTATATGGTCTCCTCAAATTAGCTGTTACCAAAATATGTTAGAGTCTGTCCAAAAACAATTCCTTTTATTTGCTCTGAGGGGATTACACTGGGACACAGGTAGTCGACTGCCCTCTTATCTTGCGAGGTTGCGCCTGCTCTCACTGTGCCACATCTTACTTTTTGATACCCCCAATGCTACTAATTATAATAAACTTATGTATTTTCTGTCTTCAAACAATTTATAAATTCTTTGTAAGCATGTATTTTGTTAGATCGTATTTTCTCCATGTCCGCGATTCCGCTTACTTGCCCAAAACGGTTTAGGGCTCCGCGCGTAACAAGCTTTGCTTGGTGTCGTAAGGGCCACTTGTTTGTACTGACCATAGTGCATCAACGTCCAAGAATATAAAATCTGGTGGTATCTTCTTAAATTGTTTGGGGCGGTAATATATATTCCGCTGGCTTTTGGAGCGGCAATTTAAACGGGTAAAAAATCGACGAAACAGCGCGCTTGTGGAATCGCTGCTGCTGTGTGAAAAAAATCTCGCTTGGCTTGAGTAAAAGCAATGGAAAACGCCTCGGTCGCTCTTCCACGTCGCTCTTCGCTATCGCTTTCAGCTGCGCCACAAAGCCAAAAATTACCAATCAACTCCCCAAATCGAAGATAACCCTAACTCACCCCTTGAGAGCCCCTGCCTTTGCCAATGGCTCGGAAAATCGTCGCGGGATTTATTAGAGAATGCGCCAGCTGGAAGCTGAAACAGTTGCCGATTAGCCACTTAGCCACAGTTGCCACTTTCACTCACTCACTTTTTCTAACACTTTGAAAAAATGCACTTGGTATGAGCAGCTGCCACCAGTGGGTCGCCTTATATACCCCCGCATGACGCCGCCAAGGTGCAATTCCACCACTCCGCTATTCAGCAACGGAGAGGCGCGAAAATCTTTGCAACTCCTTGCTCTCGATCGACTCTCCTAGCAACCCACACAGCCACAATTTTCCGGACCTATAGGAGCGCAGCACGTTGCTCTACTTCTCCCAAATGTTCCTAAGACCAAATGTTGCTAATCATCCGCAATGAAAATGTTGCTAGGCTTCGCCGGTGCAGGTCTAAGCTAAGCCTCAGAATTTTAGATACATATCTGGTACACGCGCCCTAATAGACGATATGCGCCGACAATGCAAAGATTCACGGCTTCTACCACGAAAATGATTTTTCATATAGTTATATATACGCAGACCGAGTAATATGTATTGTTTATTAATGTTAAATTCTAATTTTGTACATTTATTTTTAAGACGATTTTATGTTATGTTTATGAAATAAAACAAATTATTATTAAGTTTTATAGCTTTGTTTGTTTGTGGGATGCAAAAATGTATTATTGAAATTGTTTAGTTTTAAGCGATGTTTTGAGAAAATATTTGCAAGTGTTGGCCCAAAATTGTTTTTAAAAATGTTTAGCTTTAAGAGGTGGAAAAACAGAAATAAATTAAACTTTAAAGGTGGGATAACGTTTTTTTTTCATTTTTTATTTCAATAAAAAACTTAAAATTCCCAAATTTTCTAAAGTTTTGACTTTTTTAAAATGGACAATGGTAATCAAACGATTCCATGGACAAAATTGTGAAAATTTGAACTTAGAAATTTTTTGAAATTCAGTGAAAATTTAAAACTGGTGTATTTTCTAAAGATTTGACTTTTTCAAAATTCTAAAGGGTGGACAAACGTGGACAAAAAATGGACGAACGTATCCATGTAAAAAAATTTGAAAAATTTAACTTTTTGATTTTCGAAAATTTTTGAATATCCATATTTTTGAAACTGGGCGTGGACAAAAAAAACTAAAAGGTAGTCAAACGTGGACAAACGGTGGACCAACGATTCCCATATTCAAAATTTAAAATTTTAATTTCACCCGACCCAGCTTCTCTGAGCTAAAAGAATTGTTAGAGAAGTTTAAATCAGACTTGCTTGAAAGGGAAAATAGAGAGGGGGGAACTATTGTAACAGGAAACAGAGGTTTCGATAGATATTATAAACTCGGTTATAGAGACCTTTTCACTTTAAGAATCCAGTGCCATTACGTTTTAAAAAGGTTAAAAAAAACATTCTCATCTAGAAACGTATAAGATACAAATAAACTGTGTAGAAATTGATGAAGAATTATTTTACTATCCACGTCTACCAAAAACAATAGATTTACCACCTCCACCCAAGAACAAAAGTAAAAGAGAGGTTATAACAATCGAGGAACTAGACTTAGGTGGTATAGACTCTGATGGGGAAAAATTATGTCTATTAGAGGGTAGAAAGTTGTTGAACCGCAACAACTTTTATATGAATAAGGGATAACATTTTACTTATTTTATTTCAGAAGGATATATAAAATCACCAAGGAAATAATAGAATAAACAAAACAAAAGGCGAGTTAATTTACTTTAGTAAATAACAATAATTTATTTTATTAATACGTTTTTTCTCATTTCAGTTGAGTATGTTCACCTTTTAGGATCTAACGTCGTTTCAGTAAATTCAAATTCTAATAATATTTATAGTTTTAATTTAACTGATAAACCATCACACAACTTTATCACCAAAATATAAACATTAACTTAAGCAATAGCGATGAGTGTAATGAAAATAACGAAATTACTCCTGATCAAGTAGAGTTGGATTATTATCTAAAACAGATAGGGGAAAAAAACGAGGAAGAAAAATCAGCTGAAGAAGAAGATGAACCTGTTTAAGACAGGGATTCTGAACCTGAAGCTGAAATGACTGTGAAATATCTATATAGACAACGGGTTCAAATCCAATCAAATAAAATATACTCACCCAATTTATAACAAATATCCAAAAACTCCCAACACACCCAAATATTATACATTTAATACTCAATTTATTTGAAATGTAATGTAATTCGTTTAAGTTATTGTTATACTAACAAAATATAAGCATTTATATATATATATATATATTGTTTAAGATTTATATCAGGGGTGCTCAAAACTGCCTTATGGCAGTGCATTTACAAACACAAATAAAAGAAAATCACACTCACGCGAGTAACGACTCACACACATTCATGAAAAAGACAACAACAATTTGCATTGTGAGTTGAGACGAAAAAAAAAAGTTCAATAAAATTGTGGTTGGCTTGGCTCGCTCTTATCTATTACGGACAGCGACACAAAGCGGAACCTGCGTGTGCTATAGAAAAGCATGGTATGTGCCGATGCGTATGCTAAGTGACGAAACAAAAACAAATGTGCACGTGTGCCATAGGACTGAGCACCCCTGATTTATATTGTTCAAGATTATATAATTTTTCAAACGTACTAATTAAATAATTATTTTGTATCGTTAAATCTAAAATTGTTTCTGTTTTTTGGGGTCGGGGGGTAATTCATTATAAATCATTTCAAGTTCAAGTGACTTGTAAAGTAAATCATGTTCAACATTTTCAATTTCTTTTTTTTTGGCAGTCGAGTAATGTTTTTTGTTGCTCAGTCTGGAATTCAAGACTTTCTATTTCATCTACCTGTCTCCCCAAAGCAAGTGACTCTCCCTCAAGGAATCGAATATTTGATATAAGTTCCCTTTCTATTAAACCCTTATGATGATAAGGGAGTGTAGACCATTTATCACCCTCAACTTTTCTCTTCGTATCATTACCATCGAGAATTATTTTTATCATTTTGTAAGTATTTATGGTATGATTTTTAGATCTAAAAACTGACATGCTGCCATACATTCGATTTTCAGTGAAAAGAACCTTTTTATATTTTTCAAAATCTAGATACTCTAGTGCTGTCCTCGTTACTCCCTTAGATTTCATAAACGATTTGTCCATAGATTCAATTTTATAACAATATACCTTAGGACGGAGACCAAAAAACTCTGACATTGGTCTACCATGAAGCTGAATTTGAATTCTATATCATCCCGAATATCTCTATAAAAGTCATCAGTTTTCATTGTATAGACGATGCAATCTGTATCCATGTAATTTAATCTTATATTATCTTGAAATTATGGTTTCATATAACAGATAACTCTAATACTGTAAACCCAAGATACATGGGTTAATCGTATACAAATGACATTCTTCTCATTCGAATTGTATAGAAATCATTCTGTAGTTTTGTGGCACTTTGAAAATTAAATTTGGAAATTAATTCTCGTGCACATAATTTCTTACGACCACTTTTATTAATATTATTATTCTGTGGAGGATCCCAATCACAAACTATTTTAATGTCAACCCGTTTCTCGATATTTTCGAGGGTTTTACCGTAGACTGCATTATTTAATAATTTAAAAAAATCTTTTTCAAATGAATTTTTAGCTTTTTGACGATATAGGGTGTTAAGGTCTATATACGTTTTGAGCCAAGGTTTTTGTTTAAAACCCATCCCTCTATGGATTTTTTTTAGCTGCAACCCATTAAGCAAACATTGCTGTAAATTTTTATAATGAATGATATAATTTTTTTTATTTCCGAGGTCGGCAATTAATTTTTTTAATTTTTCGCTATTAGTGGCTAACTTTGTTGTTGAACAAAACGGTAAATCACTATGTAAATCATGGATACTGTATGGATAGTCCAAATCCACTTCTAAAATATAACCATAATGTCCATCGCTTGGAATATTTTCTACTATTAAATTTTCCATGTCTATGGGAGACAGCCACTTAAACCCTTGGTAAGGTAAAGGTTGAGACATTGCCCAACCATACAAATTATTTGCATCTAAATACATTAAAAATGATGACTCTTTACTATCATCGTAGTCACTTAATTATTTATTATTTGCTTTAGTATATCTGTGACAGCATTGTACCAAACCACCCCGAATTCCACTTTGTATAAATTTATACATATCAATATCAGTTATTAACTCTAACTCAATTTGTGTGGTTTTCAGCATTGCCTGCCAAGATAAACCTGGTGTTGTATAAAAATAAGCTGGGTCAAGAGAATAAATTTTCATGCAAATTAAACGGAAGTTTTCAAAAACGTCAGTTAATAATCAGTTTTTAAATAAATCTCTAGATAATCCTTTAGAGATTTACAGGAAAATTGTGTCCAAACTTTAACAGCATGACTATAATTCTCTTAAGAACTTTGCTTTTCAGTAAACTGATTATAAAATTCTCTTGATGGTAAACTAGTTTCCTCCAGTCTATGCTCTGAATCAAGATATTCATATGGGAATACACCCTTCTTCCGCATAAGTCTAAATTCATTTTCACAATTAAAATGTGATCTTTCTGATTTTAGTTGATCATCTTCTAAATTGGCTGCTAAGGCATCTAGACTAGATGTCATAAATCTAAATGTGTCTAGAAACCTTTTTTCAAAACTGATTCCACATTCATTTTCAATTTTTTTCATTACTGAAATGAAGTGCTCCTTGTTTGTGGGAATAACTTTAATTTCTCCAGGTAAAAGTGTCAATTCTTTGATAAACAAGTGACAATCATACTTGGAAAAATTGTGGAAGAAAACTGGAATAAAATTAGACGTTTTCAAATCGAAATTACATTTAGAATGAGCTGCACCCCTGTATCTTCCAATGACAATGATCTCGAACCTTATCATCCGCTAAAGCCTTTTCACAAATATGACAATTAAGGGCATCCTCAAAATCATATTCATCCTCTGGATACATTACTATGGGAACAACTTTACTCAAATATTTTGAATGAATAGTTTTTAAGTTATTTACAAGGGAATTGACAAAATTTATATCTGAATTACCTCCCGTTTCCATTACGAATTTATCTAAACTAGAATCATATGCACACTTTATAAAGTAAGCGTATGAAATTGGTACATGTTCATTTACATTAAGGGGTTATATACCTTTTTGAGCGAAAAAAATTGAGGGAACTTTGGATTTTTTTTCAGGTGTGTAGCAATTATTTTATGAAACTGAAGTTATTATTTATTGATAGTACATGTTTTTATCGAAACAACAAGCGTTTGATATTGAAAATATATGAATAATTTACAAAGTTATGGCAATTCTCTCGGAACCCTTTTTTTATAGCGGCTTGCGGTGACCACGATTGCACAAGAACTATTTGATCGATCTTCTTCATTTTTTTTTTAAATTTTCGTAATGATTGTGCCGAGTTCGTGAACGATTCAGTTTTTATGCGTCAATTTTGATTTCGCAGAAAAAAAAATTTTAATAAAATTTTTAGTACTCGAAAAATAAACTTTTTGGAAAAATTGTTACTGTATGCAGAAAAAAGCTAATATTCTTGAAAATAATCGTTTACGAACTCGGCACAATCATTACGAATAATTTAAAAAAAAAAATGAAGATTGATCGTGGTCACCGCAAGCCGCTATAAAAAAAAGGGTTCCGAGAGAATTGCCATAACTTAAATTAAAATTCATATATAAATTAAATTATTCATATATTTTCAAAATCAAACGCTTGTTGTATCGATAAAAACATGTACTATCAATAAATAATAACTTCAGTTTCATAAAATAATTGCTACACACCTGAAAAAAAATCCAAAGTTCCCTAAATTTTTTTCGCTCAAAAAGGTATATAACCCCTTAATGTAAATGAACATGTACCAATTTCATACGCTTACTTTATAAAGTGTGCATATGATTCTAGTTTAGATAAATTCGTAATGGAAACGGGATGTAATTCAGCTATAAATTTTGTTAATTCCCTTGTAAATAACTTAAAAACTATTCATTCAAAATATTTGAGTAAAGTTGTCCCCATAGTAATGAATCCAGAGGATGAATATGAATTTGAGTTTGCCCTCAATTGTCATATTTGTGAGAAGGCTTTAGCGGATGATAGGGTTCGAGATCATTGTCATCAGCTCATTCTAAATATAGTTTAGAATTGATAACGTCTAATTTTATCAGAGTTTTCTTCCACAATTTTTCCAAGTATGATTGTCACTTGTTTATCAAAGAATTAACACTTTTACCTGGAGAAATTAAAGTTATTCCCACAAACAAGGAGCACTTCATTTCAGTAATGAAAAAAATTGAAAATGAATGTGGAATCAGTTTTGAGATAAGATTTCTAGACACATTTAGATTTATATCATCTAGTCTAGATGCATTAGCATCCAATTTAGAAGATGATCAACTTAAATCAGTAAGATCACATTTTAATTGTGAAAATGAATTTAGGCTTATGCGGAAGAAGGGTGTATTCCCATATGAATATCTTGATTCAGAACATAGACTAGAGGAAATTAGTTTACCATCAAAAGAATTTTATAATCAGTTTACTGAAAAGCAATGTTCTCAAGAGGATTATAGTCATGCTGTTAAAGTTTGGACACAATTTTCCTGTAAATCTCTAAAGGACTATCTCGAGATTTATTTAAAAACTGATGTATTATTATTAACTGACGTTTTTGAAAATTTCCGTTTAATTTGCATGAAAATATATTCTCTTGACCCAGCACATTTTTATACAACACCAGGTTTATCTTGGCAGGCAATGCTAAAAACCGCACGAATTGAGTTACAGTTAATAACTGATATTGACATGTATAAATTTATACGAAGTGGAATTCAAGGTGGTTTGGTACAATGCTGTCACAGATATAGTAAATAATATAATATAAAAAAAAATATAATAGTAAAGAGTCATAATTTTTAATGTATTTAGATGCAAATAATTTGTATGGTTGGGCAATGTCTCAACCTTTACTTTACCAAGGGTTTAAGTGGTTGTCTCCCATAGACATAGAAAATTTAATAGTAGAAAATATTCCAAGCGATGGACATTATGGTTATATTTTAGAAGTGGACTTGGACTATCCATACAGTATCCATGATTTACATAGTGATTTACCGTTTTGTTCAACAACAAAATTAGCTACTAATAGCGAATAAGTAAAAAAATTAAAAAATTAAGCGGCACGAATTCGGAGAGTGCAGACGTGTTTTGAGCGAGCTCCGGAAAAGCAGCTTAAAAGTGAAAAACAAATAACTAAAAAAATACTGGAGTAGTGTAAAAAGGCAATCTTATTGCTAAAACAGAAAATAATAATTAGTGCTATGTATAAAACTAGTGCAAAGTTATTATAAAAACTAAGAAGTGCCACGAGTAATAGCTCAATGAGCGGCGATCCAAAAAATGAGCGTAGAAGCTCCGTAGACCAGAGAAAAAGTTGTATCTCTTATTTCTCAACCCGTGATACAGAAGTAGAAAGAACTTCATCAAAGAGATACTCAGCCCTACTGATCGTTGACAGTGCGAGAGCACGGTCTTGTTCTCCCGCCCTACTCACACCAACTCCCACTTCATAGAGCTTGCAGTGTAGAACCCCACCCCCAGCTCCGACTCACAGCTCTCCGGCCACGAGCACTGCAACCTCGTTAATTTGTGCAACCGCAGCAACTGCAACAAAAACACCAACGGTCTCCGTTACCAACAACGCGATTTCGAATGCGTTAGCAACTTCTGCAGCGCCGAATAAAACTACAAAGCCAATTGGATGTACGGGTGTCAATATCGGCAACATTAAACAACAACAAGTGGGTCCGGCCATACAGACTGGCATGGATCGTTACATCCAAATCAAACGGAAGCTAAGCCCGCAAAATAAAATGGTTGGAAATAAACCAAAACAAAATTGCCCTAACAAAGGCAGCGAATAATCAGGGAATCTCGTAACAACAGATTCGCCCTGTTGTCGGATATTGAAAATAATCAATCCGAAGCTGGACAGGCTGTACAAAAGAAGCCAAAGCCCCCACCAATTTAAATAAGGGAACAGAACTCAAATGCCCTAGTAAAGAAAATTGTTGAGCTGGTCGGGAATGACAGCTTTTATGTTACTCCTCTTATCAAAGGGAATATTCACGAAACAAAGCTTCAAGCAAAAACTGAAGATCAATTCTGTAGCGTGTAACGAGTAACTTGGGTGCGGTGAGTCCTGCGATCCGTCCGTGCGGGTGCATGCTATGGGTCCGGCTCTCGCTCGTCGGCTTTGGGGGTGGTGGTCTTGCTTAAACGGACCGGCACACTAGCTACACATTATTATTTTTAAGACAAGATTTGAGCATGCTTACGACAGAAGAAAGGCGAGATTTCAAAACCGGAAGAGAATGATAGACAGATTCAGGAAAAGATAGTAAGGAATAGTAAAGTTCGGAAAAAAAGTAAGTAAACGCGATGCCACAGATGTTGTAGTGGTCGCGGGATGCCCACCCAACCTATGATCACCATCCTCGAGCATGGCTCTGGTGACCCCTTTTCCCCTACGACCGCAGAATCATCGGCAGAGTTAAAATATTGAACTACTCAAGGTTCATGTTTAAATTCGTATTCATTTAATCAAGATCTGAGATACCACACACGTTTTCATTTATAAAATTTGTATTCATAACAAGGGTTTCCAAAACAATCGGAATAATGCGGCTGCACAGAGGCAATTCAAGATTAAATAGCATATAAGGCAAGGGTAGATATATAAAAGGTGTATATAATGTAAAACTAATAAATTGAGAATATAAAGTAAGGATAATTTTAAATTATAAACTCGAAACGCAATAATTAGGGATTTTCTAATATCCGCAAGTTTTCTTCATTGGGACTAGTGTTTTGAGCGATCAAATCTTCTTTACAACTTCAATATGTTTCTTTTCTTTCCAGTCGAATTCTACTTAATTAATTTGTCCATAAGATGTCGCGATCGGCAGTGGGTTCTTTTCTAATTCACTTTAGTTCACTTAGGATTTTTTATTTCAATATTTTTATCAAGGGTATTTGTTTAAGTGTGAGATATCTTGAATATATATTTGGCAAAGGTAAATGTAAGGTTAAAACTCACTGATTTTGTAGGCATTCCAGCGGCGAAAGATCGATCTCCCGGGCAGGTGGCTGTAATAGGCAAGCTTGGTCGCCATAGGGTTAAATAATAATATTCAATTAAATCTCTTAACACTCGCGACCCTTTTAAGGTTATTACGATCGAATTTCTGGGACCCGAAACCGATGACGTCACCTGACTGGAATTCTGGACTGCTTTACAAAATTTCGTTTACATGTTCTCATTACAACTAATCTCTACTTTATTCTAAAAAAAAAACGAATGTCGCTTTCCAGTTTTAGTTATGGGAAGGCAAAGCTTTCCAAGCGCGAGGTCTCCGTTGGCAAAATCGAAGGTATACCGAATTTTCTTCACCGTTTCGGCCCCTTGGAAGAACGTTATGGAGCCCAGATAGTGGACTGTGGATCGTGGAATCGAATCTGAACCGGTGAATCGGGAAATTTACGGCATTTGGAGCGCGATTATCACTTATTGCTTGTCGAAGAGGGATTCTTTTGGAATTTAGTCGGCCGATATCCTTTTTTTTATTTCCCGGAAACTGACATGGTTTGGTTAGATAAGCGATCACTTAAAAAAATATAAAGTCTAGACTGCCATGCCACGTGATGCCATTCTTGCAGGTTATGTCGATCAAATCTCCCTTTACTCCTTAGATCTTGCTTATTTAAACGCCAATATTAATGTGGGGCACAATCTGCTGATCATGCCCCCGCAGCACTGTAAGGGTGATTTGGATTTTTTCCAAATGTCGTTTCCAGCAAGGTATTCCAATTTATAAGCCCCAGAGGGCACTTCTCTGCGGCGGCAGTAAGATTGGGCTTAAACGTGGCCTTTACGCCAATCGTGACCCGGAGGAAATAAATCTAGAGAATATTTTGGGGTTAAATTGGAAAATTCCGAAATTTTTTGTGAGTTTGCACTTACATCAGAAATTTCTGTAACCCGCAACACAAAATGTATTCTCTGCTGCACTTCCGACAATTATTTTGGCCAGTTTCGCGATATATTCACTGTGGTATTATACTTTTCCAAAAAGCGAATTGAAAACGCAGACGGATTGTACGTCTGGCTATCACGGCAGTCGAAAAGAGAAGAACGCTACCGGATTTTGGATAGGTGGGGTTAGGGTATGGGCGGAAGTCTGTGGCAGATGCTTATAACAGGTGCCCGAATCGAGCTTTCCACTGCATCTCTGAAACAGCTGTTTTGAATTCTGGAATGGTTGTTAACTAACTAGAATAAACCCCGCTTTTACTATTTTATAGTCAGCTTTTAGGCGAAAATTCTAACACAAGTCGCTTCAGGCGCCGTTTCAAAACCCCCCCGCTACAATCAGACTAGGGTATTTAGCTCTAGATACCCTAGACTGATAACGCCTGGAGTGACTTCATTGGCGAATGTCCTTGGCGTGATAATTGCCTAGCAATCGACCTTGTAAGTCTTCAAGCTCATAATAAGAGTTACCTATTTTCCTCCTAACACGGGCTTTTACAAACGAAGGTCCAAACTTGGCGTTGTAGCCCGTTTGGAAGCAACTCTGCTTGAAATTGCGGCGAAATACCTCTTGACCCTGTACAAACGATACTTCTCTTGAGCGTAAGTTATACCTTTTTTCGTTCACATCGTGAGCTTTTTGCCTTTGCTTTCCAGCTTCCTCGCGAATTATTTCAAACGAATCTTGTCGACTAAACAAGAGAGATCGGTCATCTAGCATATTCAACCTCCTCAACAACGCATAAGTCGAACCAGAAGTAACCATATGTTGGCCAAACGCCATATAGTATGGTGTGGTCCCTATACTTGAATGGATTGAAGATCTTAATGCACAACATATCTTGTTAAGGTACTCGTCCCAGTCCTTTTGATCTGGTCTTAAGTATGCTCTAATCCCTGAAATGACTGAACGATTCACCCGTTCAGAAGCGTTGGCTTGCGGTGAATGAACAGCTGTTAGAATGTGTGAGATTTCGTACTGCTTCATCAGCTTCTGAAACGCTTCGGAGCGAAACTGGGATCCGTTGTCTGACACAATGGTTTCGGGGACTCCGAATGTCATGAATAGCTCTCCCTCAAGATACTTTATTACAACGCTTGCGTTTATCTTCTTTACCGGTTTGAGGAATACAAACTTCGAAAAATGATCGAGGACTATGAAAATCCCGATATTTCCACTTCTTGAACGTGGGTAAGGTCCGAGAAAATCGATGAAAATACGCTGAAAGAGCCGTACAGTTTCTGGCGCTTTTCCTAACGGTGGTCTGAGAACATGGTTTGGTGGTTTAGTCGATTTACATGTCTCACAGGCATTAATGTATGCTTTCACGTCAGGCACGAGGCGAGGCCAAAAATAATACCTCCTAACGCGCTCAACAGTCTTGTGTATCCCGCCATGGGAAGCCAACGGACTGTTGTGAGCCTGAAAAAGAACTTCGGGGACCAGCTCTGATGGTATCCAAAGTTTCCATGCATATTCATCGTGTGCTTGTTCTCCTGTCAAATGTTCTGCCTTTCTATACAAGTACCCATCCTCTGTTTTAAGATCAGGAAAATTAGCTTTCTTCTCTTCAACTTTGGCTATCAGATCCTTGTAAGCAGGAGATTTAAAGTGGTGAGAAGTTAAATCAACTAGCAAACCTTCCTGCAAATCAACTGCCGCAACTTCGTCCTCGTTCACGCGGGACAAGGAATCAGGAACCACGTTCATCGTTCCTTTGCGATGCTCAATTTTAAATCGATATCTTTGCAAAGCTAACGCCCATCGAGCTAAACGAGAACTGAGATCATGGTTGGACATAAGCCATTTAAGTGAGGCGTGGTCGGTAATGATCGTGAAATCATGTCCTTCCACGTAAGCTCTAAAATTCTTCAAGGCTACTATCGCCGCCAAACACTCCTGCTCGGTTACGGTATAGTTTCTTTGAGCTCGATTCAACTTTTTCGAGATAAAGGCTATAGGGCGTTCGTCTCCTTCGGAGGAAACCTGTACCAACACAGCACCGACACCAGACTTGCTAGCATCGCAATGGATGGCAAATGGCTTAGAAAAGTCCGGGCTACATAACACCGGAGCCTCGCTGAGACGACTCTTCAAGAGTTCAAATGCTTTCAGAGCATCTGTGGTAAGACTGAACCTTCGTTTGGTTGTCATTAAATCGGTTAAAGGAGAAGCGAGAGAGGCAAAATTCGGAACGAATTTGCGGTACCAACCACATAAACCCATAAAACTCCTTAAACCTCGCAGAGTTTTCGGGACAGGAAACTCGGTGATTGCTTTAACCTTTTCAGGATCTGTTCGAATTCCGCCATCGCCAATGATGTGCCCCAGATAACGTACACGTCGCATGCAGAAATGACTTTTGCCAATATTGATTGTCAATCCTGCACGCTTGATGTGAACGGCAATCTCCCTAAGTACGTCAAGATGGTTCTCAAAGTTTGACGATA
Source organism: Drosophila pseudotakahashii (assembly GCA_035046095.1). Classification (NCBI taxonomy): domain Eukaryota; kingdom Metazoa; phylum Arthropoda; class Insecta; order Diptera; family Drosophilidae; genus Drosophila; species Drosophila pseudotakahashii. The sequence goes on from JAWNOE010000007.1 coordinate 169,512, forward strand.
CTACCAGGAGGTCATCTAAGTATACGAACACCTCGTTCCTGAGATGCGCTGGGACGACTTTGTCCATCAAGCGAGACATTGTGCTGGTGGCATTGCAAAGCCCAAAAGGCATTACTTTAAATTGGTAGAGTGGCCTACCAGGGACTGTAAATGCAGTCTTGTCTCGGGATTGAACTTCCAACGGCACTTGCCAATAGGCATCTTTCAAATCAAGGCTAGTAATATACTCGGCTTTCGGCAGCCGACTTAAGATACCACTGATTTGAGGAAGCGGATAGGCGTCCTTTTCGGTAAAACTATTGACTTTCCGACAATCTAAGCAAATCCTGACTTTGCCAGGTTTTGTGACCATGACTATGGGAGAAGACCAGGCGCTTTCCGACTCTTCAATAACCCCTAATTGCAACATTCTGTCTATTTCAGCGTACATACTCTTCTCAACAGCAGGTGAGACAGGGAAATGGCGCTGTTTAATTGGCTTGGCACTACCCACGTCAATTGAATGTGTGATCAAACTAGTCTTGCCAAGGCCTTCCTGAGTAAATGAAGGAAAACAATTGATAACATTGGCTAATTGTAACTTTTCTGCCTCAGACAAGTCGTGTTGATCTACCTCGACCTCGCTGCTGACTTTGCTAGATTCTTTAGATTCTAGCTCGGATATATTCAGATTTCTGGGAAGAAGATCATACAGCCTCCAAAAGTCTATACCCAAGTATAGATCTTGTTTTAGTGATGGCACAATATAAATGTTTAGAGACTTTTGAATGTTTCCATATTCTATGTCAACCTTCATCTTGCCTACTATCCGTTGTGGGCTTCCATCTGCCGTGGTAGCACTTACGTTTAACGACTTGTAAGCATCATCCTTCTTCATGAGTTCGCTAGCTAAATCACCTCCAAAACAACTTATGGATGCCCCGGAGTCAAGTAAACCATACACAGTGCGATCTAATAAACGAATCGGCAAAAACGGTCTAGGATCTCGTGTTCCGATAGGAACTGAACAGATATATTTCAATCCCAGCCGACAGGTTCTTATGTTTTGCCAAAACGATTTGATTCTTTTAGAACTGCGAGATTTGAATCTTTCCAAGGGAGGGTTGGAACAAAATTCTGGATTTGATATATCAGGTAGGGTTTTAACTTTACAATGCAGCAAAGAACTGACATTGCTTTTTGGAACGTCAGGGATAATTTGTGGTGCAAGGAATGGTGCATCCACGTCTAATCGGTCATTGTTGACTGATTGCGATAGGTATTCGAAGTTTTCGGTTTGTACGGCAACTTCGAAGCGCCGGACTTGGAGTTTTTTGCACACTTCACGCAATTTGACTTGTAGGTGTTATCTGCTCCACAGCCGTAGCAAAAAAGTCGTTTATCGGCTAAACAATCCTGGTAAATGTGGCCATCTTTTCGGCAATTCCAGCATTTTAAGGAAAACGCGTCTACTTCTAGATCGTTTTCCGATTCAGAATCTTTATGAGAATCAGATTCTGGAATCAGTTCTGAGATATCGCGTCTAAATGGGTTACCTTTACTATACCCGTGCGCTCGTTTAACGTCGTCGAGAAAAGCTTCGCGTCGACGACAGGTTTCTCTTAACTCTGAGACTGTTGAAATGTCGACATTTAGTAGTTCATGTCGTATCTCAGGCCTTAGGTTATTTTTGAGAACTCGGACAAGTTTTCGCGAGCTCCAGGGTAGTTCTAGTTGATCGACTAAAATATTTACGCTATCGTAAAAGCTATCAAAGGTTTCGCTAGGCTTCTGCTTTCTGTTTCGGATCAACTCTTCGATGTCAATGTCATCCCTTTTCTGGCGAAATTGCATGCGCAAAGCAGAACATAGCAAATCCCAGCGGACTTCGGTTACCGACTTATGGTAACGCCAATAAAATTCGTTTGCTTTGCCCTCAAAGAGAACGCTAGCGTTCCGGCAAAGTACCGAGAAATTTCCATCTAACGTTTGATGCGTTAGCGCCTCAACTCTATAAATGAAGTTGTCTATTGAAACACCTGACCCCGAATATTTAATTTTCCATCCGTTTAAAATATGGACGACCTTGTCGGGTCTAGTTAGGAGATCGGACATGTTACTTCGGTGAGAGCCTGGGGAACCTATGTTAGGCATGAGCCGATGCCTGTTTTGGATTTGTTCGACACCAGAAACTGGCTCGCTATCAACCCCGTCTACCGGTGGAGGAGTTGCGGGTCTCTCTTCGCCGCCAACAGCGGAATTTGGCGGAGTAGTGATCAATCTCCGTACACTTTCTTCTACTGTATTTTGGATTAAATCGGTAATCTTCTCGGAAAGAAGCGAAAATAGTCTTCGCTCCATGGAGACCATAGTGACTGTGCTTATTGCTGTTGCTTGATCAGTAACACTATTGTTGCCGCTCTGAGCGCTTCCAGATGGACCTGGGGTATTATCGGCTACTTCTTGTTGGCGACCTTTAGACTGAGACCGAGTTTGTAACCCCTTTTCGACCACTGGCCTGCAGGAAACTTTGCATACTGGGCACAAGTCACTTTTCTTAAAAAGCGCGTCAATGCACTTCTTATGAAACTCATGATGGCAAATGGTTTCGAAAAGTTCAGAAGCTGTTTTAATTTCAGCTTTGCATATCGGACAGACTGGCTTGGTGGTTTCCAGTAAGCCTTTGCTTGGTGATCGGTCTAACCCCATGTTTACGATAATTTCCAAAGTTAAAAAAAAAGGTAGCAATACGAAAAAAATAAAACTTTTAGAAAATGTCTTTATAAAATTACTTCAACAAGTAATAATCTACCGTGCGATTATTTATTCTTTAATAACTTCAATTAAACTCTGCACTTGATGTCTGCGTATCGTAGGAAGAATAATATTTACTTCTTTAACGTTCTCGAGAAGGATGAATAGTTTATAGATGTAGATTCAAGAAGGGAGTTGATTAGGTTTCTAACAGTGTGAAGCGGACTAGATATTATATTCTTCGAAAATGGATACTCTAATATTCCTGCTTCATATTGCCAAAATCTAAACTCTCTAAGGCGAAATGTAAATAAACTTTCCCGTTAATCATTCGTGGATAGGGCACTGGAATTTAATGCCTCTATATTCCGGAAAGCCTGTGTTAACGAAAACTTTTATTTACCGAAGAGTGGTTAAGGCAGTCATGTGGTAAACTAGTGCGAGCCAGAAGATCAACCGAAGTTGTATACTTTCTGTATTTTCATCGGACTAAGTTTTAGTCAGCATCACAGCCTAAATAAGGAAACTTCTACCCCTGATTTCCAATTGAGGCCAGAAAGAAGTCTAGTGCTTCTACCTCTGTTATCCAGTCAATTATAAATCAAAGAAGGAAGTTGTGATTAGAAATGAAAGTTAAATGTTGAAATATTTGTAAGAAATAAAGAAAAGAATTTGAATTTATCTATCGGTGAGTCTTAATGAGTGAATACTGTACTCACAAAGGCCACACACGTCTGGGCGCCACTTTTCTTATTAATAATAATGAATAATATCTGTAGCGTGTAACGAGTAACTTGGGTGCGGTGAGTCCTGCGATCCGTCCGTGCGGGTGCATGCTATGGGTCCGGCTCTCGCTCGTCGGCTTTGGGGGTGGTGGTCTTGCTTAAACGGACCGGCACACTAGCTACACATTATTATTTTTAAGACAAGATTTGAGCATGCTTACGACAGAAGAAAGGCGAGATTTCAAAACCGGAAGAGAATGATAGACAGATTCAGGAAAAGATAGTAAGGAATAGTAAAGTTCGGAAAAAAAGTAAGTAAACGCGATGCCACAGATGTTGTAGTGGTCGCGGGATGCCCACCCAACCTATGATCACCATCCTCGAGCATGGCTCTGGTGACCCCTTTTCCCCTACGACCGCAGAATCATCGGCAGAGTTAAAATATTGAACTACTCAAGGTTCATGTTTAAATTCGTATTCATTTAATCAAGATCTGAGATACCACACACGTTTTCATTTATAAAATTTGTATTCATAACAAGGGTTTCCAAAACAATCGGAATAATGCGGCTGCACAGAGGCAATTCAAGATTAAATAGCATATAAGGCAAGGGTAGATATATAAAAGGTGTATATAATGTAAAACTAATAAATTGAGAATATAAAGTAAGGATAATTTTAAATTATAAACTCGAAACGCAATAATTAGGGATTTTCTAATATCCGCAAGTTTTCTTCATTGGGACTAGTGTTTTGAGCGATCAAATCTTCTTTACAACTTCAATATGTTTCTTTTCTTTCCAGTCGAATTCTACTTAATTAATTTGTCCATAAGATGTCGCGATCGGCAGTGGGTTCTTTTCTAATTCACTTTAGTTCACTTAGGATTTTTTTTTTTATTTCAATATTTTTATCAAGGGTATTTGTTTAAGTGTGAGATATCTTGAATATATATTTGGCAAAGGTAAATGTAAGGTTAAAACTCACTGATTTTGTAGGCATTCCAGCGGCGAAAGATCGATCTCCCGGGCAGGTGGCTGTAATAGGCAAGCTTGGTCGCCATAGGGTTAAATAATAATATTCAATTAAATCTCTTAACACTCGCGACCCTTTTAAGGTTATTACGATCGAATTTCTGGGACCCGAAACCGATGACGTCACCTGACTGGAATTCTGGACTGCTTTACAAAATTTCGTTTACATGTTCTCATTACAACTAATCTCTACTTTATTCTAAAAAAAAAACGAATGTCGCTTTCCAGTTTTAGTTATGGGAAGGCAAAGCTTTCCAAGCGCGAGGTCTCCGTTGGCAAAATCGAAGGTATACCGAATTTTCTTCACCGTTTCGGCCCCTTGGAAGAACGTTATGGAGCCCAGATAGTGGACTGTGGATCGTGGAATCGAATCTGAACCGGTGAATCGGGAAATTTACGGCATTTGGAGCGCGATTATCACTTATTGCTTGTCGAAGAGGGATTCTTTTGGAATTTAGTCGGCCGATATCCTTTTTTTTATTTCCCGGAAACTGACATGGTTTGGTTAGATAAGCGATCACTTAAAAAAATATAAAGTCTAGACTGCCATGCCACGTGATGCCATTCTTGCAGGTTATGTCGATCAAATCTCCCTTTACTCCTTAGATCTTGCTTATTTAAACGCCAATATTAATGTGGGGCACAATCTGCTGATCATGCCCCCGCAGCACTGTAAGGGTGATTTGGATTTTTTCCAAATGTCGTTTCCAGCAAGGTATTCCAATTTATAAGCCCCAGAGGGCACTTCTCTGCGGCGGCAGTAAGATTGGGCTTAAACGTGGCCTTTACGCCAATCGTGACCCGGAGGAAATAAATCTAGAGAATATTTTGGGGTTAAATTGGAAAATTCCGAAATTTTTTGTGAGTTTGCACTTACATCAGAAATTTCTGTAACCCGCAACACAAAATGTATTCTCTGCTGCACTTCCGACAATTATTTTGGCCAGTTTCGCGATATATTCACTGTGGTATTATACTTTTCCAAAAAGCGAATTGAAAACGCAGACGGATTGTACGTCTGGCTATCACGGCAGTCGAAAAGAGAAGAACGCTACCGGATTTTGGATAGGTGGGGTTAGGGTATGGGCGGAAGTCTGTGGCAGATGCTTATGACAGGTGCCCGAATCGAGCTTTCCACTGCATCTCTGAAACAGCTGTTTTGAATTCTGGAATGGTTGTTAACTAACTAGAATAAACCCCGCTTTTACTATTTTATAGTCAGCTTTTAGGCGAAAATTCTAACACAAGTCGCTTCAGGCGCCGTTTCAATTCAGAGCTGTAACAAAATACCTAGACGAGGCTAAGAAGCCCTACTACACTTACCAGCTCAAGAGTAGCAAGGGCTTGCAAGTAGTGCTAAAGGGCATAGAGCCCGACGTATCCACCAATGAGATAATATAGGCACTGAAGAAAAAAGGATTTTTCGCCAAAAATATTATTAATATTATCAACAGAAATAAAAAGCGGCAACCACTCTTTAAGGTCGAACTGGAGCCAGAAAGCAGAGCCTTGAAGAAAAATGAAATGCACCCGATCTACAAACTGCAATTCCTGTTGCATAGAAGGATTACTGTTGAAGAACCGCATAAGCGAAATGGTCCGCTGCAATGCACAAACTGCCAAGAGTATGGACACACCAGAAACAACTGCGGGCTTCGATCAGTCTGCGTAGCTTGTGGAGGCTACCACAAATCCGAACCGTGCCCTGCAAGCAAAGAAGACACAAAGACGAAGAAATGCGCTAACTGTGGAGAAAACCATATCGCCAGATCTTCATTTGGGCCCCTCAACACAAATGGGGGAGTTTCATACGCCAGTGCCCTAAAAACAGGACTAGCCAATCAGACGGGGATCCCACAAGCTCAATGCTCTGGGCAAAATGTATTTACACCCCAGCAAATACCAAACAGCATCGAAACCATGATGCTGTCTTTACAACAGGGTATGATGGAATTTATGTCCTTCATGAAAAAAACAATGGATAACCTTATGCAAAATCAAAACATTTTAATAAAATTGCTCACATCCCAGCAATCTAAATAATCGATGTCATGCCTTCGAATAGCCATGTGGAATGCCAATGGCGTTTCACGGCACAATCTTGAAATAACTCAATTCCTCAATGAAAACCAAAGAGATGTAATGCTGCTGGCAGAAACGCATCTCACAAGTAAATACAACTTCCAAATAAGAGGCTTTACTTCATACTGCACAGATCATCCGGACGGCAAGGCCCACGGAGGAACCGGAACCTTAATCAGGGAACGCATTAATCACCACTTTCATCAGAGGTTTGCAACAAATTATTACATGCTGACCTCGCCTAGAACTTACTGGCTAAAGTACAAAAAGTACGTTAGTTCCCACATTGAGCTAACACCGCAGCTTAACACCGAGAATGACATCGACTTCTGTGGTGATGCCCTGGAGTCGGTACTCGTGGCAGCAGCTAAAATCTCAACACCAGAAGAGACACTTGTGCGTAGCAACCAATACAAAACAAATCTGCAAATCGAAAAATTGGTTCGGAAAAAACGACGCCTACGACGCGCTTGGCAATCCTGCAGATCGCCCCATTCGAAGCAACTCTTTAATTAAACCACACGCAGACTCACCAAAACCCTCAATCAAGAAGAAGAGCTTGCGCAGCGCCGGCACATCCTTTGTGGAGAGCTCACCCAAACTTAAGCTTTCCGATAGAATCAGTCACTCCGATTAGAAACTCCTCGGGTACTTGGGCCCGCAGTGACGAGGACAGAGCCGAAACATTTGCTCTACACCTACGAAATGTATTTCAGCCAAACGCCGCCACAAAGTCTTTTCAACTACCCCCGCTTAGCTCTGAAATTGCAATTAACCCGATTTTGTTTCAAGTGCCTGAAATTTCTAATGTCATTAGGAAGCAATTAAAACCGAAAAAGAGTAGTATATAAATGAGAGTTCTGGATACAAAAAGTGGAAGGGGGAGGTAATTAATTATGCTAATTAGGGTAATAAATGGGGGTAATGAAATTTAATGGTGCGTGACGAGTGATCGTAAAATAGGGTAATAAATTAGGTTAAGGTGACAGGTGGGGGTAATTAAAGTTAATGGGTGCGTGACGAGTGATCGTTAATTAGGGTGATAAATTGCGTATATCCAGAAATCCCATCCAGAAATCGGGGATTCTAGGGTGATAAAATGCGTATATCCAGGAATTGTATCCAGAAATCCTATCCAGAAATTCTATCCAGAAATCGGGGATTCTAATTAAGCGGGGAGAAGTTACTGGTGCGTGACGAGTGATCGTTAAGGGAGAAGTTACTGGGGTGTGACGGGTGGGGTGACCTTTGCTTAGATTAAGAAAGTGTGGTGCTCACACGGTGTGACGGGTGATCTTAGCGTTATATTTAGGTTTTCCTAATTAATGGGGGAGAAATTACTGGGGTGTGACGGGTGACCTTTGCTTATCTGGGTTATCCTAGTTAAACAGGGAGAAATTACTGAGGTGTGTCAGGTGATCATAGCGTTATATTTAGGTTTTCCTAGTTAATGGGAGAGAAGTTACTGGGGTGTGACGGGTGACCTTTGCTTAGATTAAGAAAGTGTGGTGCTCACACGGTGTGTCAGGTGATCATAGCGATATATTTGGGTTTTCCTAGTTAATAGGGGAGAAATTACTGGTGTGTGACGGGTGTCCTTTGCTTAGATTGAGAAAGTGTGGTGCTCACACGGGTACGTGATAGAATGTCACGGCTGTTGTCACGTTCAAAAGAAACAGCTGAAAGCAATCATCCTTAAAAGGGGATCCCTTTGCTTGCCACTGAGAAACAAACACCCACCCAATAACAAAAGAATATGTAAATTTTAAATTCAAATTTTTTTTTTATTTTTTTTAACTTTTTGACCTGAAAGAAATACCTGAAAAAATCGCCCATCCCTCCAAACAAAAGAAGATACAAATTTGATTTTAGGACATGAATTTAGCTCATGTTTATTTGAAAATTTGTAACAGGCTTTTCACACTAAATACACTAAATATGATGACATTAGTTTTAAGGCTCCGTCTCGATGATTTTTATAGAAAAAGCAGGCACACGCATCTTCCCCGAATCCATTATTACAAAACGTAAAATGATTACCATATACCGATTTGTTAAGATCGTCTTCTCGTTTATCCATAAATATATTCCTTGTAACAATGAGATATTTTAAATCTTATTAAAAAATTTCCTCACCAAATTGGGATGTGAAATTATTAATTCGGTTTATTAATCCACTTTGTCTGTTATCCATTGTATATGTATAAGTGTTAGACCATACTTCCATTGCAAAAATTTAAAATAGGCACGCAGAATCTGGAACCCCTGGAACTGCACCGATAGAGTAAGCATTAAAATATAATTATTTACTTTATAGCAAGGGTATATAAGCTTCGGCTGCCCGAAGCTAGCTTCCTTTGTCGTTTTCCAATCAAATTTGCTATTTATCGTGACCATAATTTGACCTTCAAACAGATTATGATTTAAATTATGGGGTGTGCTGGTAAAAAAGTTTATGGTTAAGGTCTTCTCTTGTTTTATCTCTGTTAAGCTGTTACATTTGTTATAATATTTGTTTATGGACGGTAAATTTCCCAGAATATTACCTACAATAGATATTGCTGTGTTCGTTGCACTTAACAAACCTTTATATTATCACCTTTTTGTATCGCTGTTGATAATCATAACTTTAGGATTATTACCTAGTTATCAATAGTTCTCCTGCTTAATGACTTTTAAATTATGGATGGATTCTGTTAACTACATCTTTATACAATTTTTATGAATTGATAAATTTATAAGAAATTGTTCTCTTTACTTGCGACTGTGTCGAACTCTTGTTGACAATCTTGACCTTGGAATTATTGTCAACAACTGTGATTTTGGGATGCAAGGCTAGCTAGTGGGGATTTGAAAAATGTATGATGGAATCCGTGATACGATCCGAGATATATATAGGACGGAAGAATGAAAATAATAAATAGCTAAAATAATAATAACTGATATAATACATGATTACATGATACTTTTAAATCTTTCGGGGAGATATTTGCAAATAATTGGAATGGAAAGATTTAAAGTAAGTAAAGTAGTATTTTATATTAATAATCTATCAGTAATTTGTTTCGAGTATTCATTTATTAGTTTTCTATGTTTAAGCAGGTAGGATTAAGAAGAATAATATCTCAAATATTAGTATTATTCTGTATGTTAAAAATTTTGATGTTAAGATTTTTGATAATTGTTTACTAATCAATAACGAGAAAATGTGTTGTGTTGGACAGGTTTAAGGAAACCAGTGTTTATATTGTGTGCACATGTTAAGGGTGGATTTTGTTCTCTAAGCATTTGTTTTTTTAAGAAATTTACTGTAAGGAAGTGAATGTTATATACATCATTATAAATTTGAGACCAGATTTGATAAGAAATATAACTATGAAATTGATTTATATGTTCAAGAATTGGTTTAACTGATGCCTTGTTACTATTTATTTATTTATTTCTTTATTTTAGTTTTATCCCAGTGCTATAGGCTAGGTGAAGCCTTTTAATTATGGCACCAGTCACTTTGGGAAACATTTAACATTAATCAATTTTGTTTTACTAACAAACATTAAAAATCTTAAAACTACTGTTGGGGCGGGGATGGCTTGAATGTTGAATGGCTAAGTCCAGGAAAAGGGCGGCTGAAATCGGCGCGGAAATACGGATTGAAAACACGGTAGAACTGTTTGGGGTTTGGCGCGACGTGCGGCTGTTTATTGTTACACTTGTAAATAGGAACTGCTTAAGCCTAACTTAGCGTATTGGGCTCCAAAACGGAGCGGAGACTTGCGGGAGAGTTGGAGAGGGAGAGCGAAGGGCAGTGCGACCGAGCGAGATGTGGACATCTGGAGAAAACTGCCGCTCAACACTGCCTCCAGAAATTAAACGCCCTTTTGGCGTGAACATTCTCCCCCCCTTGCGAGGACATCCGTAGCAAAAAACCTCAGGAACATGATAGAAGCGAAGATCGGTCGTCCTTATGTAGTAGAGTGTGGTGGCCCTTTCCACACTTGTGGCAGTGGTTATCACTGCGGCAGGAGTCTTCGGAATGATCGTGGGCCAAGCAATTGGAGCAGTATTTGTGGAGACGTACTTCCTGGAACCGTTTCTCGGCACTAAGCCGTAGAAAACGGTAGCATTTCCGTAGAGGATGGATTTTTTGACAGACTCGGCATTGGTAGGATCTAATACCTCGGGAACTTCAGTCATCCAAGACGGGATATGGAACCCAATAATCGGATGAATTATTTGTAGGAAGGACCCTTATAATCGGGTCGGAATCGGGAAATCGGTTAGTCCCATACACGTTGGAAACATGCGCTGAGAAGGACGAAATTCTGTGTGGGATTGAGGCTGACACAGGCCCTGGAGGTTTAGATGGAATCGAAGTCATTGTAGAATTGTTGCTTGGATGCAACAGCGTATGATGCCGACTTTGGCAAGTAAAACAACTGTGAGCGCTTGTGCAATCCTGCAATTTATGGCTGCTTGCAAAACAATTGGAACATAACTGCTTATCTTGGTGTAGGCTGAACGATCATTTAGCCGCATTAGGAGAAAGCGTGGACATATACGCACGGGGTGTTTTTCGTTTAAACACAGATCGCAGCCTTTGGGTATTGGAAGTACCCTCGTGGTAAAAGAATTTACTCTTGGCTATTCTGCCATTCGATTTCTTTCTTTAGAATGAACTTGGAGTGAATTAGCAGACCGGATGCTGTCGACGGCCTCTAGAGTTCGATGGCGCTCGGTTAAAAAGGAATCCAGCTCGAACCAAGTAGGAATTTCATCTTTTTTTTGGATGGATTGTTCCCATTATGAGAGCGTCAGCTTTGGCAGTTTTGTAGAGCACATGTTACGTACGCCCTATCCTTCAATTTATTTGATGGAGAAAGATGCACGTAGAAAAACCACATCGAATCTCGAGGCAAAGGGAGGGGGGCAATCGACACATTGACTCACCGAAAACAAGCAAAGGAATGTGCAATTTGACGATCTTTTCGATCAGAACAACGACCGCGATCGACCTACTGGTAACCATACACCGGCAGCTGGCAAAGGGCATCGGTCGGGCGTTGACGCTACAGATAGGGGAAATCATAGGTGGGAACACCTTAATAACCCAAATATCACGGGAGGCTAGAAAAAGCTCTACACTGGTATAAAACACCGTAGCCAGGTAGAAAAGATAGACAAAGTTCACTCTGATCTCACGGCACTATAGTGTGGGCACTATATTCCCGACGCCGCCAACGACTACAGCCAAGACCGGAATCCTGAAGATAGTCCTGTTTGCAGTCGATGAACAGCAAACATATCCTGGAAGAGCAGTCCTACTACACCCTCGTCCTAAAGAAGAATTATTTTTATTATCAAGGACTTCATCATGGGAGGAACTAATTCCAAAGTGGACCATAGTACGGCCAATGTGATCAACACCGTCAAAATAATCGATCACAAGGACGACATTCAGGACGTGAACCATAATCTGAAGATCGTCATCGCTATGTTTGTTTTCGTAATCATCCTGCAAGTGGTCAAGATGTACAAGCGATCCGTGCAAGGACGCCGGGACCAAAATCACGCCCTGGAACAGGCGATATGCCGCCAGGTCTAGAAAAGAAGAAGAAGTGCAAGAAACCTACCCAAAAATCATAAAAAGTGACGGCAATTAAATGCCTTAATTACCGAAAAACGTGAAGCAAAACAAAAAGGAAAACAAATTGTGAACTCAGGCATTTATGAATGCAAGTGCAACAGCAATAATATCAAGTGAAGTGCAGTGACATTGGAGACGCCGCTGCCTGAGACCCTACCGTAGGAACAGACGTGTGCCGCCGAGGGATCTACATACATACATACATACATATATATATATATACAATAAGTGATTGTGCTTAAGAACAAGATTTTTTTTTGTGCGTATTTTAACGATAGTGTTTGCGTGTATATATATATATGTTCCTAATTTCTTCAAAAAGCCCAGGATCCAGCGCGTCGAGATCTCATCGCCCAGGACTGAAAGGGGTAAGTTTGTCGGAACACGGTTCCTTTATCCACTATATATATATATATATATATATCCGTGCCTTTTGTATTTAATTATCTAAATCCTCCAACTTAGGCCTCTTCAAGGCATTATAATATTTTTATAATTAATCAGTAAGCTTTTGTCTTACTTTTTATAATATAATAAACAGCGGCGAGTATCAGCCTTGTGTTTGTATGAACAATCACAAGTGCCCTCAGAGCGACGTTTGTAGTCGTGAATAGTCGGCAATTTGCTGACGTGTGCACCCTGTACGGGTGGTAAATTCGATACTCTCCGCTAACAAATTTTGTTGGTCAATTAAAATTAAATTCATATGTATTCCTAACCATAATATTACTCATAAATGGCACTAGCCAATATTTTATTCAATAAAATTGTTATGTGAAAACGAACTTAAAAACATGAAGTGCTAAGTTTTCAAACGGGGGTTGCTGACGCGATAAGTGGAGTAGGTGAAGAATAATGACATAACTTTTGACGAACAACCTTGACAATAGGGGATCGTATTGCGCGGCCCGCGACGATCCATTTGGCACACGATTGTGTGAAGGGGAGGGAATGTGGCCGAAACATTGCCCGATCGTGTTACGATCAAGCAAAAGCTTAGCTTGTGGGGCAATGTAGACTGATGACCAACGGACTTTACGACTTGTACTATTTTTCAGGCATCTTTAATATTTATTCTCGTTATGTTGGAGAGGAGAAAGGCTTACCAAGAACCCACCCCATCCGGCGAGCTTATGCCGGCAAAATTGGTGCCTGAACATCGGATGTCTTTCCTTCGGCCCAAGTCCTTTCAGGACTAGGGCACTAATATGCCCACGTAACAGAATTGGCGCCCAACGGGAACGGAGGACTATTTCATATTCCTTAATGACAAGGGTTTTAAGTAGATTAGCACGTGCTTATTAATTTGTTTTTTATTTTTAAAAGAAATTGAGTGCAAAAGTCCCCAACTTCTGCGACAGTCAGAATTGAGAAGGCCTCTCAAGCAAGACTTTGTCTCAGAATAGAGGTATGACTTTAGGAATTGCCATTATATTTTTAAAATCATAGATATCTTTTGTTTCTTTCATAAGAAAAATTGCTAAAAATTTCAATCGGGAGATATGAAGTTTTCTTTTATAATACTATATAACTATATGCCGACTGACCTTTCTATTTTTGGAAATTAACGTAAATACAATTTAGATGTGCTTTTTGGCCGACGCTACACGACGTACTAAGCGGAGCCCGGTCGTTTGATAGGCTCGAGTCCAGAAAGAGCAGGAGCGCAGACGTTACGGTAACGCATTTAGCCATTGCGGTGCGGATCTATTGTACGATTGTCGATCTAGGACAGAAAAGGTGGGTGGGGGAACTGACAGGAAACGTAAAGCCGACGCTACACGACGTACTGGGCCAAGAGTCTGGTCGTTTGATAGGCTCGAGTCTTTACGGCATCTTTTGACATATCTGGGCGGGGGACGTACTTTAGTTTCTCTGGCCGACGCTACACGTTGTACTGGGCTAGATGGTCCGGTCGTTTGATAGGCTCGAGCTGTGGATCCCGAGAATGATCGGTCAGATAGCAGCAGGTTGTGGAGCCCGAGAATGATCGGTCAAATAACCTGATTTCCGACGACTGGCGGGAGGGGGATTTCGGACAGACTTTTCTTCTAGGCGCAGCTAGTTCCCGTTGTGAACGTTAAAGCTGACTAGAAGGGAAGAAGAGCTGTTAGTTCAGTGGAACCCAGTTGTGTAGAAGCTGCTCATACCTCTAGTTAGGGATATCTGTTTTTCTTGTTTGTGGGGCTTAAATATCGGACGGATTCTTCACCAAAGAGATACTTAGTAATCGCAAAACAGCACCCCCCATTATCTTTGAGTTATATTCGCAACCCTTAGTCAGCGTACGTGGCTGATCACGCGTGTGTGAACGTTTAGTGGAAAATAGTCAAGTGTAAAGTGTGAAGGACACAAGTGAACTCGCAAGTGAAAATATATTTTTGAGACCAGATAAAGGGATCTTTGGCCCAAATGAAGGGGGCAAAGAAGAAAGTGCTTTTCCAATCCACGACGGGAAGAATTACCCGATCGGCAACACGGGGAGCAAATCAGGCACACAGGAGTGCAAGTGCTGACGCCACGCCACGGAGAACCAGTTCTCTCGACAGAGACAACCTAAGTATCTTCCGCGAATCGGAAGAGCAAGAAGAAAGTAGATCCATTGAAGACAACATGGATCAATTAGACGAAACCAAATGAGCTGTAGGGGGAGAAAATTTTCATCTGGGTCAGCCAAAGGGACGCTCAAGTATGCTCCCACAGTATGAGGCCAACCCGACAAGCAGTTTAGAAGCTGCCGAGAGAAGAGAGCAGATAATGCGATCAGTGATTAAACAAAATAATGAGACACAGGTAGCCATGCAAGCGCAGATAGAAGCGTTAAAGGCGCAAGTAGTGAAACTGCGATCCTCACAATCCATGAGGGTGGAGCAGCCAGTATTACCACCACCACCTCGGTTTCCGGCACACCCATCTGACAGCTTCTTGTGCTACCAAGAGACGCCGCCTCTCGAACCGCTATCGCAGGAGACTCTCAACAGCCAGAGGCATCGGCTTCGAGATCCCCGGCGCCCCGACACCTCCCAACACCACCAACCCCGAAATAATGGCCCGGACACAAGTTATCCCCGACACCCAGAGTACGACCGAAGCCCCGGATTCCCGGCGTTGAAAGGAGTCCGACTAGACAAAGGGAATCTGAAGTTTGATGGAAACAGCCGCAGTATGACGGTCGAAAGTTTCTTGTTCCGCGTCGAACGGTTGCAAGAACTTTATGGGATAGACCAGCGACAAGTGTTCCGAGAATTCTATAGCTTGTTGGTAGGAGTTGCCAGCAAGTGGTATTGGCAGCTGATGGAAGATCGAGCCGAGGACTACGAGTTTGACTACTACTCGTTAACCAGGGAAATGAAACGCGCTTTTTCCTCCTCCGGGAGTGACTTCATGAAGATCAAGGAGCTGATGGAACGGCGACAAGGACAAAACGAATCTTTTAGCGACTATGTATCCGATATGCATAACTTGCATTTCCGGTTGCAGAACAAGCTAGAAGAGGACAAATTCGTTGAGCTCATCAACGACAACCTAAACGCACAGATGGGAAGCTTGTTGCTGACATCCCCGATTAGGTCGCTAGCAGATCTGAAAAAGGAAGGACTTAGATTGGACCGCTGGTTAAGGAGTAACGGCAGGGCCACGCGAAGCAGGCCAGTCAGTGAACTCGAGGATTATCAAACACCACAGGATTTTCCGGACGCTGTGACTGTGGAAGAATTTAACCGGAAGCGAAGAGACACCCGATCGGGGTTACAAAACGGACAAGGATGCCGAGGACCGCTTCTCGAATTAGTCTGCAATAAATGCGGCAGGGCAGCGGATTTTTATCGAAAGCACCCTGAAGAAGATCCCTGCCTTACTAGATTCCATGACGCCACTTGTAGAGTGTGTGAGAAAATAGGAGGCGATGCCGACGCTAACCCAGCGTTTTTCCGCGGAGTTCGTCAGGCTAGACCGGGACAGCCGGGCGGACCAAGGCAGTTACATTCCCGTAGAGACCACCATTCCCAGACAAATCTCTCCCCATAAGAACCTAGAACAACGAGAGAGGGAGTATGATCTGGCAAGACAGCGTATCTTCCACGGTTCAAAGGATACGGGCAACACCACACGGGACATACGAAAGATGCACAAGCTATATGGCACCAGAGCAGAATATCGCAATCTTAAGCAGAAAGTATTAGACACGGTAGTAAGCATACAAAACGATAACAGGTTCTTTGCCAAAACTAAAGTCGACGGAGTAGAAATACTAGCGTTACTGGATACAGGCGCTAGTGCGAATTGTATTGGCAGAGGAGCGGAAGCCTTCTTAAGGAACCGGACGCGTCCCATAAGAAAGCTCAACGAAGAATGTACGCGCACCGCTAGTGGAGGCGAAACCCGAGTAGTCGGAGCCATAACCCTACCTACCCTACATAACCCTGGAATTTTTGATAGTACCAGGTCTGACACAACGTTTTTATTTCGGAATCAATTTCTGGGATACGTTTGGCCTAACATTCCTTGGTAAGGGCGGAAACGAGTTTGCAGCCATCGAAGCACCACCGGAGTACGACTTAATGACCGGAGACTTGGATATGAACGACCCTCCTAAACCCGAAACCGCGTACACGCCTCATCAGCTATCCCCCGAACAACACAGTAAGCTGAGGCAAGTAATTGAGACATACCCATCATGTCGGGATAAAGGTTTAGGAAAGCCCGGTTAGAGCAGTCGGATGCACATGAGACTCTTGGTGCAGGAGTGGGTCGAAGCCACACGTTTAAGGGCGCCTAAATAATATAAAAGAAAACCAAACAAGCACTAATTCGTTGGTCGTACGAAAATTCCTTTTTGCGAAGTCATTCCATGCGTGTCCGTATCGATCACTTCGAGCCTGTTACGTACGCCCTCTCCTTCAATTTATTTGATGGAGTAAGATACCTCGTAGAAAAACCACATCGAATCTCGCGGCAAAGGGAGGGGGGCAATCGACACATTGACTCACCGAAAACAAGCAAAGGAATGTGCAATTTGACGATCTTTTCGATCAGAACAACGACCGCGATCGACCTACTGGTAACCATACACCGGCAGCTGGCAAAGGGCATCGGTCGGGCGTTGACGCTACAGATAGGGGAAATCATAGGTGGGAACACCTTAATAACCCAAATATCACGGGAGGCTAGAAAAAGCTCTACACTGGTATAAAACACCGTAGCCAGGTAGAAAAGATAGACAGAGTTCACTCTGATCTCACGGCACTATAGTGTGAGCACTATATTCCCGACGCCGCCAACGACTACAGCCAAGACCGGAATCCTGAAGATAGTCCTGTTTGCAGTCGATAAACAGCAAACATATCCTGGAAGAGCAGTCCTACTACACCCTCGTCCTAAAGAAGAATTATTTTTATTATCAAGGACTTCATCATGGGAGGAACTAATTCCAAAGTGGACCATAGTACGGCCAATGTGATCAACACCGTCAAAATAATCGATCACAAGGACGACATTCAGGACGTGAACCATAATCTGAAGATCGTCATCGCTATGTTTGTTTTCGTAATCATCCTGCAAGTGGTCAAGATGTACAAGCGATCCGTGCAAGGACGCCGGGACCAAAAGCACGCCCTGGAACAGGCGATATGCCGCCAGGTCTAGAAAAGAAGAAGAAGTGCAAGAAACCTACCCAAAAATCATAAAAAGTGACGGCAATTAAATGCCTTAATTACCGAAAAACGTGAAGCAAAACAAAAAGGAAAACAAATTGTGAACTCAGGCATTTATGAATGCAAGTGCAACAGCAATAATATCAAGTGAAGTGCAGTGACATTGGAGACGCCGCTGCCTGAGACCCTACCGTAGGAACAGACGTGTGCCGCCGAGGGATCTACATACATACATACATACATATATATATATATACAATAAGTGATTGTGCTTAAGAACAAGATTTTTTTTGTGCGTATTTTAACGATAGTGTTTGCGTGTATATATATATATGTTCCTAATTTCTTCAAAAAGCCCAGGATCCAGCGCGTCGAGATCTCATCGCCCAGGACTGAAAGGTGTAAGTTTGTCGGAACACGGTTCCTTTATCCACTATATATATATATATATATATATCCGTGCCTTTTGTTTTTAATTATCTAACGTAAATCCTCCAACTTAGGCCTCTTCAAGGCATTATAATATTTTTATAATTAATCAGTAAGCTTTTGTCTTACTTTTTATAATATAATAAACAGCGGCGAGTATCAGCCTTGTGTTTGTATGAACAATCACAAGTGCCCTCAGAGCGACGTTTGTAGTCGTGAATAGTCGGCAATTTGCTGACGTGTGCACCCTGTACGGGTGGTAAATTCGATGCTCTCCGCTAACAAATTTTGTTGGTCAATTAAAATTAAATTCATATGTATTCCTAACCATAATATTACTCATAAATGGCACTAGCCAATATTTTATTCAATAAAATTGTAATGTGAAAACGAACTTAAAAACATGAAGTGCTAAGTTTTCAAACGGGGGTTGCTGACGCGATAAGTGGATTAGGTGAAGAATAATGACATAACTTTTGACGAACAACCTTGACAATAGGGGATCGTATTGCGCGGCCCGCGACGATCCATTTGGCACACGATTGTGTGAAGGGGAGGGAATGTGGCCGAAACATTGCCCGATCGTGTTACGATCAAGCAAAAGCTTAGCTTGTGGGGCAATGTAGACTGATGACCAACGGACTTTACGACTTGTACTATTTTTCAGGCATCTTTAATATTTATTCTCGTTATGTTGGAGAGGAGAAAGGCTTACCAAGAACCCACCCCATCCGGCGAGCTTATGCCGGCAAAATTGGTGCCTGAACATCGGATGTCTTTCCTTCGGCCCAAGTCCTTTCAGGACTAGGGCACTAATATGCCCACGTAACACACATATAAACCAGGATAGGGTCCCAATTCTCAATGTTAATGCCGGAAAATTGTAAGGAGGTTAAGCAACCTTGAATGGTGCGTTGAAGTTCCTTTAGGGCTGCTCCAGACTCTTGTGCTATGGATTGCACATTGAAAAAAGTTTTAAGGTGGCTGTTCACCTGCAATCGCTTATTTTCGAAACGCTCAGTTAGATTTGTCCAAGCTGAGCGGAAGCCATCATTGGTGAGAGGGGATTTTGAAACTATGGAATTAGCTTCGCCACTAGTTTTTGAATTTAAATGAAATAACTTTTCAACGGGCGTGAGACGCGGATTATCTATATATACCGCCGTGAAAAGGTCCCGGAAAGTCGGCCAGCGAAGATAATCGCCCGAGAAAACCTCTGTGTCGATAGGAGGGAGTCGACAGCCATAAGATATTGAACTTTGGGACGGAGTTACTGGAGCTTGAGACGTTTGGGAGGAGCCCTGTTGGATTTCGATTTGCTCGAGGATCTGAGCGGCGAACTTTTCGTATACATCGTACGTTTCGTTGTATTTTGCCTTTAGTATGGATTTTGTATCTGCGGCGCTCTCGCCTGCAGCCACAATGCATTCGGAGCATGTGTCGTATGCCTCCTTTACCTTTTGCCATAAGGAACTGACGTGCTCCCTACGGATTTTGCAGGCGGATAAGGTTGATGTGGATGCACCGGGAACATTTATGAAAGCCTCAAAATGGCTCAGCGTGTCAGCTGTGACAATAAATTTATTTAGAGCGGATCTTGCTTGAGAAGCCATTACGAAAACGAATTTTAAATTTACTGCGAAATCGTTTACACGGAAATTATTGTGAGTTGGAGTTTAGGAACCAATTGAAAGACCGTAGGGATATACGGTCACACTGGATTGTGTGGAGGAAATTGTGTGGAATTTTTTTTTATCTTTTTTTTTCGAAATTTTGAAATAAATATTTAAGTGTATGCACAAAATAAATAATTATTAAATTATGCAAACGGAAATTATGGTCATACTGGTGCACGGATGGGGAAAGAAATTAATTGTTTAACAATATTAAAATTCGGATATATGGGATTTTGTTTTAAATTATTGTAAGCACTTGTCCCACTGTGCGCTGCAGAATACTTGGAGACTATGTAGCTGTATGTACATATGTATGTATGTATGTGGGAAGCTAACAGCTGGATATTGGAAGTCACCGATTGCGGGAGTTTTGGAGACTTATTGCGAATAACGGCATAGCTTTGAAATGCAAAATATGTTTGCGGGATTTTATTAAAACAATTAGCTCAAAAAATGTATGTAGATGAAGTGGACTGTATTTTGGAATATTTTTGGAAAAATATATGCACGCAGCAGAAATCACAAAAGCTGCCAATTTCGGCGGATCACTTTGATTTGCAAATAGTCACTGTGGCTGGATTATATATCTTTAACACACACACGGAGAAATTTAGTTTATAGACCACGAATATATTAGAGGGTCTTGGAATTGATTTAAACACGCAGAGTAGTAAAAGTGGACTGTATTAGACTATTTATGTAAAAATATATACACGCAGCTGGAACACATTAAAAAATGTAGAGTGCAATTTTTGCGGAACAATTTTTAAAAAACGGAAACTTTTACTGTGGCTGGGTAATATTTTTTACACACACTTGAGCAAATCATATATTTTTAAGAATTTATATTTGTTATATAAATATATTGGCACTGCGTAATTGGAAATGTGGGTTCGGAATAATTTCGAGTGTACGAAATTCGGTCACAAAGGAATTGCGATATTTTGTGATATATATGTAATTAAATGCCGTTGCGTCGGATTTAATCGGTTTTCGATTTAGACAAGAAAGCATACAACAAGTTGAACGAAATGGGGTTCGAACAACTGGCTGAATGACCGGCAAATAATAATAGTATGTTGAACTTATCTGGAGCGGTTCAAGCCACCGTAAGTGCTGGAGATAATCTTCGGAAAAACCCAGAAGTGGAAGTCCAAAGATCCGGCTCGAAGGACCAAATGTTGGGGCGGGGATGGCTTGAATGTTGAATGGCTAAGTCCAGGAAAAGGGCGGCTAAAATCGGCGCGGAAATACGGATTGAAAACACGGTAGAACTGTTTGGGGTTTGGCGCGACGTGCGGCTGTTTATTGTTACACTTGTAAATAGGAACTGCTTAAGCCTAACTTAGCGTATTGAGCTCCAAAACGGAGCGGAGACTTGCGGGAGAGTTGGAGAGGGAGAGAGAAGGGCAGTGCGAGCGAGCGAGATGTGGACATCTGGAGAAAACTGCCGCTCAACACTGCCTCCAGAAATAAAACGCCCTTTTGGCGTGAACAACTACAAAAAAAAGAAATTTAAGCTAAAATTAAAGTTAATGTTAGAGTGTGCCCCGAAGGTGAGAAAATAATTTGGTTTTGATTATTAGCTGTTATTAGCTGGTTTATAGTTGTTTACTATCAATATTTCGATCAATATTTTCAACATCACCTAAGTATAAAAACTATAATCATGAACTAGATGGAGATGATCGCAAACTACATGTGTCTATCTCTTTTAATGTAAATCACAAGAATAGAAAAAGAAGATTAACTTTATAAATAAATAAATAAGTAAAATAATTGAAATTGATAAATACTTAAATATTAATAAAATAATACTTAAATATTAATAAAATAATTTAAATTAATAAGCAAAAATATCTAAACAAAAAAATGAATACGACAAAATTTCTACAGGCTCTTGTGCACTTCCCTTTTATAAGATATTTATGAGCCATTTGTGGAAAGAAAAGAAATTTTAAAATCAATTTATTTCCTACATCTGAGAATTATTAACTTTTGAGATTTATTTCATTGGACGTTGTTTTCATTTCTTTATTAGTTTTACAATCATAGGACACATCGTTCCCTAAAATGATCGGACATGTTTGTCTTAGATAACAATCTTTAAATACTTTGGGTGTATGACACTTCTCACGTACATAGGAATCACAGTTGAATATTAATTGCTCATAATGAGGAAAAAAGTCACGTGATCAGTATTGTTACATGGGGGATGTCGGGGATGGGTTGAAGGTGAGCTACCTTTCTCACGTATATATATAGAAAGCCCAGTTGAATATTAATTACTCATAATGGCTCTCATACTCTTTGTTATTGATCTTTCATAATGTTGAACGATATTGTTTCAGTTGATGTGCAAGGCTTCTTTGGTAATAATAACAATTTCATTCTAAAGGAAATAGGATTAGTAATTGATCAGGATCCTAACTTGAATAATAGTTCTGTAATAGAACCACCATATGATTTCACTTTACTAAATACAAAATCTCGAAAGACTGCAATTTGGTTAACCGATAAACATCATAACATTTATTAGAACGATGCATAAAATAGTTTTTCTCAAACTCGAAAGTATCTAAAGTCAATTACAAACGGAAAACAAATTATTTGTAAAGGGGTGGAAAAGAAATGATTTCTTCAGAAATGTTTTGGAAATTGTCAGCTCTTTAATATTGAGGAAATTGATGATTCGTCCCTAAACAGGTTTAAGGGAAACCGGTTTACATATTGAGAAACACGACTTAGGGGCGGGGTTTGTGCTCTAGACAATGCATACATTATTTTAAAATTTTTTAAAAGTACTTTGATACCAAGAAAAAAAATTTTATATACGTCATTTTAAAGTTCAAATTGACGAATTTATTCAAGATTTGAAAGGGGAGGTAATTGGTCACCACTTTCAATACTTCATTAACATAAAACGATGTTCATGAATAAAGGTGGATATGATCTTAAAACTACGAATTATGGTGAACACTTTACATTCTGTAATCCCGGGGACATTGCGTGAGGTTCATGATCTTATCAATAAGCGCGCGCCTTAAGGCTTGTGCCTTGCCCCTTTTCTTGAGGTCGGGTACTGTTACAGGTGCGCAGGTTCGGGTACCTCTTGTGCGAGTCCCTTTTATGACATCTTCATGAGTCATTTGTGGAAATGACTCATCCAGTCGTCAGCTAGCTTTCTTTGCGTTCGGACGTGCTTATAATTCTCGCTATGTTGCTTCACCGCTGTCCCGAGTGCAATACCGATGTTACACCGGCCCAGCTTCGCGCCTCGGATGCTATCCGCTGTTCTTCTTTGTGCCGGCGTGCTTATCATACCTCTTGCGTTGACCTCCCGGACGATGTGATAAAAATTCTATTAAATCCAAACATACTGTTGCAATGTGACAGCTGTGTGGTTGCGAATGATTCGCATTCTAAAATTGATGAACTTGATGCTAAATTGCAAGCCCTGGAATGCTTATATCAGGGCCTTAATAATAAATTTTTGGAGGCATTCCCACCTAAAAATGATGCATTAATCAAAATCAAATTATAAATCTTAAGCCTCGTCAACCGAGGCCTGCCAACGTAACTGCAGCTCCCCAGTCATATGTCTTCCGCGGTCGTTGACCCATCTAATCATGCTCTGGATATCGGGAGAGGAAATTTCATACAAGTTCGAAATAAGAAAAGAAAGAACAACAACAAGCCCAATAAGCATATTGTTGGAGTGGCCCCTAATGCCGAAGATCTTCACGTATTGCCAAGTAATAAATTCTTGCATGTCGGAAAGTTTGCAACAGCTACCGATCCTGCTGCTGTTTTAAAATATGTGTCCACCAAGCTTAATGTGGACGCTAATTCTTTCACTTGTGTAAAACTTGTAAAAAGAGATTTAGACGTTGCAACTTTAAAGTTTGTAAATTTCAAGCTTGGTATCCCTGATCACCTTTATGATTCAGTCTTCAAGAATGATTTTTGGCCAAACTCAGTTAAGGTCAAAAGATTTATTCATAGAGAACGGGCCGTTATGGACGTGGATAAAATCGTATCCAATTTGCCGGAGCCTGCACAAACTTCAACGTCAATTCATCCATCAAAAAACCCCTAGTAATCGGCGCCACTGGCGTCGATACTTTCGCGGGACATTTTTTGCAAGCCTTGGTCACTGCTCTCTCATCATCTTCCGCCTCTCTCCCGTCGCGTCGTCAACAACATCAGCCGGAGCTGTTGTTGTCCGCTTTGTGCGACATTCGCCGTCCGCCAAGCTCTAACATCGGCGCGCTCCTCGGAGTTGCGCTCTCATTATCTTCCGCCTCTCTCCCGTCGCATCGTCAACAACATCAGCCGGAGCTGTTGTTGTCCGCTTTGTGCGACTTTCGCCATCCGCCAAGCTCTAACATCGGCGTACATCTTGCGCCTCTTTATCATCATTTTTTTCTGGTGCTCTCTGGAGTTGCTCTCCCCATCAACAACTACAATGGGCTGTGGCAGCTGGAGTGGGCTCTCGCGCACTACTAACAGGAGCGGATTCACCTGCGTGCAGTCATATTCGGAATGCTAATAATGACAGTCCATGAAATATTTGGAGCGATGATCACCAGCCTATTCGTATCCGCACAACTACTTTACGGAAGTTTCTTATTAACAATTCTAATACTTATGATAAGATCCCAGCAAGGCCTCTTACGGATTCGGGCCATGACGCTGGACCAAGTATTGATAGCATGACCAGGGATGACCGTACATGCACAAATAATATAACTTTCAATATTTATTTTCAAAATGTCGGTGGTATGCGTACAAAAGCTCATTCCCTTTTCTTGGCAACGTCTCAATGTGATCACGACGTCATCATTTTTGTTGAATCCTGGCTCAACATGTATTTCTTTGATAATGAATTCTTCGATACGAATCTTTACCATGTATTCCGTAAGGATCATGATGCCGTTAAAACAAGATGCTCCAGAGGTGGAGGCGTTTTAATTGCTGTGCGACGTGGACTTCGTTGCACTGCTATTCGTCTCCAGAATGAGGATTCTCTTCTCGATCAAATCTGTGTATCTCTCTCTGGTCCTACAGAAAAAATTTTCCTGACAGTCTCATACATACCCCCTAGCAGCAGTTTTGATCTATATAAAGCGCATGTTGATAACATTGCCCACCTACACCAGGAGCTGGAGGAGGGCCAGTACATATGTGTTTTGGGCGACTTCAACCTATCTTCGCTTGTGTGGGCTCATGATTCAGAGTCCTCAGCAATGGTTCCCAGTAACTTGCATCTTCCCTACGAAATCTTAGTCATTGATGAGCTTCTTAGTATGGCATTAGTCCAGATTAACCATGTATTTAATAATTTAAATAAGCTTCTAGACTTAATTTTTGTACATCCTGATTTAAGCATTAAATTATGTTGCAGCGATAATCCACTTGCCGCGTGTGATGCTCATCACAAGCCTTTGTTAATCTCTATTACTTGTTATATTTTTCGCCCAATTAATTCTCGCTTGCCTTTTACTTATATTAATTCTAGCAGTTTAGATTCTATCCGTAACGACATTTCTAATATTAGATGGGCGGAGGTCCTCTCGCATGCAGACGTGAATACAAGCTATGAAGTTTTTTTTATCTTTTCTCTCTACTATTGTGGGCAGATATGCTAAAACTAGGGTTTAAAGTTGTTACAGGCTGCCATGGTACACACAAGGTCTAAAGAAATATAAAAACCTTAGAAATAAATTCTATAAGCGCTACTTAGAAAGCGGTGATGCTGGTGACTTTGACCGTTACAAACAGCATAAGCGTGAGTTTGAGTTCCTCAATAAATTCTTATACAACCAATACATTGCTGATATAGAGCGTAAATTAACCACCAATCCTAAATCATTCTGACACTTTATTAACTCTAAACGATCATCTTCTTACTTTCCTTCCCATATGTCATTTGAAGATCATTCAGCCTCATCGGATATTGGGGTCGCTAATCTATTTGCTAAGTTCTTTGCATCTAACTTTGAGCTTGGCTCGCTGTGGAATGACGATGATTCGCTCAATGCCATTCCTACTATGTTAAATATTGGTTGCTTAGATGTCACCGATTCTGATTGCCATCTGGCGGCTGAATTTATAAATATATATTTTTTTTATTATTTTTTAATTCGATTTTACAAATATATAAAGGCATAGAATTTTTTTTTTTAATTGTTTAATTTTTTTTTTTAAATTTAAGGTTAATACTTTTGTATTTGTTTATTAATTCAATAGCTTTAATTCTAAGGTATGGTGCCTGGTGACATTGACATGTATCCGGACCCTCTCTTACATCATCGTCGGCCCAAGGACATGATAGCATATGTACGCCATATTTCGATTTTCTCTCACCAACTTTCTCCATTCATCAATGATCCCTAAAAATGAATTACCATTTTTTTTTTAGGAATATGGTATTTTATCACAAACGTTGTTGTTGATATTCATGATGTTGTCGTTGCTGTTCAACTGTTTTTTTTATTGTTTTCTTGATGTTTTTGTTGTTTTCTTGATGTTTTTGTTGCTGTTAAACTGTTTTGTTGTTGTAGTTGATTTGTTGTTTAGTTGATTTTTTGATTGTTGTTTAGTTGATTTTGTTGTTTGATGTTGCTGCTGATGCCTCTAACAAGGATCCAGTGGACTTTGAAATCGAAATGAAGTTCCTTTACAGTAACTTCTCATTTTTATCCCCTCTTTATATGGGGAGCATGCTTTTCCACCATCCCTCCCTCGCAATCATCCCCTTTGAGAAGTTTAAGTTAGACAAATGCTAATTTTTTTAGAAACCTTTTTCCTCATTATAAGTAATTAATATTCCAATGGGCTTTCTATGTACGTTAGAAAGGCCACACACCCAAGTGAGAAATTGTCGCTCACCTTCCACCCATCCCCCACATCCCCATGTAACAATATTGATCACGTGACCTTTTTCCTCATTACGAGCAATTAATATTCAACTGGACTTTCTATGTACGTGAGAAAGACCGCACACTCAAAATAATCAAAGATGGTTATCATTCACAAGTAAATGTGGGAAAATAGTTTCAAATTCAGATTTCTCTTTCCGCCCCAGAACGTGTTAAATTGATTCTAAGTTTCTTTCCTTTCCACAAATGACTCATGAAGAGGTACCCGAACCTGCGCACCTGTAACAGTACCCGACCTCAAGAAAAGGGACAAGGCACAAGTCTTAAGGTGCGCGCTTATTGATAAGATCGTGAACCTCACGCAATGTCCCAGGCTAGCTCTAACACGCACTTCTCCGTACCTGCAATTTGAACTCCCAATAAAAAGTCCGAGTTCATTTTATACCATAATAATATATTTATTTATTTATTTTGGGATTCTAAACATATTTCATTATATATTGAAATTAATTTTCTGACTCCACCCCGACGATTTGAACAAAAGTGACAGGCGTATGCTGCTGGTGTCAATTCGGGATTACAGAATGTAAAGTGTTCACCATAATTCGAAGTTTTAAGATCATATCCACCTTGATTCATGAACATCGTTTTGTGTTTATGAAGTATTGAAAGTGGTGACCAATTACCTCCCCTTTCAAATCTTGAATAAATTGGTCAATTTGAACTTTAAAAATGACGTATATAACATTTTTTTCTTGGTATCAAAGTACTTTTAAAAATTTTTAAAATAATGTATGCATTGTTTAGAGCACAAACCCCGCCCCTAAGTCGTGTTTCTCAATATGTAAACCGGTTTCCCTTAAACCTGTTTAGGAACGGACAACCAATTTCCTTAATATTAAAGAACTGACAATTTCCAAAACTTTTCTGAAGAAATCATTTCTTTTCCACCACTTTACAAATAATTTGTTTTCCGTTTGTAATTGACTTTAGATACTTTCGAGTTTGAGAAAAACTTTTTTATGCATCGTTCCAATAAATGTTATGATGTTTATCGGTTAACCAAATTGCAGTCTTTCGAGATTTTGTATTAAGTAAAGTGAAATCATATGGTGGTTCTATTACAGAACTATTATTCAAGTTAGGATCCTGATCAATTACTAATCCTATTTCCTTTAGAATGAAATTGTTATTATTACCAAAGAAGCCTTGCACATCAACTGGAACAATATCGTTCAACATTATGAAAGATCAATAACAAAGATAAAGGGCTTTCAATTTAAATTCATTTGGTGCTGATCACGTGACCTTTTCCTCATTATGAGTAATTAATATTCAACTGGGCTTTCTATATATATACGTGAGAAAGGTAGCTCACCTTCCACCCATCCCCGACATCCCCCATGTAACAATACTGATCACGTGACTTTTTTCCTCATTATGAGCAATTAATATTCAACTGTGATTCCTATGTACGTGAGAAGTGTCATACACCCAAAGTATTTAGAGATTGTTATCTAAGACAAACATGTCCGATCATTTTAGGGAACGATGTGTCCTATGATTGTAAAACTAATAAAGAAATGAAAACAACGTCCAATGAAATAAATCTCAAAAGTTAATAATTCTCAGATGTAGGAAATAAATTGATTTTAAAATTTCTTTTCTTTCCACAAATGGCTCATAAATATCTTATAAAAGGGAAGTGCACAAGAGCCTGTAGAAATTTTGTCGTATTCATTTTTTTGTTTAGATATTTTTGCTTATTAATTTAAATTATTTTATTAATATTTAAGTATTATTTTATTAATATTTAAGTATTTATCAATTTCAATTATTTTACTTATTAATTTATTTATAAAGTTAATCTTCTTTTTCTATTCTTGTGATTTACATTAAAAGAGGTAGACACATGTTTCCGACGGTAATTCAGGATTATAGTATGAATAGTCGTTATAATAAATCTTAGTTTGCGATCATCTCCATCTAATTCATGATTATAGTTTTTATACTTAGGTGATGTTGAAAATATTGATCGAAATATTGATAGTAAACAACTATAAACCAGCTAATAACAGCTAATAATCAAAAGCAAATTATTTTCTCACCTTCGGGGCACACTCTAACTTTAACTTTAATTTTAGCTTAAATTTCTTGTTTTTTTAGTTTTAAGATTTTTAATGTTAGTTAGTAAGACAAAATTGATTAATGTTAAATGTTTCCCAAAGTGACTGGTGCCATAATTAAAAGGCTTCACCTAGCCTATAGCACTGGGATAAAACTAAAATAAAGAAATAAATAAATAAATAGTAACAAGGCATCAGTTAAACCAATTCTTGAACATATAAATCAATTTCATAGTTATATTTCTTATCAAATCTGGTCTCGAATTAACATAACATTAACTTCCTTACAGTAAATTTCTTAAAATAACCAATGCTTTGAGAACTAAATTCACCCTTAACATGTGCACTAGGGCGGTCCACATTTGTATGGGAATTTTTAAGGTCCTACTTTCACCCGCCTATTCGGTGCGCTTTGAGCTATTTAAGGTATACAAAAAGACATTTTTTGAAAAAATCGCGTTTTAGGGTCTGCGAATTGGCTTTAAAGTTTATCACCCATACGCACTGTTGCCTTCGATCAAAAAGTTTTTTTAATCTAGATGGCATAGATTTCAACAATTCATTTGATGTTTTCCTCTCCCTTTTTTTAACCAATTATTCCAACGAAATTCATAATTTGACAAGACTAGAAATGGGAAAACGATTTCTTTCGTCCAAATTCGAACTGTTATACGTGTCGTATGTGTAATTTTTAAGAAAACTTTGAGGACTTTCCATAAAAAAAATTTTTAGTTTTCACATACATTTTTTGCTCACTTCTATCTACCATGTGAATGGGTGAGAATGGGATTTAATTTTTTGGACCGCCCTAATGTGCACACAATATGAAAACTGGTTTCCTTAAACCTGTCCAACACAACACATTTACTCGTTATTGATTAGTAAACAATTATCAAAAATCTTAACATCAAAATTTGTAACATACAGAATAATACTAATATTTGAGATATTATTCTTCTTAATCCTACCTGCTTAAACATAGAAAACTAATAAATGAATACTCGATACCAATTACTGATAGATTATTAATATAAAATACTACTTTACTTACACCGACTCAATATTCATTACATTGTTGTAACGAAACAAAAATCTTTAAATCTTTCCATTCCTATTATTTGCAAATATCTCCCCAAAAGATTTAAAAGTATCATGTAATCATGTATTATATCAGTTATTATTATTTTAGCTATTTATTATTTTCATTCTTCCGTCCTATATATATCTCGGATCGTATCACGGATTCCATCATACATTTTTCAATATCCCCACTAGCTAGCCTTGCATCCCAAAATCACAGTTGTTGACAATAATTCCAAGGTCAAAATTGTCAACAAGAGTTCGACACAGTCGCAAGTAAAGAGAACAATTTCTTATAAATTTATCTATTCATAAAAATTGTATAAAGATGTAGTTAACAGAATATAAATAAAAAACGATAAGAGGGTTAGTAAAAAATGTTTCATCCATAATTTAAAAGTCATTAAGCAGGAGAACTATTGATAACTAGGTAATAATCCTAAAGTTATGATTATCAACAGCGATACAAAAAGGTGATAATATAAAGGTTTGTTAAGTGCAACATAATGTTGTAGGTAATATTCTGGGAAATTTACCGTCCATAAACAAATATTATAACAAATGTAACAGCTTAACAGAGATAAAACAAGAGAAGACCTTAACCATAAACTTTTTTACCAGCACACCCCATAATTTTAATCATAATCTGTTTGAAGGTCAAATTATGGTCACGATAAATAGCAAATTTGATTGGAAAACGACAAAGGAAGCTAGCTTCGGGCAGCCGAAGCTTATATACCCTTGCATATAAAGTAAATAATTATATTTTAATGCTTACTCTATCGGTGCAGTTCCAGGGGTTCCAGATTCTGCGTGCCTATTTTAAATTTTTGCAATGGAAGTATGGTCTAACACTTATACATATACAATGGATAACAGACAAAGCGGATTAATAAACCGAATTAATAATTTCACATCCCAATTTGGTGAGGAAATTTTTAAAGAAGATTTAAAATATCTCATTGATACAAGGAATATGTTTATGGATAAAGGAGAAGACGATCTTAACAAATCGGTATATGGTAATCATTTTACGTTTTGTAATAATGGATTCGGGGAAGATGCGTGTGCCTGCTTTTTCTATAAAAATCATCGAGACGGAGCCTTAAAACTAATGTCATCATATTTAGTGTATAAGAAAAGCCTGTTACAAATTTCCAAATAAACAAGAGCTAAATTCATGTCCTAAATTCAAATTTGTATCTTCTTTTGTTTGGGGGGATGGGTGATTTTTTCAGGTATTTCTTTCAAAAAAATTTAAAAAAAAAAGAAAAAATTTGAATTTAAAATTTGCATATTCTTTTGTTATTGGGTGGGTGTTTGTTTCTCAGTGGCAAGCAAAGGGATCCCCTTTCAAGGATGATTGCTTTCAGCTGTTTCTTTTGAACGTGACAACAGCCGTGACATTCTATCACGTACCCGTGTGAGCACCACACTTTCTCAATCTAAGCAAAGGACACCCGTCACACACCAGTAATTTCTCCCCTATTAACTAGGAAAACCCAAATATATCGCTATGATCACCTGACACACCGTGTGAGCACCACACTTTCTTAATCTAAGCAAAGGTCACCCGTCACACCCCAGTAACTTCTCTCCCATTAACTAGGAAAACCTAAATATAACGCTATGATCACCTGACACACCTCAGTAATTTCTCCCCGTTTAACTAGGATAACCCAGATAAGCAAAGGTCACCCGTCACACCCCAGTAATTTCTCCCCCATTAACTAGGAAAACCTAAATATAACGCTAAGATCACCCGTCACACCGTGTGAGCACCACACTTTCTTAATCTAAGCAAAGGTCACCCCACCCGTCACACCCCAGTAACTTCTCCCTTAACGATCACTCGTCACGCACCAGTAACTTCTCCCCGCTTAATTAGAATCCCCGATTTCTGGATAGAATTTCTGGATAGGATTTCTGGATACAATTCCTGGATATACGCATTTTATCACCCTAATTAACGATCACCCGTCACACCCCAGTAACTTCTCCCCGCTTAATTAGAATCCCCGATTTCTGGATGGGATTTCTGGATATACGCAATTTATCACCCTAATTAACGATCACTCGTCACGCACCCATTAACTTTAATTACCCCCACCTGTCACCTTAACCTAATTTATTACCCTATTTAACGATCACTCGTCACGCACCATTAACTTTCATTACCCCCATTTATTACCCTAATTAGCATAATTAATTACCTCCCCCTTCCACTTTTTGTATCCAGAACTCTCATTTATATCCTACTCTTTTTCGGTTTTAGTTGCTTCCTAATGACATTAGAAATTTCAGGCACTTGAAACCAAATCGGGTTAATTGCAATTTCAGAGCTAAGCGGGGGTAGTTGAAAAGACTTTGTGGCGGCGTTTGGCTGAAATACATTTCGTAGGTGTAGAGCAAATGTTTCGGCTCTGTCCTCGTCACTGCGGGCCCAAGTACCCGAGGAGTTTCTAATCGGAGTGACTGATTCTATCGGAAAGCTTAAGTTTGGGTGAGCTCTCCACAAAGGATGCTTTGTACTGGTCGGCGACAGTTTCTCGATGTGCCGGCGCTGCGCAAGCTCTTCTTCTTGCTTGAGGGTTTTGGTGAG
Source organism: Drosophila pseudotakahashii (assembly GCA_035046095.1). NCBI lineage: Eukaryota > Metazoa > Arthropoda > Insecta > Diptera > Drosophilidae > Drosophila > Drosophila pseudotakahashii. The sequence goes on from JAWNOE010000007.1 coordinate 202,178, forward strand.
TCTGCGTGTGGTTTAATTAAAGAGTTGCTTCGAATGGGGCGATCTGCAGGATTGCCAAGCGCGTCGTAGGCGTCGTTTTTTCCGAACCAATTTTTCGATTTGCAGATTTGTTTTGTATTGGTTGCTACGCACAAGTGTCTCTTCTGGTGTTGAGATTTTGGCTGCTGCCACGAGTACCGACTCCAGGGCATCACCACAGAAGTCGATGTCATTCTCGGTGTTAAGCTGCGGTGTTAGCTCAATGTGGGAACTTACGTACTTTTTGTACTTTAGCCAGTAAGTTCTAGGCGAGGTCAGCATGTAATAATTTGTTGCAAACCTCTGATGAAAGTGGTGATTAATGCGTTCCCTGATTAAGGTTCCGGTTCCTCCGTGGGCCTTGCCGTCCGGATGATCTGTGCAGTATGAAGTAAAGCCTCTTATTTGGAAGTTGTATTTACTTGTGAGATGCGTTTCTGCCAGCAGCATTACATCTCTTTGGTTTTCATTGAGGAATTGAGTTATTTCAAGATTGTGCCGTGAAACGCCATTGGCATTCCACATGGATATTCGAAGGCATGACATCGATTATTTAGATTGCTGGGATGTGAGCAATTTTATTAAAATGTTTTGATTTTGCATAAGGTTATCCATTGTTTTTTTCATGAAGGACATAAATTCCATCATACCCTGTTGTAAAGACAGCATCATGGTTTCGATGCTGTTTGGTATTTGCTGGGGTGTAAATACATTTTGCCCAGAGCATTGAGCTTGTGGGATCCCCGTCTGATTGGCTAGTCCTGTTTTTAGGGCACTGGCGTATGAAACTCCCCCATTTGTGTTGAGGGGCCCAAATGAAGATCTGGCGATATGGTTTTCTCCACAGTTAGCGCATTTCTTCGTCTTTGTGTCTTCTTTGCTTGCAGGGCACGGTTCGGATTTGTGGAAGCCTCCACAAGCTACGCAGACTGATCGAAGCCCGCAGTTTCTGGTGTGTCCATACTCTTGGCAGTTTGTGCATTGCAGCGGACCATTTCGCTTATGCGGTTCTTCAACAGTAATCCTTCTATGCAACAGGAATTGCAGTTTGTAGATCGGGTGCATTTCATTTTTCTTCAAGGCTCTGCTTTCTGGCTCCAGTTCGACCTTAAAGAGTGGTTGCCGCTTTTTATTTCTGTTGATAATATTAATAATATTTTTGGCGAAAAATCCTTTTTTCTTCAGTGCCTATATTATCTCATTGGTGGATACGTCGGGCTCTATGCCCTTTAGCACTACTTGCAAGCCCTTGCTACTCTTGAGCTGGTAAGTGTAGTAGGGCTTCTTAGCCTCGTCTAGGTATTTTGTTACAGCTCTGAATTGATCTTCAGTTTTTGCTTGAAGCTTTGTTTCGTGAATATTCCCTTTGATAAGAGGAGTAACATAAAAGCTGTCATTCCCGACCAGCTCAACAATTTTCTTTACTAGGGCATTTGAGTTCTGTTCCCTTATTTAAATTGGTGGGGGCTTTGGCTTCTTTTGTACAGCCTGTCCAGCTTCGGATTGATTATTTTCAATATCCGACAACAGGGCGAACAGGGTTCTACACTGCAAGCTCTATGAAGTGGGAGTTGGTGTGAGTAGGGCGGGAGAACAAGACTTCTTCTTTTTCTATTCTTGTGATTTACATTAAAAGAGGTAGACACATGTTTCCGACGGTAATTCAGGATTATAGTATGAATAGTCGTTATAATAAATCTTAGTTTGCGATCATCTCCATCTAATTCATGATTATAGTTTTTATACTTAGGTGATGTTGAAAATATTGATCGAAATATTGATAGTAAACAACTATAAACCAGCTAATAACAGCTAATAATCAAAAGCAAATTATTTTCTCACCTTCGGGGCACACTCTAACTTTAACTTTAATTTTAGCTTAAATTTCTTGTTTTTTTAGTTTTAAGATTTTTAATGTTAGTTAGTAAGACAAAATTGATTAATGTTAAATGTTTCCCAAAGTGACTGGTGCCATAATTAAAAGGCTTCACCTAGCCTATAGCACTGGGATAAAACTAAAATAAAGAAATAAATAAATAAATAGTAACAAGGCATCAGTTAAACCAATTCTTGAACATATAAATCAATTTCATAGTTATATTTCTTATCAAATCTGGTCTCGAATTAACATAACATTAACTTCCTTACAGTAAATTTCTTAAAATAACCAATGCTTTGAGAACTAAATTCACCCTTAACATGTGCACTAGGGCGGTCCACATTTGTATGGGAATTTTTAAGGTCCTACTTTCACCCGCCTATTCGGTGCGCTTTGAGCTATTTAAGGTATACAAAAAGACATTTTTTGAAAAAATCGCGTTTTAGGGTCTGCGAATTGGCTTTAAAGTTTATCACCCATACGCACTGTTGCCTTCGATCAAAAAGTTTTTTTAATCTAGATGGCATAGATTTCAACAATTCATTTGATGTTTTCCTCTCCCTTTTTTTAACCAATTATTCCAACGAAATTCATAATTTGACAAGACTAGAAATGGGAAAACGATTTCTTTCGTCCAAATTCGAACTGTTATACGTGTCGTATGTGTAATTTTTAAGAAAACTTTGAGGACTTTCCATAAAAAAAATTTTTAGTTTTCACATACATTTTTTGCTCACTTCTATCTACCATGTGAATGGGTGAGAATGGGATTTAATTTTTTGGACCGCCCTAATGTGCACACAATATGAAAACTGGTTTCCTTAAACCTGTCCAACACAACACATTTACTCGTTATTGATTAGTAAACAATTATCAAAAATCTTAACATCAAAATTTGTAACATACAGAATAATACTAATATTTGAGATATTATTCTTCTTAATCCTACCTGCTTAAACATAGAAAACTAATAAATGAATACTCGATACCAATTACTGATAGATTATTAATATAAAATACTACTTTACTTACACCGACTCAATATTCATTACATTGTTGTAACGAAACAAAAATCTTTAAATCTTTCCATTCCTATTATTTGCAAATATCTCCCCAAAAGATTTAAAAGTATCATGTAATCATGTATTATATCAGTTATTATTATTTTAGCTATTTATTATTTTCATTCTTCCGTCCTATATATATCTCGGATCGTATCACGGATTCCATCATACATTTTTCAATATCCCCACTAGCTAGCCTTGCATCCCAAAATCACAGTTGTTGACAATAATTCCAAGGTCAAAATTGTCAACAAGAGTTCGACACAGTCGCAAGTAAAGAGAACAATTTCTTATAAATTTATCTATTCATAAAAATTGTATAAAGATGTAGTTAACAGAATATAAATAAAAAACGATAAGAGGGTTAGTAAAAAATGTTTCATCCATAATTTAAAAGTCATTAAGCAGGAGAACTATTGATAACTAGGTAATAATCCTAAAGTTATGATTATCAACAGCGATACAAAAAGGTGATAATATAAAGGTTTGTTAAGTGCAACATAATGTTGTAGGTAATATTCTGGGAAATTTACCGTCCATAAACAAATATTATAACAAATGTAACAGCTTAACAGAGATAAAACAAGAGAAGACCTTAACCATAAACTTTTTTACCAGCACACCCCATAATTTTAATCATAATCTGTTTGAAGGTCAAATTATGGTCACGATAAATAGCAAATTTGATTGGAAAACGACAAAGGAAGCTAGCTTCGGGCAGCCGAAGCTTATATACCCTTGCATATAAAGTAAATAATTATATTTTAATGCTTACTCTATCGGTGCAGTTCCAGGGGTTCCAGATTCTGCGTGCCTATTTTAAATTTTTGCAATGGAAGTATGGTCTAACACTTATACATATACAATGGATAACAGACAAAGCGGATTAATAAACCGAATTAATAATTTCACATCCCAATTTGGTGAGGAAATTTTTAAAGAAGATTTAAAATATCTCATTGATACAAGGAATATGTTTATGGATAAAGGAGAAGACGATCTTAACAAATCGGTATATGGTAATCATTTTACGTTTTGTAATAATGGATTCGGGGAAGATGCGTGTGCCTGCTTTTTCTATAAAAATCATCGAGACGGAGCCTTAAAACTAATGTCATCATATTTAGTGTATAAGAAAAGCCTGTTACAAATTTCCAAATAAACAAGAGCTAAATTCATGTCCTAAATTCAAATTTGTATCTTCTTTTGTTTGGGGGGATGGGTGATTTTTTCAGGTATTTCTTTCAAAAAAATTTAAAAAAAAAAAGAAAAAATTTGAATTTAAAATTTGCATATTCTTTTGTTATTGGGTGGGTGTTTGTTTCTCAGTGGCAAGCAAAGGGATCCCCTTTCAAGGATGATTGCTTTCAGCTGTTTCTTTTGAACGTGACAACAGCCGTGACATTCTATCACGTACCCGTGTGAGCACCACACTTTCTCAATCTAAGCAAAGGACACCCGTCACACACCAGTAATTTCTCCCCTATTAACTAGGAAAACCCAAATATATCGCTATGATCACCTGACACACCGTGTGAGCACCACACTTTCTTAATCTAAGCAAAGGTCACCCGTCACACCCCAGTAACTTCTCTCCCATTAACTAGGAAAACCTAAATATAACGCTATGATCACCTGACACACCTCAGTAATTTCTCCCCGTTTAACTAGGATAACCCAGATAAGCAAAGGTCACCCGTCACACCCCAGTAATTTCTCCCCCATTAACTAGGAAAACCTAAATATAACGCTAAGATCACCCGTCACACCGTGTGAGCACCACACTTTCTTAATCTAAGCAAAGGTCACCCCACCCGTCACACCCCAGTAACTTCTCCCTTAACGATCACTCGTCACGCACCAGTAACTTCTCCCCGCTTAATTAGAATCCCCGATTTCTGGATAGAATTTCTGGATAGGATTTCTGGATACAATTCCTGGATATACGCATTTTATCACCCTAATTAACGATCACCCGTCACACCCCAGTAACTTCTCCCCGCTTAATTAGAATCCCCGATTTCTGGATGGGATTTCTGGATATACGCAATTTATCACCCTAATTAACGATCACTCGTCACGCACCCATTAACTTTAATTACCCCCACCTGTCACCTTAACCTAATTTATTACCCTATTTAACGATCACTCGTCACGCACCATTAACTTTCATTACCCCCATTTATTACCCTAATTAGCATAATTAATTACCTCCCCCTTCCACTTTTTGTATCCAGAACTCTCATTTATATCCTACTCTTTTTCGGTTTTAGTTGCTTCCTAATGACATTAGAAATTTCAGGCACTTGAAACCAAATCGGGTTAATTGCAATTTCAGAGCTAAGCGGGGGTAGTTGAAAAGACTTTGTGGCGGCGTTTGGCTGAAATACATTTCGTAGGTGTAGAGCAAATGTTTCGGCTCTGTCCTCGTCACTGCGGGCCCAAGTACCCGAGGAGTTTCTAATCGGAGTGACTGATTCTATCGGAAAGCTTAAGTTTGGGTGAGCTCTCCACAAAGGATGCTTTGTACTGGTCGGCGACAGTTTCTCGATGTGCCGGCGCTGCGCAAGCTCTTCTTCTTGCTTGAGGGTTTTGGTGAGTCTGCGTGTGGTTTAATTAAAGAGTTGCTTCGAATGGGGCGATCTGCAGGATTGCCAAGCGCGTCGTAGGCGTCGTTTTTTCCGAACCAATTTTTCGATTTGCAGATTTGTTTTGTATTGGTTGCTACGCACAAGTGTCTCTTCTGGTGTTGAGATTTTGGCTGCTGCCACGAGTACCGACTCCAGGGCATCACCACAGAAGTCGATGTCATTCTCGGTGTTAAGCTGCGGTGTTAGCTCAATGTGGGAACTTACGTACTTTTTGTACTTTAGCCAGTAAGTTCTAGGCGAGGTCAGCATGTAATAATTTGTTGCAAACCTCTGATGAAAGTGGTGATTAATGCGTTCCCTGATTAAGGTTCCGGTTCCTCCGTGGGCCTTGCCGTCCGGATGATCTGTGCAGTATGAAGTAAAGCCTCTTATTTGGAAGTTGTATTTACTTGTGAGATGCGTTTCTGCCAGCAGCATTACATCTCTTTGGTTTTCATTGAGGAATTGAGTTATTTCAAGATTGTGCCGTGAAACGCCATTGGCATTCCACATGGATATTCGAAGGCATGACATCGATTATTTAGATTGCTGGGATGTGAGCAATTTTATTAAAATGTTTTGATTTTGCATAAGGTTATCCATTGTTTTTTTCATGAAGGACATAAATTCCATCATACCCTGTTGTAAAGACAGCATCATGGTTTCGATGCTGTTTGGTATTTGCTGGGGTGTAAATACATTTTGCCCAGAGCATTGAGCTTGTGGGATCCCCGTCTGATTGGCTAGTCCTGTTTTTAGGGCACTGGCGTATGAAACTCCCCCATTTGTGTTGAGGGGCCCAAATGAAGATCTGGCGATATGGTTTTCTCCACAGTTAGCGCATTTCTTCGTCTTTGTGTCTTCTTTGCTTGCAGGGCACGGTTCGGATTTGTGGAAGCCTCCACAAGCTACGCAGACTGATCGAAGCCCGCAGTTGTTTCTGGTGTGTCCATACTCTTGGCAGTTTGTGCATTGCAGCGGACCATTTCGCTTATGCGGTTCTTCAACAGTAATCCTTCTATGCAACAGGAATTGCAGTTTGTAGATCGGGTGCATTTCATTTTTCTTCAAGGCTCTGCTTTCTGGCTCCAGTTCGACCTTAAAGAGTGGTTGCCGCTTTTTATTTCTGTTGATAATATTAATAATATTTTTGGCGAAAAATCCTTTTTTCTTCAGTGCCTATATTATCTCATTGGTGGATACGTCGGGCTCTATGCCCTTTAGCACTACTTGCAAGCCCTTGCTACTCTTGAGCTGGTAAGTGTAGTAGGGCTTCTTAGTCTCGTCTAGGTATTTTGTTACAGCTCTGAATTGATCTTCAGTTTTTGCTTGAAGCTTTGTTTCGTGAATATTCCCTTTGATAAGAGGAGTAACATAAAAGCTGTCATTCCCGACCAGCTCAACAATTTTCTTTACTAGGGCATTTGAGTTCTGTTCCCTTATGTAAATTGGTGGGGGCTTTGGCTTCTTTTGTACAGCCTGTCCAGCCTCGGATTGATTTTCAAGGATTTTCAATATCCGACAACAGGGCGAATCTGTTGTTACGAGATTCCCTGATTATTCGCTGCCTTTGTTAGGGCAATTTTGTTTTGGTTTATTTCCAACCATTTTATTTTGCGGGCTTAGCTTCCGTTTGATTTGGATGTAACGATCCATGCCAGTCTGTATGGCCGGACCCACTTGTTGTTGTTTAATGTTGCCGATATTGACACCCGTACATCCAATTGGCTTTGTAGTTTTATTCGGCGCTGCAGAAGTTGCTAACGCATTCGAAATCGCGTTGTTGGTAACGGAGACCGTTGGTGTTTTTGTTGCAGTTGCTGCGGTTGCACAAATTAACTAGGTTGCAGTACTCGTGGCCGGTGAGCTGTGAGTCGGAGCTGGGGGTGGGGTTCTACACTGCAAGCTCTATGAAGTGGGAGTTGGTGTGAGTAGGGCGGGAGAACAAGACCGTGCTCTCGCACTGTCAACGATCAGTAGGGCTGAGTATCTCTTTGATGAAGTTCTTTCTACTTCTGTATCACGGGTTGAGAAATAAGAGATACAACTTTTTCTCTGGTCTACGGAGCTTCTACGCTCATTTTTTGGATCGCCGCTCATTGAGCTATTACTCGTGGCACTTCTTAGTTTTTATAATAACTTTGCACTAGTTTTATACATAGCACTAATTATTATTTTCTGTTTTAGCAATAAGATTGCCTTTTTACACTACTCCAGTATTTTTTTAGTTATTTGTTTTTCACTTTTAAGCTGCTTTTCCGGAGCTCGCTCAAAACACGTCTGCACTCTCCGAATTCGTGCCGCTTAATTTTTTAATTTTTTTACTTATTCGCTATTAGTAGCTAATTTTGTTGTTGATTAAAACGGTAAATCACTATGTAAATCATGGATACTGTATGGATAGTCCAAGTCCACTTCTAAAATATAACCAAAATGTCTATCGCTTGGAATATTTTCTACTATTAAATTTTCTATGTCTATGGGAGACAACCACTTAAACCCTTGGTAAAGTAAAGGTTGAGACATTGCCCAACCATACAAATTATTTGCATCTAAATACATTAAAAATGATGACTCTTTACTATTATATTTTTTTTATATTATTTTATTTACTATATCTGTGACAGCATTGTACCAAACCACCTCGAATTCCACTTCGTATAAATTTATACATGTCAATATCAGTTATTAACTGTAACTCAATTCGTGCGGTTTTTAGCATTGCCTGCCAAGATAAACCTGGTGTTGTATAAAAATGTGCTGGGTCAAGAGAATATATTTTCATGCAAATTAAACGGAAATGTTCAAAAACGTCAGTTAATAATAATACATCAGTTTTTAAATAAGTCTCGAGATAGTCCTTTAGAGATTTACAGGAAAATTGTGTCCAAACTTTAACAACATGACTATAATCCTCTTGAGAACATTGCTTTTCAGTAAACTGATTATAAAATTCTTTTGATGGTAAACTAATTTCCTCTAGTCTATGTTCTGAATCAAGATATTCATATGGGAATACACCCTTCTTCCGCATAAGCCTAAATTCATTTTCACAATTAAAATGTGATCTTACTGATTTAAGTTGATCATCTTCTAAATTGGATGCTAATGCATCTAGACTAGATGATATAAATCTAAATGTGTCTAGAAATCTTATCTCAAAACTGATTCCACATTCATTTTCAATTTTTTTCATTACTGAAATGAAGTGCTCCTTGTTTGTGGGAATAACTTTAATTTCTCCAGGTAAAAGTGTTAATTCTTTGATAAACAAGTGACAATCATACTTGGAAAAATTGTGGAAGAAAACTCTGATAAAATTAGACGTTATCAATTCTAAACTATATTTAGAATGAGCTGATGACAATGATCTCGAACCCTATCATCCGCTAAAGCCTTCTCACAAATATGACAATTGAGGGCAAACTCAAATTCATATTCATCCTCTGGATTCATTACTATGGGGACAACTTTACTCAAATATTTTGTATGAATAGTTTTTAAGTTATTTACAAGGGAATTAACAAAATTTATAGCTGAATTACCTCCCGTTTCCATTACGAATTTATCTAAACTAGAATCATATGCACACTTTATAAAGTAAGCGTATGAAATTGGTACATGTTCATTTACATTAAGGGGTTATATACCTTTTTGAGCGAAAAAAATTGAGGGAACTTTGGATTTTTTTTCAGGTGTGTAGCAATTATTTTATGAAACTGAAGTTATTATTTATTGATAGTACATGTTTTTATCGAAACAACAAGCGTTTGATCTTGAAAATATATGAATAATTTAATTTATATATGAATTTTAATTTAAGTTATGGCAATTCTCTCGGAACCCTTTTTTTTATAGCGGCTTGCGGTGACCACGATCAATCTTCTTCATTTTTTTTTTTAAATTATTCGTAATGATTGTGCCGAGTTCGTAAACGATTATTTTCAAGAATATTAGATTTTTTCTGCATACAGTAACAATTTTTCCAAAAAGTTAATTTTTCGAGTACTAAAAATTTTATTAAAATTTTTTTTTCTGCGAAATCAAAATTGACGCATAAAAACTGAATCGTTCACGAACTCGGCACAATCATTACGAAAATTTAAAAAAAAAATGAAGAAGATCGATCAAATAGTTCTTGTGCAATCGTGGTCACCGCAAGCCGCTATAAAAAAAGGGTTCCGAGAGAATTTCCATAACTTTGTAAATTATTCATATATTTTCAATATCAAACGCTTGTTGTTTCGATAAAAACATGTACTATCAATAAATAATAACTTCAGTTGCTACACACCTGAAAAAAAATCCAAAGTTCCCTCAATTTTTTCGCTCAAAAAGGTATATAACCCCTTAAATAGTTTAGGACTTACAACAATATTTTTACGACGAAGTATGCAAATTAAAATTGTTCCGGGAATTTTTAAGAAAAAAATATAAATTTTATTCTTGAATATTTTATGGTGTTAAACCTTTATTGATAAAATTGTTAAACACAATTTATATTAGACACTGTTGTAACTTTTTAGTATTTCGTAACCGTTCGCGATCTCGATCAAAATAGGACTACTCTATAAAATCTTAAATTCAATCCAACGAAAGTCGGCCAGGAGCTTTTCTTTTTGAACTTTAGAACTTTAATTTATGTTTAGATTAAAAGCTTAAGATGAAACTCTCGCATCTTCTTGTGAAATTCAATTATGCTGACCGATGCAATTTGGCGGATACTTAGAACGCAAAAGGCGAAATTGATTGGGCTTCGAACGGAAGCTGATGTTTACTTTAATTTTGATTTGTTTAACTTAGCTGTGGAACCCAGATCGGAGCTCAAAGCGAAAGTCAAAGACAATGGCAAATGCAGAGATTAAAATTATTGTTTATAAAAGCCATAAGTGGCCTGTTTTCAGGGGTTGGATAACTCTCCCCCTTCTAAAATGGATCGTCCCGATTCAATATGAAATTCATTTAATTGATCTCTTAATTCTGTTAAAAAAATTTCTGGGTTAATAGATTTTTCTGGTTCTGGCCGTTGTTTTTTGGTAACAAATAATATAGCATTTCTGTATTTTATAATAAGTAAAAAAATCAAATATATAATGATTAAAATTAATAATATTAAGGTAAGTGATATTTTAGTATTATTAATTTTAACGAAAGGATTTAAGATATTTATATTATCTAAAGAGAGTTCCGAGTTATTTGATGAAATGTAATCGGTTATTTCATAATTTTTAAAGTGGTTCGTAGTTATGTAGTCAAGAATTTTGTTTTCCAAATTGGTATATGAGATATTATTTATTTTGGTTGTACCATTAAATGTTATTGAATATGACCCGTTTAAATGGGAGTTGTTTACAATATTGTTACCATTTATAAGAATGGCACCATCTTGTATAATGTCTACTTTTTATTTTTTTCTCTTATTTTTTTACAAGTTGATCTCTCACCATTTAGTAAAACAAGTTTTTTCCTTAAGTAAAGTGCAATAATTATTAAAAAGTTCGATCTTAAAGTTAGACAATTCATAAAAGATATTTGCGCATTTTGCGACTTGATTACTTAATACTAGTTTCCCATCGATTTGAGAAATCGCTCTGGCGTGATATATTTCGCATCTATTTTTTATTATTTGCTATTTTATATAAATTATTAAAAGGTCTTTATGAAGTGCGATTTTAAAAACAGAGATGTCCAATAAGTCAGCGATAATTACTGGTTTTTGTTCATGATGTCATCATTGTTTAAAATTTTGGTATTAAAAACGTCAATTTTTGCAAGTGTGATTGTGTCAATTAAATTTTGCAGATCAAATGTTAATAATCGTAAGCGATGTTTTCGCAGTGGTAAATCTTGATCAAGAAAAACATTTTTAAAATCATCAGAAAGAGATTCTATTTCTTTAAACAATTTGGAGTTGACAATAAATTGCTTATTATTGTTTTCAATTAATTCATTGATTTTATTCTGAACTGTAATAAAATCATCATGATCCGGAGTTCCAGCTAACCATTTCCACACAGTGCCTAACTCATTTATTCCCCTTGCTGATTTAGGTGAAATTAATTGTGATAAAATTAATTCTATTACTTCTAAATCATATTTAATTTCCCATTGTGATCTTTTATTAGTATCCCTTTTTTTATTATCTGATTCCAATTTTATTATTCTTTATAAAAACTTAAGTTAGTTACGTGGAATAAGTCTGCGTATGAATCATACGTCAATACGTCTTTATTATCCTTGAATAAAAGATACTCGTGACTTGTACAGTCAATTATTTCGGATTTTGTAAATAAAATAAGGTGTAGTATGAGCACCTGATAAAACATTTTCTGGAAAGGGTAAAATAAAAGCAATATCTTTGTAAATAATTCTATTTCTACTGTTGATTATAATTTTGTTAGGTAAATTTTCCTTAACTACCTGTTTTTTATATCTAGTTTTTAGTTTATTTCTTTCCCCGTGTTTTTTTTTATAAACTACCTGTCCTACATAATATTCTTTTTCTTTTCTATTTTCAGTATGTGTTTCTAACATTTTCTCTTGTGTATTTTTAAAAATTTGAGGAATATTATCGTGCTCTATTTTATTATATAGTACGTCAAAGGGTTTTTGGTTCGTCGAAGAATGAATGCTCTGATTATATTCTTGAGCGGCTCTAATTACTATTTCGGAATAGTCGGTTAAATTAAATTCTTCTTTTATGCATCTAGCTAATTCTGTTAATGTAGAATGTGCCCTTTCAACTTGTCCGTTTGAGGTACTGTGCCTCGGGTCTGCGTAATGTAGACTTAAACCGCACCTTTGTGCAAAAGATTTAAATTGGGCCGAGGTAAAACTCGGTTCATTATCAGTCTTTATTACTTTGGCTCGTGGAAATTGTTGAAGTAATTCCATTACTTTGTTTTCGATATTTAATTTATTTTGGATTTCTTTTACTACTAGAAATTTTGAATAAGCATCAATACAAGTTATGAAAGTAAGACTTTGCGCGTAATATATGTCAATGTGTAAATTTTCTCCTTCTTTATTTGGGATTGGGGCTTCTCCAATTGGAATTTTAATTGGATGTCTGTTATATTTGTTTTCATTGGAAATTGTACAATTTTTTATATGTTCTTTTAATTTTGTGAGTAAGTTTGGCCAATAATACAACCTATTAATTTGTTTATAATTTTCGTCAAGTCCCCTGTGTGCTCTACAATGTGTTTCTTCGATTATATATAAGTGCTCTGTCTTCAGGATTTTCCACATCTTGGACAAATATTCTTGTACACAAAAATTTATTCATAAAATTTTCCTTAAGTGGTTTTTGAATTCTATAAAAGTCCTCTAAAGTACAATGAATACCTACTGTTATATTAGGAGGAATGTATTCTCTTAAAATTGATATTAAATTTTCGGGAGTGTCAAATTCTACTATATGTCTGGTATTTTCGAATATATTAATCGACTCATGTATTGTATACCTCCCCGTTGCTATTAGCAATTGTTGCTTAAACTGGTTTAAGGGTTTTCGGGTTTCTTGTATAACATTCTCAAAACTACTCTCTGCTGAATGCTGAGTGTTTTGATCTAAGACCGATTCGTTACTTTCAGTTAAGTGGTTAATCAGAATCCTTGATAAAGCGTCTGCAACTACATTAGTTGTACCTGGTTTATAAATTACTTTTAGCTGAATTAACATTTTTGTTGACATTTTCTTTGAAATTTTGCCATTATGACCGCCAAGATATTTTGTTAGAGGTTTGTCTATAAAGGCGTAGTTTAAAACAAATTTTCTATAATAGCCTGTAAGGCCTAGGAAACTTCTTAGTTCCCGAATATTTTTTGGAAGCGAATATTTAGTAATGGTGTCAATTTTTTCTCGGTCTGTCTTAATGACGTTATAAGATACGATGTATCCTAGAAAACTGGTTTCACGTTTAAAAAACTTTGATTTTTCTAAAGAGATTTTCATGTTTGCATTTAATAATATATTTATAATGTTGTTTAAGTCTTCATAGTGTTGTTCAATCGAATTTGAGAATATTATAATGTCGTCCATGTAGACATGACATGTTTTCCCTATTTGTTCTGTTAGGATGTCATCCATTGCTCGCTGGAAAATTCTTGGTGGATTTGTTAATCCGAATGGCAATCTTAAAAATTCGTATTTGCCATTATTTATTGAAAAGGATGTTTTTTCGACATCAGATTCTTTCATTAATATCTGAGGAAAACCTGATTCTAAATCTATTGTTGAATAATATCTTGCTTTCCCCAAATTAGATAAAATCACTGATGGGTTTTGCATTGGGTACCTGTCAGGTATGGTACTTTCATTTAATTTTTTATAGTCAATAACGAGTCGTAACTTACGGCTTCCGTCTTGATTCTCTCCTTTCTTTGGGACTACCAGAACTGGTGATAACATTCTGATTTCGCTATTCACAAAGTCGGTGACAGAAAAAGTATACGGATATTGTTTCCCGTATATTGGCCTGTCGTGAATAAGATTTATTTCCCCCTTTATGTCTGTTCTAAAAGGAATTTGTATATTTATCTTTGATTGCTCTTTTTCAATATAGTAAACTATTTTTTCCTTTAAATTTTCTAATTGATCTGTAACTATATTATTTATCTGTTGTTTGTCGGATACCTCAACGACGGCGGGCTTGAAATTTTTACATTCCAAACGATTTTTATTTATTCGATTTTTGACGGTATTTTCTTCGTCGGCACTCTCAGGATTTTTAATTCCCAAGATATTGGTATTATTATTGACGGATATTTCTACGTCGGCGTTCTCAGGATTTTCGAATCCCAAGCTTTTCTCACTATTTTTCACAAATAATGAATCTGTGTCATCGCTACTTTTATCATCAAAATATTTTTATACCCTTGCAGAGGGTATTATAATTTTGGTCAGAAGTTTGTAACGCAGTGAAGCAGACGTTTCCGACCCCATAAAGTATATATATTCTTGATCAGGATCAATAGGGGAGTCGATATAGCCATGTCCGTCTGTCCGTCTGTCCGTCTGTTTCAATACCGTTTGCGAGCTCAGTTTAAAAGCTAGCGCCTTGAAACTTTCACAGTCGTCCTAAAACATGTGTACGCAGATCAAGTTTGAAAGCCGACCCGATCGGACGTCTATATCCTATAGCTCCCATAGGAACAATCGGATATAGCTTTCACAAAATGAAGATATTTCGCTCAGTGTAAGAGCTATTGACAAGAATCTTTCTAAATCTTATTATTTTACGCATACCTTGATCAGGGTAAAAGCGCGTGCCGATCGGACGTCTATATCCTATAGCTCCCATAGGAACAATCGGATATAGCTTTCACAAAATAAAGATATTTCGCTCAGTGTAAGAGCTATTGACAAGAATCTTTCTAATTATTTTACGCATACCTTGATCATAGTAAAAGCGCGTGCCGATCGGACGTCTATATCTTATAGCTCCCATAGGAACAATAGGGTGAAATCGGTCAAAATTTGTCGTTTTTCAGGATATTTCGCGCAGAATATAAGCTATTCCCATGAAACTTTCCAAATCGTATTTTTTTGTGCGTACCCCGATCAGGGTAAAAGCGCGTGTCGATCGAACGTCTATATCTTATAGCTCCCATAGGAACAATAGGGTGAAATCTGCAAGGGTATTGAAACTTCGGCTTGCCGAAGTTAGCTTCCGTCCTCGTTCTTAGTAAATTGAATCCAATTAGAAGATCAGATTCTAATCTATTTCATAAAATAAATGTCGTGTTTCAAAAATATTTATAATATGGTAATACTTAATAATTGAATACCCATGAACTGTAGTTACCTTTTTATATATTGATAATTCATTTTTATTTTCATAAATTCCCTTTTTTATATAACAAGCAGTGGCTCCTGTATCTATTAAAATTTTTTAACTGCTTCTTGGTGTTTCTGTCTATCCTATTTAAATAAGGCATTCCCCTTTAGATGTCTCGTCTAAAAAATGATCTTCATTAATATTCTTTAATCGAGTTACTTTATTCGCTGGCTGATTAACAGTTCTATCTGGTTCCCTTTTTTGAGCTTGAGTTTGCTCTTTTTTTGATTTGGGCGATAGTAATTTGAACGATTATTATTTTGATAATAATTATTATTATATCTTCCTTGATTATTATTTGCCTGCCAATTATTATTCGGCTGCCGATTGTTATTAGGTTTATTCTGGAGTTGGATCGATGGATCAACATCCATTGGCTCGACAGCTTGTTGCCTTTGAGTGTTATTTTGGTTATTGTTTTGCCAAAAATTTCCCCTTTGTTGCCAATTATAATTATGGTTATTATCCCAATGATTGCCCGATTTATTATTTTTTTTATTTTGTCGTACTTGATCAAATCGTAAGTTGTTTCCCTGATATTTATTTTCATTTCTAAATATTAAACCTTTTTGCAAATTGAGCACGGAAATTGTTTGATTCTAATTCCTGGACCTTTGCCAAAGCATTGGGCAAATCTGGTGGATTTAATGAGAAAAGAGTTTCTGAGATAGATCCATTTAATCCGGATATAAATATTCGTAGAGTGTTGCTCCTTATTGTTTTGTTTGTTTTATTGGTAATTACGCTGTCCTTTCCGTGTGTCATTATGTTTTTGTTTATAAGTAAAGTCATTTTTTTATTAACTTCGTTATAGTAGTCAGTAACTGTCATTCGTCCCTGCCTGAGAATACTTAGTTCTGACTCTAGAATATGTATTGGTCGTTTATCGTAATATATAAAATCCAATCTAGATAAGAACTTGAAAATTTAAAACGGTGCCATGATTGGTGAGAGCATCATGGGCAGCTCCCATAATTTTATTTCGTAAAATTTTTAAAGCAATAAAGTATTGTTCACTTTGAATTTTATAAAGACTCATAACAGTTTCTGCAGCTTCCCTCCATCCTACATATTGTGTTGGTTCCCCGGTGAATTTTGGTAAAGATTTTACCACTTCAAGCGTTGTTTCACACTTTATAGTTGGGTCGATTGTTTGTAATTTTTAATCCTCCACAGTGTTTGCATCTGTGGCTAATCTGCCTTCTAAGCCTTCTATTTTCCTGCTCACTTTATTCAACTGAACATTTATTAATCTATTAATTAATTCCACTGTTAGGCCGCCAGCTGTGGCTATACTACCTGCAGAAAAATTTGGTGCTGAACCTCCGGTTGTCATTTTTAATTTTAATTCACCAAAGCTATTTATTAAATCCTCCAGATTGTTTCTCGATGATATTCTTTAATTCGCTAATCTATCTTATTGTTTTTATCAATTATATTAGTTTTCTCTTTTCCATGAGCTTTTTCTCTATTCCATGAACTAAATTTATAATTTTTCATTTTATATTATTTTTGAATTAACTTCTCACGAAATTGTCCCGATGGGGTCTTCCTTCTGTGAGGTTGATCTTCCTTCCTTAGTTTGTATATTCGTTATCGTGCTGATTTTGGCGAGGGAATGCCCTTCAGCCCTTCCTTCTTTCTTAAGTTTTTATTTATTTGTTGTCGTGTTGATTTTGGCGAGGGATTGCCCTACAGCCCTCCCTTCTTTATTATTAATAATTTTATCGTAGATTTTCTTAATTCACTTTGTTTTATTTTTCTGTCTTTATTATTGCCACTTTATTATTGGTTTGGTGTTGCTTTTTATGTTGTGTTAATAATTTATCTTTCGGTCCACCTTTAATATATTTCCGGGTTTAAATGGACTATTACATTACTTGATTTCCATTTATTTGTTGAACAACGATCACTGTCACAATGTTAGGTGTCGTCGATTGGTGATGGATGTTTTAATTTTTCCACTACAAATTTTGGGTTATTTGCCGCGCGAGCTCCGTTTATATTTAACTTTTAATTTTCATTAAATAATCATTTGGAACTTTTTATGACGCGGCCCCACGTTGGGCGCCAATTAAAATTGTTCCGGGAATTTTTAAGAAAAAAATATAAATTTTATTCTTGAATATTTTATGGTGTTAAACCTTTATTGATAAAATTATTAAACACAATTTATATTAGACACTATTGTAACTTTTTAGTATTTCATAACCGATTGCGATCTCGATCAAAATAGGACTACTCTATAAAATCTTAAATTCAATCCAACGAACCTCGGCCAGGAGCTTTTCTTTTTGAACTTTAGAACTTTAATTTATGTTTAGATTAAAAGCTTAAGATGAAACTCTCGCATCTTCTTGTGAAATTCAATTATGCTGACCGATGCAATTTGGCGGATACTTAGAACGCAAAAGGCGAAATTGATTGGGCTTCGAACGGAAGCTGATGTTTACTTTAATTTTGATTTGTTTAACTTAGCTGTGGAACCCAGATCGGAGCTCAAAGCCAAAGTCAAAGACAAAGGCAAATGCAGAGATTAAAATTATTGTTTATAAAAGCCATAAGTGGCCTGTTTTCAGGGGTTGGATAACTTGCACTCGAAATCTGCATACACTGCGAACGGAACTTTTAGTAAATGACGCAGTGTCGTATACTTCAATGTCGATTTATATGGGCTTGGGAGAGTGGCAACCTTTCCACTGCAGAGCTCCTTGTGACAAAGTGCGCGACTTGCACTTATTGAAAAATTTAAGCAGGTATTGCAAAATCATTCCCGTCCATTATGTGATCCTCTATGTGAAGTCATTAGTCTATTAAATAAAAGAAAAATAAATAAAATAAAAAATAATAAAATAAAATTCGTAAATTCGTAAAAAAATGCATTCTTTGAAATATTTTTTATCCATGTGTAGTGACCGAATCCGTTTCCTTCCAGGAAAAGTTCATTTATGTGCGTCGGCTTTTCAACTCCAGATTGATAAATTGGTCCAATTATTGTATAGTGGTGTTATAGTGGTGTTGGGATAAATGAGGAGCCAGATAGCGGTTTATATTGATTGAAATTCATTTCCAATCGAATTATACGGAGTAGGGTCCACCCGCTATCCCTTTCCTGAAACTCTTTCATTTTTATTTTCAGATGGACTGAGTGATTGGTGAATATGCGGTCTAAATCCGAGTGGTTTGTAACAACTTCCATTTTGCTTTGGAATTGTTTAGTCTCCGTTTTTAAATCATCATCTTTCACGAGCATATATTCCGCAAAAATCTCAAAATTAACTTTACCGAACATGTAGTTTTGAAGCACATTAAATAAATAAGATTTTAAAGCCTCTCCTGCTTCGAAGAGGAACTCTTCCGGGTATCTTAATTCCTCTCCTTCATTAACAAACATATAATGAAGAATTCGACCCTTGAATCCATCCGAAATATTTTGAAATCTTTGCGTGCATGGTGATTCCACCGGGATGAAACGACGGCAGGACTCACAATATTTTTGGGCTTGGTTATTCATTTAATTTTTATTTTGAAAAGAAATACAATTATAATTAATTTGCAGATTGTTTTAAATTTTTATTTTCTTTTCACAAAGTCAGTTGTAATGTAGTTAATTTGTAATTGTAATTTAATTGTTCTCACAAAGCCACTTTTCAATTGAGGTAAACTCGTTGATAAGATCACTTTACTGTTTTTCAAACTAGTAAAAAGAGTAGTTCACTTCATGAAATTTGAATACACTGATCTGAATTTAGCGAAATTCTGACTTAAATATAACTTTGAGGATAGATTATTAGTATGAAATTAAACTTTAGTGTGTAAATTAAAAAATTCAAAGTTTGGATAGGTTGATGAAAATATTTTCCTTAAATTTAATATAAGAAATTAGAGTTGCAACGAATTGATTGGTTGAAGTCAATATTTTCCTTAAATTTAATATAAGAAACCAATTTTCATTGGTTGATTCCATCGAATGTTTGATGGCGAGGGAGGGGTGAAAGTGAACCGTGTCCTAGCAACCAGTTTGCTACTCCATATGAAGAGGGGATAAAAGTGAGAAGTTACTGGGAAGAACCTTCACTTCGAATTGAAACTCCACTGAATCAGCAACAATCAAAAATCAACTAAACTACAAACAACAAAAAACAGCTATACAGTCAAACAACTAATCTGTTAAACAACAAACAGCTAATATCAACTAATCAGCTAAACAACAAACAGCTAATAACAAGTAATCAGTTAAACAATAAGGAACAAACAAGAGTTAAACATCAAGAAACATCAGTTAAACAGCAATAACAACATCAAGAAACAACTACATCATCAAGAAACAGCAGTTAAACAACAAAACATCATGAATAACAACCACGTGTGTAATAAAATCACCAAATTCCTCAAAAAAAAATGGTGATTTCATTTTGAGGATCATCGGGAGTCCCTGGAGATGATTTTCTCCAATCTTCAACAGATGGATCCAGTCGGTGAGAGAGAAACTAAATATGGCGTACATATGCTGACATGTCCCTGGGCCGAAGATGATGAAAGAGAGGGCCCGGATACTTGCCAATGTCACCAGGCACCATACCTTAGAATTAAAGCTATTGCTTTAACTAACAAATATAATAAACTTAACCTTAAATTTGAAAATAAATAAATAGTTAAACAATAAAAATATATTTGAATTTAAAAGTTACATATTCTTTTGTTATTGGGGGATGGGTGACTTTTTCAGGTATTTTCAGGTAAAAATTTACAAATTCTTTTGTTATTGGGTGGGTGTTTGTTTCACAGTGGCAAGCAAGGGATCCCCTTTTCAAGGGTACTTCCTTTCAGCTTTTTCTTTTGAACGTGACAACAGCCCGTGACATTCTATCACGTGCCCGTGAGCACCACACTTTCTCAATCTAAGCAAAGGTCACCCGTCACACCCCAGTAACTTCTTCCCGCTTAACTAGGATAACCCAGATAAGCAAAGGACACCCGTCACACCCCAGTAATTTCTCCCCCATTAACTAGGAAAACCTAAATATAACGCTATGATCACCCGTCACACCGTGTGAGCACCACACTTTCTTAATCTAAGCAAAGGACACCCGTCACACCCTAGTAACTTCTCCCCGCTTAATAAGAGTCCCGATTTTTGGACCGAATTTCGGGATCTAATTCCTGAATACAAATTCTATATACAAAAGCTGGATATAACTATTGTGAACCCTAGTTAACGATCACTCGTCACGCACCATTAACTTTAATTACCCCACACCTGTCACATTTTCCTGATTTATTACCCTAATTAACGATCACTTGTTCACGCACCATTAACTTTAATTAACCCACACCTGTCACATTGTCCTGATTTATTACCCTAATTAACGATCACTCGTCACGCACCATTAACTTTAATTACCCCCACACCTGTCACATTCTCCGATTTATTACCCTAATTAGCATAATTAATTACCTCCCCTTCCACTTTATTATCCAGAACTCTCATTTATATACTACTGAGATCTCATGCGGACAGACAGACAGACAGACAGACAGACAGACAGACAGACAGACAGACAGACAACAAAAGAAACAACAACAGACAGACAGACAGACAGACAGACAGACAGACAGACAGACAGACAGACAGACAGACAGACAGACAGACAGACAGACAGACAGACAGACAGACAGACAGACAGACAGACAGACAGACAGACAGACAGACAGACAGACAGACAGACAGACAGACAGACAGACAGACAGACAGACAGACAGACAGACAGACAGACAGACAGACAGACAGACAGACAGACAGACAGACAGACAGACAGACAGACAGACAGACAGACAGACAGACAGACAGACAGACAGACAGACAGACAGACAGACAGACAGACAGACAGACAGACAGACAGACAGACAGACAGACAGACAGACAGACAGACAGACAGACAGACAGACAGACAGACAGACAGACAGACAGACAGACAGACAGACAGACAGACAGACAGACAGACAGACAGACAGACAGACAGACAGACAGACAGACAGACAGACAGACAGACAGACAGACAGACAGACAGACAGACAGACAGACAGACAGACAGACAGACAGACAGACAGACAGACAGACAGACAGACAGACAGACAGACAGACAGACAGACAGACAGACAGACAGACAGACAGACAGACAGACAGACAGACAGACAGACAGACAGACAGACAGACAGACAGACAGACAGACAGACAGACAGACAGACAGACAGACAGACAGACAGACAGACAGACAGACAGACAGACAGACAGACAGACAGACAGACAGACAGACAGACAGACAGACAGACAGACAGACAGACAGACAGACAGACAGACAGACAGACAGACAGACAGACAGACAGACAGACAGACAGACAGACAGACAGACAGACAGACAGACAGACAGACAGACAGACAGACAGACAGACAGACAGACAGACAGACAGACAGACAGACAGACAGACAGACAGACAGACAGACAGACAGACAGACAGATAGACAGACAGACAGACAGACAGACAGACAGACAGACAGACAGACAGACATGGCTAGTTCGACTCGGCTAGTGACCCGGATCAAGAATATATTCAATCCAACGAACCTCGGCCAGGAGCTTTTCTTTTTGAACTTTAGAACTTTAATTTATGTTTAGATTAAAAGCTTAAGATGAAACTCTCGCATCTTCTTGTGAAATTCAATTATGCTGACCGATGCAATTTGGCGGATACTTAGAACGCAAAAGGCGAAATTGACATGGCTAGTTCGACTCGGCTAGTGACCCGGATCAAGAATATATATACTTTATAGGGCCTTCTTCTCCCTATTACATACTTTTGCACAAATACAATATACCCTTTTACTCTACGAGTAACGGGTATAAAAAGTAGGCCAGCTGCAGATTGTCCACAGGTCGCTGTGTAGATTCGATTTTTATGAAACCAAAGTTATTTTGTTTAGAAATAATGTAGAAACTGTCTGAACCTAACTTATAAAATATACCCTACAGCTCCATTCATCACCTTTTGAGCAGTGAATCACTGCCAAAAATTGAGCACTAAGCGCTCAATCACTAGTGAATTTGTATAAAAAATAGCGATGATTTGAACATGGGCATGTCCTAAGGGCTCATCACTGCCAGAAACTGGCGCTGATTTAGCACCTGTTCATCACCATTTTTCATCGCCTAATTCATCACCAAATTCATCACCTTATAGGCGCTAATTATCTTCCAAATTCATAGCCCATTTTCATTGAAAATATGTTAAATTTCATTGCTTTTATCATTGGGTTTATTAATACATTAAATTAATAGATTTTTACAAACTACGGTGACTTGTAGGGGTCTTCGGCAGGCTCTCAGCTTCCAGAGTCTTGGTGAGCTGCCTTTTCGCGCATGGAGAATATTCACGCATTTCCGCATTCTCTCCAGAGGCTCTGTAGGCTCCACCTGAGCAATGGGATCTGAATTTGGAAAATATTTGTTTTTATAATATTATATAACGAGGCAAGAATGATAAAAACTTACTTAGCAGTGGAAGAATAACATCCTTCTGGGCTGTAGGACAAAATGATTTCATCTGAAAGGTATTTTATAAGCACTTGGTACCATCAACTGGACCTAAAAATATTAAAAATAAAGATTATGCAAAAATTAAAAGCTACTGTAATTAAGATAAGACATTACACTTGAGAATTACTTACCTAAAAATGTATTCCTAATTAAAACACTTTTTTTAAAACTCGAAAATAACTAATCACAGCAATGTTACTCCTTTAAAAGTAAACGCAGTTGAAAACCGCGGAAAAACGGCGCCTGCCTTCGAGAAATAGAAAAAAAATACTGATCGAGAAAAACAACATCAATCGCAATCTCTCTTGTTGTTGTCTTTCCTTTGCCACGATCGCGCTTGCCCAGGTTGCAGAGCGAGACAGGCGAAGTTCCACATTTTGTCTCGTTTTTCTATGATTTTAAGAGAGAGAAATTTGGGAGAGCGTGATTGAGAGAGAGGGGGTTGGTGAGAGAGTCGATTCTGCAGACGCTCAGCCGGCGTCGCAGTCGACTCAGTGCTATTTTAGCGCTCGGGCTGAATTCGGGAACTGCAGGGTATCTCAAAAACTCCGATTGTGGCACTCTTTCAAAGACAAATCTTAAACATAAAAATTAACACCATAGGTATGTTCAGACAGTGGGCAATTTCATTACAAACATTTCTGTAAAAGCAGCATAATGATCGAAGCATTACTTTTTGAGATACACGATCCGCTGTGAGGAGTTGAATAACTCATCACAAATAGCAGCAGCTAAAATAACTGATGGCCGGCCGCTTACCAGTTACGCGGCGAATTAGCGTAGTAGCGGCGCGGCGAAGAGCAAGTGGAGAGTGAGAGGTTGGAGACTTCGAGGTTAGGAGAGAGAACTCTGCCAAAGAGAGTTTGGAGAGCAAGGAGCGGAGAGTGAGAGGTTGGAGACTTCGAGGTTAGGAGAGAGAACTCTGCCAAAGAGAGTTTGGAGAGCAAGGAGCGGAGAGTGAGAGGTTGGAGACTTCGAGGTTAGGAGAGAGAACTCTGCCAAAGAGAGTTTGGAGAGCAAGGAGCGGAGAGTGAGAGAGTGGAGACTTCGCAGGCAGAGCCAGAGTGCCGTGTGCAAAAAGGGAAATAACGGATCTGCACCGGACTTTGGACTCTGCCGTGAACTTTGGACCAGGAGGACAAGTGCCACATCTCGGCAGCGGAGCGGCACACAGGCGTGCCACATGCACCAGAGGAATCAGCGGGACGGCAGCAACACGCCGAAATACAATTTGAGGCCGTGCGAGAATGGCAACGGGCTCAAACAGGAGCCAGGGACTTTGGACCCGGAGTGGAGAGATTCAGCGGGCAGAGCGCAAGAGGGAAATAACGGTTCCCGGAGGCCCTATATAAAGCCGCCGGGCGCTGGCAACAGGATCAGTCGATCACGAAGAGTCAATCTATCAAGATCAGTCCAGATATCAAAGTGAATAAGTCAGTCAACCAGTGCCAAGTAATCTACGAGTGAGAACACAAGTCAAGTCGTCGGAAGCATCGCCGTGGGAGCCTACAAGGAGCAAGATCGCTACGTCGAGACGTTCGGGATTGGATCATCAGGAATCTTCGAATTGAAACACAGGTAGCTGAGGTCCAGTGGGCATCACACGGCTAAGTCAAGGCGAACTGTTCATACTCCTGTACGACTAAAGCCTCGCATCGCGCCTGGCGTGTCCCTCAGAGTCGAGCAGTGACGTCCTGCGACAAGAGATCGTGAACTCGGGGCGAGAGTCGTCCCAAACCCAGGGGCCTTGTTTCAAGCACTACTCTGGCGGGTCCCGCGTCAGCCCAGTCCGTCAAGTGGAAATCGAACAGAAATCGAACAGAAATCGCCAGAAAGGGCGAGCCGTTGGCCGGTCATCATTTCAAGGCGCTGTCCTAGAGAGAATAGGCCCAGTTGTCAGCTCAAGGCGCTGTCCTAGAGAGAACAGGCCGTTTGTCATTTCAAGGCGCTGTCCTAGAGAGATCCAACGGTTCTACGAGCCCGGGACCGGCGGGTGTCCCAAACCCCGAGTGTTACGAGCCAGAAAGGGCGAGCAGTAGGCCGGCTGTCTTTTCTAGGCGCTGACCTAGAGACCCCACGGTTTTACGAGCCCGGGACTGGCGTAGCCGTAACCCCAAGTACCAAAAGCCACGCTACTTCCAACCTCACAACCAGCGCGTCCAGGAGCAGAGCAACGGACATCGAACTGCGCGGAAACGTCACGAGCGAGCTAGCGGGTGAAGCCAGGGTGGAACGTTCGTTTACACCAGGCGAAAAGCAAGGTAAAGCACTAGGCAGCTTCCAGGTGACCACCTAGACTGTCAGCGCGAGCCGAGCGATAGCCTAGTGGGACCATCCGGGACAGAGCCAGGGACAGGCGGTTGTGGGTTTTATAGGCGCTGTCCTGTAGAACGCAGCACCTGTTCACCCTAGTCTTAGAACGGTGACGCTTCCCTAAGCCCGCACGGCTGATCTCCTTGCGAGTCCGAGGCGCTACGAGCAGTCGTCCAGTCAACGCACCCGAGACGAGCATCGCCGAGCATCTACAAGGAGCTACAGGGAGCTACGGGACCGGAGTACGAGATCAACAAGGAAGGCGATCACCGAGGCGGCGATCACCAAAGGACACCAAGGACCACGAGTGGCGACACCAGAACCAACCGAGCCATCGAGCCCGCTGTAATCAAACCCGCAATAAACCCTATTCGAATCCGTGAATTCTGTGCTTTCTCACTGATCTACTGGGCGGTCACGTTTATATAAATTTGGTGGGACGAACACACAACTTCTCTGAGCTAGCCGCACGAAGAACGACCCGAAACTTGCCGCGATCTGGGTCGAGCTGGAGGCAGCATACACCGAGAAAACAGCCCCAAGCATCACATTGACTCCCGCCGAAGGGGAAGACTTATTGGCAAGTCTGAGCATTGACAACATGCAAAAGGAGGCACAAATGAGGGAGCCAAGCCAGGAGAGGAAAAAGAAAGAGTGCGTACAGAAAACGACAGCACCGACTCCGACTCCGACTCCCAGCCAGCCAGATTATGCAAAGGTGGCGAAACAAGTCCGCGAATGGTCCTTTAAATTCGACGGCATTGAGAAACCGTTCGAGTTTCTGGAACAAGTAGAGTGGTCCGCAAACACATACGGCCTGGATTTGGATATGATTCCCCGCGCCATGCCAGAATTACTTAAAGGGAGGGCACTGAAATGGTTCATCTCCAACAACAAACAGTGGCAAACCTGGGCGGAATTCATCCAGAGTTTTAACACATACTTTCTGCCGAGAGACTTTTTCTCCACACTTACGGACAAAGTCAAGCAGAGGAAGCAAGGCTACGGGGAGTCATTCAAGGACTACATGATCGACATACAGGCAATGATGAGGCCACTTAGTTATTCGCCGACAGAGTCCCTCAACATCATCCGGCAGAACTGCACACCGAACCTAAAGATCGCCCTCAGAGCATACACAGTGGCGGACCTGGATACACTCATGGACCTAGCCGACGAGTTTGAGGAACTGGAGAAGGAACGGGAGACATTTGCCCAGGAGAACAAATTCGCCAAAGCAAAACCAGCAGCAGCGCAAATCATGTGCAGACGATGCGAGGGCACTGGCGACCAGGAACCCCATGGGAACAGGCAATGGACCACGCCACTACAAGACCACCGGCAGCAGGCAACCAACCCACCGTATGAACGCCAGCAATACGCACCAATACAACACAAACAGAGGCAGCCAACAAACCCCTTGTGGAGGCCACCAGTCACCACTCAAAGACCACGGGAGAGTACCCACATCACAGACCCCCAGGAGGCCTGCCGAAAGTGCGGCGGTCACGGACACTGGGAACGCGGCTGCCGAACCCAGCGCTTGTTGTTCTGATGGGTGTGCGGCAAAGTGGGTATCAGGAGCGTTGAGTGCTGCCAAAGAGCGGGAAATGGTCAGCGATCTCAGCCGCAGAGAGGCGGGCGGGGATCGCAAAATGCTTCCTCTCCAAACTAACTGGCAAGCTGATCGAGGAGGAGACACATATAAAGCCACAATCGACACCGGGGCAACAGCGAGCTTCATAAGCGAGGAACTGGCGGACAATCTGGCTGCTCTTGGAAAGATCACAAGGACAAGACGGCAAGTTAGGTTGGCAGACGGGAGATGCGGCAGAATCAGTGCACAGCTGAAGGTAGAAATCGCATTCGGAAACAAGCGATTGACCATGGGCCTGCTGATACTACCAGGGGTAGTGGATTCGTTGGTGTTAGGATGGAATTTCCTCACGCAAGTCGGAACCGAAATAAAGTGCGCCGGACACGAGATCACAATACCGGCCAGGACCCGACACAATGGGTGGCTCGAGGAAAAGCTATCGGTGGCAGTCGTTCAACACACAAGCGAAGATAACGACACAGCGGAATTCCTGGGGGCACAGCTAGCCGACTTCAACACGATGACGGGAACGTCGAACATGGCGGAACATCGGATCACGATGAAAGACGACAAGCCAATCAAGCAACGATACTACCCCAAGAATCCAAGAGTTCAGGGGGAGATTAATGCGAAGGTGGATGAGCTTCTCGGAATGGGGTATATAGAGCACTCGAAGAGCCCATACAGCTCCCCCCATGGTGAAGAAGAAGACGGGCAGATGGAGACTCTGTGTCGATTTCAGGCAGATCAACGCAAAGTCGATAAAGGATGCCTACCCAATGCCGCGCATAAATTACATCCTCGACCAACTGCGAGAAGCGAGGTACATCAGCAGTTTGGACCTGAAGGATGGGTACTGGCAAATCCCACTGGAGGAAAGTAGCAGGCAATACACGGCTTTCACGGTGCCCGGAAAAGGATTGTTCCAGTGGAGGGTTATGCCTTTCGGTCTCCATTCGGCATCCGCGACTTTTCAACGAGTCTTGGACCAAGTAATTGGTCCGGAAATGTCACCCCACGCGTTCGCCTACCAGGACGACATAATAGTGATCGGACGCACCCTGGAAGAACACAAAGCGAACCTGAGAGAAGTGTTTCGGCGGCTAAAAGAGGCAAATCTGAGGCTAAACCCAGATAAATGCCAATTCTTCAAGAAGGAGTCACCGTGTGACTAGCGAAGGAATAGGAACGGATCCGGAAAAGATAGCAGCCATCGCCGAACTAGAACCACCATCCACAGTAAAAGAACTCCGACAGTACCTGGGCGTAGCATCATGGTACCGCCGATTCGTACCTGATTTCGCAAAAATAGTCAAACCACTCAATGATTTGCTACGCAAAGGCAACAAGTGGGTATGGACACCAGAACATCAGATGGCGTTTAAAGAGGTTAAGGCAAGACTCGTTGCAGACCCCGTACTAGCGTGTCCGGACTTCGACAAACCGTTCACCCTGCAAACGGACGCGAGTGACTACGGCATCGGGGCAATACTAACCCAGGAGACGGAGAATGGCGAAAAGGTAATCTCTTACTCAAGCAGAACGCTCAACGGTGCCGAGAAGAATTACTCGACGACTGAGAAGGAGTGCTTGGCAATCGTCTGGGCGATCCGGAAACTAAAGCCATATCTGGAATGTTACCACTTTAAGGTAGTAACCGACCATATGGCCCTGAACCATGGGCAACGGTATGCGCGGACTTCGTCGGACCCCTGCCGCGTTCGAAGCACGGCAACCAAATGCTGCTAGTACTAATAGACCGGTTCTCCAAGTGGACTGAGTTAGTACCACTGCGCAGCGCGACGGCCGAATCACTGAAGAAATCATTCAGGGAACGCATAATTGCAAGGTATGGGGTCCCGAAGGCGGTCATAACTGACAACGGAGTACAATTTGCCAGCAGAATCTTCAAGGGTTTCCTAGCCGATATGGGTATCAAACAACAGTTCACAGCTCCATACACCCCGCAAGAGAACCCGACCGAGCGAGCCAATAGGACTGTAAAAACAATGATTGCGCAGTTCGCCGGGCAGGACCTGAGAAATTGGGACGAGAAATGGCCAGAAATCATGCTTGCAGTGAACACCAGCGTTTCGGAATCCACTGGCTACACCCCGGCATTTCTTACTCAAGGCAGAGAGCCCAGACTACCAAGCGCCCTATACGATCGAGAAACGTTAGGGACAGGACGTGTTGCTGAAACCCCGGATGAAAATGCAAGCAAATTAAAAAAGGTCTTTGAGATTGTAATGCGAAACATGGAAAAAGCCTCCCAAGATCAGGCAAGGCATTATAATCTAAGGAGAAGGCAATGGACACCAGCGGTGGGCGACGTCGTGTGGGCCAAAGAAAACCACTTATCGAAAGCGGCCGAAGGATTTGCAGCAAAGTTGGCACCTAGGTACGGGCCCCTACCTGGTCGTAGATTTCGTCTCACCAGTGATCTGCAAAATACGGAACGTAAGCACAAAGAAAGAACGGACCATACATGTAAGCGAGCTCAAACAGCAAAAAACACAAGACTCAAGCGAGCAACAGCATCAGGCGGACGCAACTGAGAAACAACGACATTAAGAACTCCAGGGAACCGCCGAGGAAACTCCAGGGAACAGCCGAGGAAACTCCAGGGAACCGCCGAGGAAACTCCAGGGAACCGCCGAGGAAACTCCAGGGAACAGCCGAGGAAACTCCAGGGAACCGCCGAGGAAACTTCAGGGAACTGCCGAGGAAACTACAGGAAGCCGCCGAGGAATCTTCCAAGATAAACCGCACAGGGACCCCGACCACGAGGCGACAGGGTTCTGCGTCAGGCATCACGCCTGAGTCATCCCAGAGGAGGAAAAAGTATGCGCCGAAGACCTTATCTACTTATCCCGAAGAAAGGGGGGAGACGGTACAGCTTTAGGGCTATACCGTAGCCAGCTGAACATTCCGGACAGAAAACAAGCACAACCAAATCACAGAAAACCCTGAAAGGTAAAACAGATGAATGCCGGTCCAGCCAAAGTGGCAACTCACCACGGATAAACAAACCCCTCTGCGGACAGAACGCGACAACTTTCGGCGCAGCCGCAGCCGAACCTGTCGGGGCATTGACCTAAAAACCCAAGGGCAAGGAAGGGCATGGTGGTCAGCAGCTGAAAAGAGAGGGGAGATTAAGAAAAAAAATAAGAAACCACTGATATCGGTACTTACGGAAACAATTGTACAAACTCACCATGAACTAGGGACGGGGGCGCCTCGATTAGGCGGTCGATTGGCACGTACAATAGTGCGATCGATGGGCACAAAGCAAAATGGAAACATCGTTCATGAGAAATATCGCAGCGATCAGGTGGCAACGCCACGCCTGCAATATCGATAACTGATGGTAAATATCGGTTCCAAGCGGAACCAGATCAGAGATCGTCGCGGGAAAGTCAAACTGCGGGCCCGCTGGGACATCGATAGCCGATGGTTATCGATGCCCAGTGTGGCCAGATGGAGGATCGGCGCGGGAAGTTCAAAATTTGCTGCAGAGATGCCGACTTGCGCCATAGAAACTGTCGGAGTTGAAAGCGTCGAGGGAGCGCCGAGGGAAGCAACGAGGGAGCGCCGGGGGAACGAGCAGAACATCAAGGACTCGAAGGATAGAAATTCGAGGAAACGCCGGAGAGCAGGAGCCAAATTTTAAAATTTCCCGAAGTAAGGGGGGAATGTGAGGAGTTGAATAACTCATCACAAATAGCAGCAGCTAAAATAACTGATGGCCGGCCGCTTACCAGTTACGCGGCGAATTAGCGTAGTAGCGGCGCGGCGAAGAGCAAGTGGAGAGTGAGAGGTTGGAGACTTCGAGGTTAGGAGAGAGAACTCTGCCAAAGAGAGTTTGGAGAGCAAGGAGCGGAGAGTGAGAGGTTGGAGACTTCGAGGTTAGGAGAGAGAACTCTGCCAAAGAGAGTTTGGAGAGCAAGGAGCGGAGAGTGAGAGAGTGGAGACTTCGCAGGCAGAGCCAGAGTGCCGTGTGCAAAAAGGGAAATAACGGATCTGCACCGGACTATGGACTCTGCCGTGAACTTTGGACCAGGAGGACAAGTGCCACATCTCGGCAGCGGAGCGGCACACAGGCGTGCCACATGCACCAGAGGAATCAGCGGGACGGCAGCAACACGCCGAAATACAATTTGAGGCCGAGCGAGAATGGCAACGGGCTCAAACAGGAGCCAGGGACTTTGGACCCGGAGTGGAGAGATTCAGCGGGCAGAGCGCAAGAGGGAAATAACGGTTCCCGGAGGCCCTATATAAAGCCGCCGGGCGCTGGCAACAGGATCAGTCGATCACGAAGAGTCAATCTATCAAGATCAGTCCAGATATCAAAGTGAATAAGTCAGTCAACCAGTGCCAAGTAATCTACGAGTGAGAACACAAGTCAAGTCGTCGGAAGCATCGCCGTGGGAGCCTACAAGGAGCAAGATCGCTACGTCGAGACGTTCGGGATTTGATCATCAGGAATCTCCGAATTGAGACACAGGTAGCTGAGGTCCAGTGGGCATCACACGGCTAAGTCAAGGCGAACTGTTCATACTCCTGTACGACTAAAGCCTCGCATCGCGCCTGGCGTGTCCCTCAGAGTCGAGCAGTGACGTCCTGCGACAAGAGATCGTGAACTCGGGGCGAGAGTCGTCCCAAACCCAGAGGCCTTGTTTCAAGCACTACTCTGGCGGGTCCCGGCGTCAGCCCAGTCCGTCAAGTGGAAATCGAACAGGTCCTGGCACGACCAGCCAGAAAGGGCGAGCCGTAGGCCGGTCATCATTTCAAGGCGCTGTCCTAAAGAGAATAGGCCAGTTGTCAGCTCAAGGCGCTGTCCTAGAGAGACCCAACGGTTCTACGAGCCCGGGACCGGCGGGTGTCCCAAACCCCGAGTGTTACGAGCCAGAAAGGGCGAGCAGTAGGCCGGCTGTCATTTCAAGGCGCTGACCTAGAGACCCCACGGTTTTACAAGCCCGGGACTGGCGTAGCCGTAACCCCAAGTACCAAAAGCCACGCTACTTCCAATCTCACAACCAGCGCGTCCAGGAGCAGAGCAACGGACATCGAACTGCGCGGAAACGTCACGAGCGAGCTAGCGGGTGAAGCCAGGGTGGAAAGTTCGTTTACACCAGGCGAAAAGCAAGGTAAAGCACTAGGCAGCTTCCAGGTGACCACCTAGACTGTCAGCGCGAGCCGAGCGATAGCCTAGGACCATCCGGGACAGAGCCAAGGACAGGCGGTTGTGGGTTTTATAGGCGCTGTCCTGTAGAACGCAGCACCTGTTCACCCTAGTCTGAGAACGGTGACGCTTCCCTAAGCCCGCACGGCTGATCTCCTTGCGAGTCCGAGGCGCTACGAGCAGTCGTCCAGTCAACGCACCCTCGGCGATCACCAAAGGACACCGAGGACCACGAGTGGCGACACCAGAACCAACCGAGCCATCGAGCCCGCTGTAATCAAACCCGCAATAAACCCTATTCGAACCCGTGAATTCTGTGCTTTCTCACTGATCTACTGGGCGGTCACGTTTATATAAATTTGGTGGGACGAACACACAACTTCTCTGAGCTAGCCGCACGAATCTCGTAGCGAGCAGACATACAAAATCAGTTCGTTACACCACAGCTGAGGAAAAAATGGTTTCGAGAAAAACGCATTTAAAGTAATAAAGTATATCTACTGCACAAGGATGGTGGGTGCCCTCATCCTGGTATAAGTTCCAAAACAGTTCGAATTTCTTCGTGAAATTTTTAGGACACATTCTTAAAGAGATATTCTACCAATTTAGGAATCAATATCAATATCATTATACCACAATACCACACTTTCTTAATCTAAGCAAAGGACACCCGTCACACGCTAGTAACTTCTCCCCGCTTAATAAGAGTCCCGATTTTTGGACCGAATTTCGGGATCTAATTCCTGAATACAAATCCTATATACAAACGCTGGATATAACTATTGTGGACCCTAGTTAACGATCACTCGTCACGCACCATTAACTTTAATTACCCCACACCTGTCACATTGTCCTGATTTATTACCCTAATTATCGATCACTTGTTCACGCACCATTAACTTTAATTAACCCACACCTGTAACATTGTCCTGATTTATTACCCAAATTAACGATCACTCGTCACGCACCATTAACTTTAATTACCCCCACACCTGTCCCATTCTCCTGATTTATTACCCTAATTAGCATAATTAATTACCTCCCCTTCCACTTTATTATCCAGAACTCTCATTTATATACACTGAGATCTCAGCCTTCATACGGACAGACAGACAGACAGACAGACGGACATGGCTAGTTCGACTCGGCTAGTGACCCGGATCAAGAATATATATACTTTATAGGGCCTATTACATACTTTTGCACAAATACAATATACCCTTTTACTCTACGAGTAACGGATATAAAAAGTAGGCCAGCTGCCATTGTCCACAGGTCGCTGTGTAGATTCGATTTTTATGAAACCAAAGTTATTTTGTTTAGAAATAATGTAGAAACTGTCTGAACCTAACTTATAAAATATACCCTACAGCTCCATTCATCACCTTTTGAGCAGTGAATCACTGCCAAAAATTGAGCACTAAGCGCTCAATCACTAGTGAATTTGTATAAAAAATAGCGATGATTTGAACATGGGCATGTCCTAGGGGCTCATCACTGCCAGAAACTGGCGCTGATTTAGCACCTGTTCATCACCATTTTTCATCGCCTAATTCATCACCAAATTCATCACCTTATAGGCGCTAATTATCACCCAAATTCATAGCCCATTTTCATTGAAAATATGTTAAATTTCATTGCTTTTATCAATGGGTTTATTAATACATTAAATTAATAGATTTTTACAAACTACGGTGACTTGTAGGGGTCTTCGGCAGGCTCTCAGCTTCCAGAGTCTTGGTGAGCTGCCTTTTCGCGCATGGAGATTATTCACGCATTTCCGCATTCTCCCCAGAGGCTCTGTAGGCTCCACCTGAGCAATGGGATCTGAATTTGGAAAATATTTGTTTTTATAATATTATATAACGAGGCAAGAATGATAAAAACTTACTTAGCAGTGGAAGAATAACATCCTTCTGGGCTGTAGGACAAAATGATTTCATCTGAAAGGTATTTTATAAGCACTTGGTACCATCAACTGGACCTAAAAATATTAAAAATAAAGATTATGCAAAAATTAAAAGCTACTGTAATTAAGATAAGACATTACACTTGAGAATTACTTACCTAAAAATGTATTCCTAATTAAAACACTTTTTTTAAAACTCGAAAATAACTAATCACAGCAATGTTACTCCTTTAAAAGTAAAACGCAGTTGAAAACCGCGGAAAAACGGCGCCTGCCTTCGAGAAATAGAAAAAAAATACTGATCGAGAAAAACAACATCAATCGCAATCTCTCTTGTTGTTGTCTTTCCTTTGCCACGATCGCGCTTGCCCAGGTTGCAGAGAGAGACAGGCGAAGTTCCACATTTTGTCTCGTTTTTCTATGATTTTAAGAGAGAGAAATTTGGGAGAGCGTGATTGAGAGAGAGGGGGTTGGTGAGAGAGTCGATTCTGCAGACGCTCAGCCGGCGTCGCAGTCGACTCAGTGCTATTTTAGCGCTCGGGCTGAATTCGGGAACTGCAGGGTATCTCAAAAACTCCGATTGTGGCACTCTTTCAAAGACAAATCTTAAACATAAAAATTAACACCATAGGTATGTTCAGACAGTGGGCAATTTCATTACAAACATTTCTGTAAAAGCAGCATAATGATCGAAGCATTACTTTTTGAGATACACGATCCGCAGCTGAGGAAAAAATGGTTTCGAGAAAAACGCATTTAAAGTAATAAAGTATATCTACTGCACAAGGATGGTGGGTGCCCTCATCCAGGTATAAGTTCCAAAACAGTTCGAATTTCTTCGTGAAATTTTTAGGACACATTCTTAAAGAGTTATTCTACCAATTTAGGAATCAATATCAATATCATTATCTCAAAACTGATTCCACATTCATTTTCATTTTTTTTCATTACTGAAATGAAGTGCTCCTTGTTTGTTGGAATACCTTTAATTTCTCCAGGTAAAAGTGTCAATTCTTGGATAAACAAGTGACAATCATACTTGGAAAAATTGTGGAAGAAAACTGGAATAAAATTAGACGTTTTCAAATCTAAATTACATTTAGAATGAGCTGCACCCCTGTATCTACCTGTATAATGACAATGATCTCGAACCCTATCATCCGCTAAAGCCTTCTCACAAATATGACAATTGAGGGCAAACTCAAATTCATATTCATCCTCTGGATTCATTACTACGGGGACAACTTTACTCAAATATTTTGTATGAATAATTTTTAAGTTATTTACAAGGGAATTAACAAAATTTATAGCTGAATTACCTCCCGTTTCCATTACGAATTTATCTAAACTAGAATCATATGCACACTTTATAAAGTAAGCGTATGAAATTGGTACATGTTCATTTACATTAAATAGTTTAGGACTTACATCAATATTTTTACGACGAAGTATGCACTCGAAATCTGCATACACTGCGAACGGAACTTTTAGTTGATGATGCAGTGTCGTATACTTCAATGTCGATTTATATGGGCTTGGGAGAGTGGCAACCTTTCCACTGCAGAGCTCCTTGTGACGAAGTGCGCGACTTGCACTCGATGAAAAATTTAAGCAGGTATTGCAAAACCATTCCCATCCATTATGTGATCCTCTATGTGAAGTCATTAGTCTATTAAATAAAAGAAAAATAAATAAAGTAAACAATATTGTAAAATAAAATTCGTTAATTCGTAAAAAAATTCATTCTATGAAATATTTTTTATCCATGTGTAGTGACCGAATCCGTTTCCTTCCAGGAAAAGTATATTTATGTGCGTCGGCTTTTCAACTCCAAATTTTTTCTTTTTTTTCTTTTCTCATCATATCCAAAAACGTTAATTCTCAATGTAACGTTTTTTTGAATGAAAATGTCTATGTCCTTTATTTTGAGCGGGAATGTTAACCCACTGAAGTCCAAATTTATTCCAGATGTTAAAACAAATCTTTCGGCCCTTATATCAACTTTATATGTGTAGGTTACACTAGGGTTACTTGATACCTTTGGAAGTGCCGAAATCAAAGTCCATTTAAAGCAGAATAAGTCATTCTTATTTTGGACATTAATTATTGCTTTTTTCGAAAAAAGCTTGGGTGATGTTGGGATAATTGAGGAGCCAGATAGCGGTTTATATTGATTGAAATTTATTTCCAATCGAATTATGCGGAATAGGGTCCACACGCTATCCCTTTCCTGAAACTCTTTCATTTTTATTTTCAGATGGTCTGAGTGATTGGCGAATATGCGGTCTAAATCCGAGTGGTTTGTAACAACTTCCATTTTGCTTTGGAATTGTATAGTCTCCGTTTTTAAATCATCATCTTTCACGAGCATATATTCCGCAAAAATCTCAAAATTAACTTTACCGAACATGTAGCTTTGAAGCACATTAAATAAATGAGATTTTAAAGCCTCTCCTGCTTCGAAGAGGAACTCTTCCGGGTATCTTAATTCCTCTCCTTCATTAACAAACATATAATGAAGAATTCGACCCTTGAATCCATCCGAAATATTTTGAAATCTTTGCGTGCATGGTGATTCCACCGGGATGAAACGACGGCAGGACTCACAATATTTTTGGGCTTGGTTATTCATTTAATTTTTATTTTGAAAAGAAATACAATTATAATTAATTTTCAGATTGTTTTAAATTTTTATTTTCTTTTCACAAAGTCAGTTGTAATGTAGTTAATTTGTAATTGTAATTTAATTGTTCTCACAAAGCCACTTTTCAATTGAGGTAAACTCGTTGATAAGATCACTTTACTGTTTTTCAAACTAGTAAAAAGAGTAGTTCACTTCATGAAATTTGAATACACTGATCTGAATTTAGCGAAATTCTGACTTAAATATAACTTTGAGGATAGATTATTAGTATGAAATTAAACTTTAGTGTGTAAATTAAAAAATTCAAAGTTTGGATAGGTTGATGAAAATATTTTCCTTAAATTTAATATAAGAAATTAGAGTTGCAACGAATTGATTGGTTGAAGTCAATATTTTCCTTAAATTTAATATAAGAAACCAATTTTCATTGGTTGATTCCATCGAATGTTTGATGGCGAGGGAGGGGTGAAAGTGAACCGTGTCCTAGCAACCAGTTTGCTACTCCATATGAAGAGGGGATAAAAGTGAGAAGTTACTGGGAAGAACCTTCACTTCGAATTGAAACTCCACTGAATCAGCAACAATCAAAAATCAACTAAACTACAAACAACAAAAAACAGCTATACAGTCAAACAACTAATCTGTTAAACAACAAACAGCTAATATCAACTAATCAGCTAAACAACAAACAGCTAATAACACGTGTGTAATAAAATCACCAAATTCCTCAAAAAAAATGGTGATTTCATTTTGAGGATCATCGGGAGTCCCTGGAGATGATTTTCTCCAATCTTCAACAGATGGATCCAGTCGGTGAGAGAGAAACTAAATATGGCGTACATATGCTGACATGTCCCTGGGCCGAAGATGATGAAAGAGAGGGCCCGGATACTTGCCAATGTCACCAGGCACCATACCTTAGAATTAAAGCTATTGCTTTAACTAACAAATATAATAAAAGTAACCTTAAATTTGAAAATAAATAAATAGTTAAACAATAAAAATATATTTGAATTTAAAAGTTACATATTCTTTTGTTATTGGGGGTTGGGTGACTTTTTCAGGTATTTTCAGGTAAAAATTTACAAATTCTTTTGTTATTGGGTGGGTGTTTGTTTCTCAGTGGCAAGCAAGGGATCCCCTTTTCAAGGGTACTTGCTTTCAGCTTTTTCTTTTGAACGTGACAACAGCCCGTGACATTCTATCACGTACCCGTGAGCACCACACTTTCTCAATCTAAGCAAAGGACACCCGTCACAACCAAGTAATTTCTCCCCCATTAACTAGGATAACCCAAATATATCGCTATGATCACCTGACACACCGTGTGAGCACCACACTTTCTTAATCTAAGCAAAGGTCACCCGTCACACCCCAGTTACTTCTCCCCGCTTAACTAGGATAACCCAGATAAGCAAAGGACACCCGTCACACCCCAGTAATTTCTCCCCCATTAACTAGGAAAACCTAAATATAACGCTATGATCACCAGACACACCTGAGTAATTTCTCCCCGTTTAACTAGGATAACCCAGATAAGCGAAGGACACTCGTCACACCACAGTAATTTCTCTCCCCATTAACTAGTAAAACCTAAATATAACGCTATGATCACCCGTCACACCGTGTGAGTACCACACTTTCTTAATCGAAGGAAAGGACACCCGTCACACCCTAGTAACTTCTCCCCGTTTAATAAGCGTCCCGATTTTTGGACCGAATTTCGGGATCTAGTTCCGGAATACAAATCCTATATACAGACAGACAGACAGACAGACAGACAGACAGACAGACAGACAGACAGACAGACAGACAGACAGACAGACAGACAGACAGACAGACAGACAGACAGACAGACAGACAGACAGACAGACAGACAGACAGACAGACAGACAGACAGACAGACAGACAGACAGACAGACAGACAGACAGACAGACAGACAGACAGACAGACAGACAGACAGACAGACAGACAGACAGACAGACAGACAGACAGACAGACAGACAGACAGACAGACAGACAGACAGACAGACAGACAGACAGACAGACAGACAGACAGACAGACAGACAGGGGACGACAGACAGACAGACAGACAGACAGACAGACAGACAGACAGACAGACAGACAGACAGACAGACAGACAGACAGACAGACAGACAGACAGACAGACAGACAGACAGACAGACAGACAGACAGACAGACAGACAGACAGACAGACAGACAGACAGACAGACAGACAGACAGACAGACAGACAGACAGACAGACAGACAGACAGACAGACAGACAGACAGACAGACAGACAGACAGACAGACAGACAGACAGACAGACAGACAGACAGACAGACAGACAGACAGACAGACAGACAGACAGACAGACAGACAGACAGACAGACAGACAGACAGACAGACAGACAGACAGACAGACAGACAGACAGACAGACAGACAGACAGACAGACAGACAGACAGACAGACAGACAGACAGACAGACAGACAGACAGACAGACAGACAGACAGACAGACAGACAGACAGACAGACAGACAGACAGACAGACAGACAGACAGACAGACAGACAGACAGACAGACAGACAGACAGACAGACAGACAGACAGACAGACAGACAGACAGACAGACAGACAGACAGACAGACAGACAGACAGACAGACAGACAGACAGACAGACAGACAGACAGACAGACAGACAGACAGACAGACAGACAGACAGACAGACAGACAGACAGACAGACAGACAGACAGACAGACAGACAGACAGACAGACAGACAGACAGACAGACAGACAGACAGACAGACAGACAGACAGACAGACAGACAGACAGACAGACAGACAGACAGACAGACAGACAGACAGACAGACAGACAGACAGACAGACAGACAGACAGACAGACAGACAGACAGACATTTTTATGGTGGATTTTAAAATTTCGGATTTTTCAACTTTTGCGTTCGAAAGAGTCAAAATTTATTTTTATCCTACATGTCGCCGTAAACAAAAATGAGTGGTGATGGCAGCCTGGCCAAAAAATAGATCAATCAAATATTTAAAAGCTATAAAATTATAAGAAATTAATTTAATTTTTAAAAATGCCTCACAAAATATAAATTGCGTGCATTATACTGCAAGTATTTTCAATAAGTAATATTCGTTTGGATAAGAAATTCTTAAAAAATAGCTAACCTTTATTTTAAAACAAGAGAGAACGCTATAGTCGAGTACTTCGACTATTAGATACCCGTTACTCAGCTAAAGGGAGTGGGAGAGAGATTAATATATGCACGCGTCAAAGCTACTAGCGCCATCTAGTGGCTGTTTCATTTTTTGCTCATAACTTTTTAATGGATTGTCCGATTTGAAAAATGTATTCTACAATTCGATAGGTGTTGATAAACAGAATAAAACTGCATTTTTACTTTTCCGAAATCTTTAAAGTTGTGGGCGCCAGACACCTTTCAAAAAATGGTGTAGGGCGATTGTGGGCGTTAGAGGGGGCGTGGCACCTGTTTGAAACAAACTTGCGCTGCGTAGGAACTCCAAGAATCTGCATGCAAAATGCCAATCCTCTAGCTTTTCTAGTTTCCGAGATCTCAGCGTTCATACAGACGGACAGACAGACGGACAGACGGGCATGGCTAGTTCGACTCGGCTAGTGATCCTGATCAAGAATATATATACTTTATAGGGTCGGAAAAGCTTCCTTCTCCCTGTTACATACTTTTGCACGAATACAATATACCCTTTTACTCTACGAGTAACGGGTATAAATATCATGGTTTTTTTTTAAAGTACTGCAGCATCAAAAAACGGAATTACGAGAATAAATTTGTAAAAAAAAAGGATTTTGATAAAATTAATAAATTAAGCGAATACACTTGTTAAAAGCAGGGAATAAAACCATAACCGGAACCGGAACCGATAACCGAAATAAACCGATTCCTTATAGAGAACCGGAACTGATACCGAGACCAAAATAAAAATTTAATTTCGAAC
This sequence comes from Drosophila pseudotakahashii, assembly GCA_035046095.1. Taxonomy (NCBI): domain Eukaryota; kingdom Metazoa; phylum Arthropoda; class Insecta; order Diptera; family Drosophilidae; genus Drosophila; species Drosophila pseudotakahashii. The sequence goes on from JAWNOE010000007.1 coordinate 242,862, forward strand.
CGATTACCGTATTGCTGGTACCGGTACGGTTTTGGTACTAATTTACTAAACTCGTTAAAAATCCTGAATAAAATAATACCCATATGTATGTATCAGCTCCCACTTTCTGCTATATCGACTTCTTCCCGTCGCTTTTTAGCACATGTACTGCTTATGTAAGAAAATGTCGCTGTAGCAGTAACACTCTTTGTCTAAAGAAGCTGTAAATCTGGCATTTTTAGCGCCATTCTACGCATTTTTTTTAAGAAGCTAATGAATATATTTCTTATTAGAAGTAAAAAAGTTAAAAATCTAATTTAAATCTTTTTTTTTATATTTTTATAAAAAAAATCTGATTAATTTTAATGATTTTACATTCAAGTTTTTTTTCCAAATAAAACACACATAAATCATTTCAAAGTATTAATAGAATTTTTTAACTGTACCGGTACGTACCGGTACAAGAACCGGAACCAAAACATCAATACCAAAATATAACCCTTTACCGAATAAGCAGATTCAGTACCGGAACCGGAACCGAAATAAGATTCGGTTTGATTCCCTGGTTAAAAGTAAATAATAATTTAAACATACATATTTTAAAGGCAATTGGAAAGCCTTCGATGAACGTTGCAAAATTTCAAATTATTTTGATTAAAGAAAAATTTAATTGGACTATTAGGACACCAATCTTATTATATAAAATGGAATAGAATTTTGTTTTTTTTTCTTTTAACCTGTCCCATGGTATAAAAATGCGGGTATAGCTTTTTGATGCGGAGGATTTATGTCAATTTAATTTTCTTCTCTAATAACTTAGTTTACAGATGAAATGCTCCACAGCAATTGATGGCAAATTCTATTAGTGCTGGAGCACTAGATCACGAAAATACCTCTAACTTAGAATAGCAATAACAGTTAAGAACGTTAAAATAAGATCCAGCCACAATATATTTCGAAAAATCGGATGGCATAACCGATTTTTTATACTTTTTATAAATTTTTGTTTTAAGATTTTAAAGTCTTTGAAGCACATATGTACATAAGCCAGGGGGGCCTTTTCGGCTTTGGATGAAGCCTGTCAGGAACGCGTTCATTAAAAAAAGTGTTAAGAACGCTATAGATTAGTTCAGTGGCTCCTTCGATGTCTATACAATTATACAAATCTCTTCAGTTATATTGAGAAATCATTATGTTAAGTTTATTAGAGTCACATTTACGTAAGCATCTCATTTTAGTTGGAGAAACTAATGGAGAGAGGGTATCAAGGTAGGGGAGGCAAATTGTCAATTCCATTGTTGGATGGTATCGGTCTTCTGGTACCACAAGAGCGTCAATTCTAGATACCGTGACTTCAGACGGCTCTGAAACAAACACAAGATCTATTTGTCTATTTAATGGCCATCCACAAAATCATGGGCAGATGGGCCACTCGTTGGGCCACTTGTTTGTACTGCTCGTAGTGCATCAACGTCCATCTCTATATCAATATAAGGGAAGGCATAAAAAATGTCCAGTAGCAAATTCCATCCAGAACGGATTGACTTAAAAATCTAAAAAAATCACATTAATTCGGAGAATAATTAGAAGCCGCGTGTGAGGTATAAATTAGATCAATTAACGACCCCAAAGTGCCACAAGATTCGATTCGTTTTTTTTTACATTTTTTCTTTTGCCATTTCTCTGTTGTAAATGTTGTTAAAATGGGTTAAAATGTAATGTTCATAATCTTATGGCATACCCGCAAATAACTGCATTTAAATTTTTTGGAAATTCAGCCTCCTTTACCAAGTCCCCAATATTTTCAAATTTTGTTTTGCCTTCTGACGTCATGGCCTCCACATATGTATGTATGTATGTTCTGCTGGCGCACTTTGCATAAAGTCGTACATGTATGTGTGTATGTCATGCTGTCGCACTTTAAGTGTGACCGCGCAAGGTAAAAAAATGAAAATACCACAGTCAGAGCAGATTTAAAATGCGCGGTTAAAAAATCGATTATATCGAAAATCGATTCTTTTGCACCATTTTTTTTTTAGCCAAACGTTAAATTTTAAAAAAGATTTTCCTGTTTGCAAAATCATGCAGGTCCACAACCACTAGGTATGAGCGTGTGTACGTGTTTGTGCGAATTGCAGCTGACTAAGGAAGTGAGATTCGCTTAGATTCAAATTCATGATAACACTGATATCCTTTTGCTAAAAGAATATTTCATTGACATTTCCCAAACAGATTTAAAACATTTTCCTTACAGATATTTGTGTTTTAAAATTCAAATCGCATTGAAAATATTAAAAGAACACTAAATATTCAAATCAATTGATTCTCTTGCAACTAAAATGTGGCTAATATCCAATTGATTTTTTGACATTGCTTCGCATACATATTTGTTTCCTTTATAAGAGTTGTCTACTGTTGTATCAAAATCGCCAAAAGTATTTGGTTATTATTTACCTTTTCGTTACCTATGTGCATATATTACCTTGGCTTCATTCTTAGGTAATTAATTAATTATCAAGAAGTAACATCTTTAAAAGAAGTAAACGAAACTCTGTTTAAATAGTTTTAAAATTTAGTCTTTGACAAACAAAAATACAGGGACAATAAACAAAGGCGAAAAGGTAAAACGAGGTAGCAAGGCCAAGATCAACAGGATTTGTTTTGAAGGACCGATAAAATAAAATCCAGCCTAAAATTCTCATTCCTTTCAAAAATCTTCTTAGATTTATAATATGAGTGTCCGTCCACTTAAGGGCAATAGTATTGCTTCAATTTATTAAAATTAGAATTAGAGACAATAATTTTTTCAACTGCGAAAAAATGAACATCGCATCACATTTTAGATGGGTTTGTACGTTTCAAATTGTACAATTCAACAGACAGACAGACATTTTTATGGTGGATTTTAAAATTTCGGATTTTTCCACTTTTGCGTTCGAAAGAGTCAAAATTTATTTTTATCCTACATGTCGCCGTAAACAAAAATGAGTGGTGATGGCAGCCTGGCCAAAAAATAGATCAATCAAATATTTAAAAGCTATAAAATTATAAGAAATTAATTTAATTTTTAAAAATGCCTCACAAAATATAAATTGCGTGCATTATACTGCAAGTATTTTCAATAAGTAATATTCGTTTGGATAAGAAATTCTTAAAAAATAGCTAACCTTTATTTTAAAACAAGAGAGAACGCTATAGTCGAGTACTTCGACTATTAGATACCCGTTACTCAGCTAAAGGGAGTGGGAGAGAGATTAATATATGCACGCGTCAAAGCTACTAGCGCCATCTAGTGGCTGTTTCATTTTTTGCTCATAACTTTTTAATGGATTGTCCGATTTGAAAAATGTATTCTACAATTCGATAGGTGTTGATAAACAGAATAAAACTGAATAATACTTTTCCGAAATCTTTAAAGTTGTGGGCGCCAGACACCTTTCAAAAAATGGTGTAGGGCGATTGTGGGCGTTAGAGGGGGCGTGGCACATGTTTGAAACAAACTTGCGCTGCGTAGGAACTCCAAGAATCTGCATGCAAAATGCCAATCCTCTAGCTTTTCTAGTTTCCGAGATCTCAGCGTTCATACAGACGGACAGACAGACGGACAGACGGGCATGGCTAGTTCGACTCGGCTAGTGATCCTGATCAAGAATATATATACTTTATAGGGTCGGAAAAGCTTCCTTCTCCCTGTTACATACTTTTGCACGAATACAATATACCCTTTTACTCTACGAGTAACGGGTATAAATATCATGGTTTTTTTTAAAGTACTGCAGCATCAAAAAACGGAATTACGAGAATAAATTTGTAAAAAAAAAGGATTTTGATAAAATTAATAAATTAAGCGAATACACTTGTTAAAAGCAGGGAATAAAACCATAACCGGAACCGGAACCGATAACCGAAATAAACCGATTCCTTATAGAGAACCGGAACTGATACCGAGACCAAAATAAAAATTTAATTTCGAACCGATTACCGTATTGCTGGTACCGGTACGGTTTTGGTACTAATTTACTAAACTCGTTAAAAATCCTGAATAAAATAATACCCATATGTATGTATCAGCTCCCACTTTCTGCTATATCGACTTCTTCCCGTCGCTTTTTAGCACATGTACTGCTTATGTAAGAAAATGTCGCTGTAGCAGTAACACTCTTTGTCTAAAGAAGCTGTAAATCTGGCATTTTTAGCGCCATTCTACGCATTTTTTTTAAGAAGCTAATGAATATATTTCTTATTAGAAGTAAAAAAGTTAAAAATCTAATTTAAATCTTTTTTTTTATATTTTTATAAAAAAAATCTGATTAATTTTAATGATTTTACATTCAAGTTTTTTTTCCAAATAAAACACACATAAATCATTTCAAAGTATTAATAGAATTTTTTAACTGTACCGGTACGTACCGGTACAAGAACCGGAACCAAAACATCAATACCAAAATATAACCCTTTACCGAATAAGCAGATTCAGTACCGGAACCGGAACCGAAATAAGATTCGGTTTGATTCCCTGGTTAAAAGTAAATAATAATTTAAACATACATATTTTAAAGGCAATTGGAAAGCCTTCGATGAACGTTGCAAAATTTCAAATTATTTTGATTAAAGAAAAATTTAATTGGACTCTTAGGACACCAATCTTATTATATAAAATGGAATAGAATTTTGTTTTTTTTTCTTTTAACCTGTCCCATGGTATAAAAATGCGGGTATAGCTTTTTGATGCGGAGGATTTATGTCAATTTAATTTTCTTCTCTAATAACTTAGTTTACAGATGAAATGCTCCACAGCAATTGATGGCAAATTCTATTAGTGCTGGAGCACTAGATCACGAAAATACCTCTAACTTAGAATAGCAATAACAGTTAAGAACGTTAAAATAAGATCCAGCCACAATATATTTCGAAAAATCGGATGGCATAACCGATTTTTTATACTTTTTATAAATTTTTGTTTTAAGATTTTAAAGTCTTTGAAGCACATATGTACATAAGCCAGGGGGGCCTTTTCGGCTTTGGATGAAGCCTGTCAGGAACGCGTTCATTAAAAAAAGTGTTAAGAACGCTATAGATTAGTTCAGTGGCTCCTTCGATGTCTATACAATTATACAAATCTCTTCAGTTATATTGAGAAATCATTATGTTAAGTTTATTAGAGTCACATTTACGTAAGCATCTCATTTTAGTTGGAGAAACTAATGGAGAGAGGGTATCAAGGTAGGGGAGGCAAATTGTCAATTCCATTGTTGGATGGTATCGGTCTTCTGGTACCACAAGAGCGTCAATTCTAGATACCGTGACTTCAGACGGCTCTGAAACAAACACAAGATCTATTTGTCTATTTAATGGCCATCCACAAAATCATGGGCAGATGGGCCACTCGTTGGGCCACTTGTTTGTACTGCTCGTAGTGCATCAACGTCCATCTCTATATCAATATAAGGGAAGGCATAAAAAATGTCCAGTAGCAAATTCCATCCAGAACGGATTGACTTAAAAATATAAAAAAATCACATTAATTCGGAGAATAATTAGAAGCCGCGTGTGAGGTATAAATTAGATCAATTAACGACCCCAAAGTGCCACAAGATTCGATTCGTTTTTTTTTACATTTTTTCTTTTGCCATTTCTCTGTTGTAAATGTTGTTAAAATGGGTTAAAATGGGTTAAAATGTAATGTTCATAATCTTATGGCATACCCGCAAATAACTGCATTTAAATTTTTTGGAAATTCAGCCTCCTTTACCAAGTCCCCAATATTTTCAAATTTTGTTATGCCTTCTGACGTCATGGCCTCCACATATGTATGTATGTATGTTCTGCTGGCGCACTTTGCATAAAGTCGTACATGTATGTGTGTATGTCATGCTGTCGCACTTTAAGTGTGACCGCGCAAGGTAAAAAAATGAAAATACCACAGTCAGAGCAGATTTAAAATGCGCGGTTAAAAAATCGATTATATCGAAAATCGATTCTTTTGCACCATTTTTTTTTTAGCCAAACGTTAAATTTTAAAAAAGATTTTCCTGTTTGCAAAATCATGCAGGTCCACAACCACTAGGTATGAGCGTGTGTACGTGTTTGTGCGAATTGCAGCTGACTAAGGAAGTGAGATTCGCTTAGATTCAAATTCATGATAACACTGATATCCTTTTGCTAAAAGAATATTTCATTGACATTTCCCAAACAGATTTAAAACATTTTCCTTACAGATATTTGTGTTTTAAAATTCAAATCGCATTGAAAATATTAAAAGAACACTAAATATTCAAATCAATTGATTCTCTTGCAACTAAAATGTGGCTAATATCCAATTGATTTTTTGACATTGCTTCGCATACATATTTGTTTCCTTTATAAGAGTTGTCTACTGTTGTATCAAAATCGCCAAAAGTATTTGGTTATTATTTACCTTTTCGTTACCTATGTGCATATATTACCTTGGCTTCATTCTTAGGTAATTAATTAATTATCAAGAAGTAACATCTTTAAAAGAAGTAAACGAAACTCTGTTTAAATAGTTTTAAAATTTAGTCTTTGACAAACAAAAATACAGGGACAATAAACAAAGGCGAAAAGGTAAAACGAGGTAGCAAGGCCAAGATCAACAGGATTTGTTTTGAAGGACCGATAAAAAAAAATCCAGCCTAAAATTCTCATTCCTTTCAAAAATCTTCTTAGATTTATAATATGAGTGTCCGTCCACTTAAGGGCAATAGTATTGCTTCAATTTATTAAAATTAGAATTAGAGACAATAATTTTTTCAACTGCGAAAAAATGAACATCGCATCACATTTTAGATGGGTTTGTACGTTTCAAATTTCGTAAATCTTAACCAAAATTATCATATTTGTTGTTGGAGAGCTATGTATATCTTTAAGCAATTCGTTTTCATTTTTTTTAAAGAAATTAAGTTTATGTGCATAGGAAAAAATACTGTTTTTTTTTACCGAAATTAAGGAAAAAAGTTCTGATAAAATCTTTTCTCGGTTTATAGGCTAAAAATTAGTAATTTTTTAAATTTAAAATAAGTAGCTTAATTTTAAATTTTAGTTTCCGCAGGCGAAGCTGCGGGCTACCGACCCTGCTAGTATTTTATAGTTGTCTGATCCGAAAGATATTCATACAGAATATGCGTTAGGATAAATAAGAACAACTGCTAAAGTTTGATTTTGATATCTTTAAAATTCAGGGAGTTATTCATTTTGGCCAAAAAAAGTGGTGATATGGTTGCCGGAGAAGCGTGCAAGCCAAAAATGGTTCAGCAGAGCCAGGCTTATTTTAAAAAGAATGGAAACAAGTTTTTTGTTTGTCGCTGCCATTTAAATTGTAGTCGTTTTTTAGTCCGTTTGCCTTCTAAATCTGATCCGCTCATGCTTGGACCCCCGTTCGAATCGCTAAACGTAGCTTGTTATCGTTAGAGCGTAGAAGTCTAAAAGACAGCTCACTTCTGAAAATGTACATCGCTTTTATGAAAGAATATTTGGAGCTGTGTCATATGTCTCCAATACAGTCTCTTAATACAATCACCTACAGCTCCATTTTTAGCCATTCGTAGGTTACAAGAACTTGGAGTTTGAAATAGGGATAAGCATGAAATTAGTTCATACATAATTTGCAACGACTTTTATGTGGATGACATGGAGACTCTCCACCTTCGACACTTGCAGTTTTTTTTTAAAACAGGGTAGCCACAATTCAAGAGCTATCAGAAAATATATATATATTATATATATATATATATATATATAAATATGGCGACATGTCCCTTCGCAGTTTAATCCAGCCGACATTGAGTCCCGTGGCTGCGATGTAAGTGAACTGACTGAGTCCTTTTGGATCGAAATCCCGAAATTTCTGTATGAAAATGAGTCATCATGGCCAGAAAAATCTTAATTTTCTATACCTTTCGAATTATAAAACTCAGTTAAAAAGAGCTGCCCAAACTTATTAGAGTTCTTGGATACGTTTACAGATTTCTAAACCTAGCTAAATAACGAGAAAAGTCAGTAAGTCTGACTGCTAGGGGGTTACAACTATCATTTTTCAGATTGGGAAATCATCCAAAAAAATGTCTTTGTAGAAGAGTAAAAAAAAATTGAAAAAGAACATGTTTTACAACCAAGCTTGCAGATCATGACGCCCTTCATACAAAAGTTTTCTGAAACTGGTAGAAGATTTTCGCTAGCTCGGGTAGGAGGTATACTCCTGCACGAACCTATTTCATAAAATGCCATATTTCCAATATTACTCCTTGTAAAAACCAAATTGTTTTTTATTTTGTATTTTATTTTATTTATTTCAAAAAAAATTGGCAAATATCTGCCAATATAAAAACCTAACTCCCAACACCGCCCGAATTTAGGAGTTTTTTTTTATAGATATGCTTCGAGTCACATCAAGTGGGCGGAGGCAGGGATAGGTGACTTAAAATATTTGATACATTAAAGTCCACGGAACATTCACAAAACAACAAAAAGTACAATTCATTGTAAAGAGTACACAAAACGCGAAAAGGATCGTGCGCTGCAAAATTCGTTCTGCAAATGTCCAGCGCAATAGGCCGAAAGTTTATCGGTCCTTCAAAACAAATCCTGTTGATCTTGGCCTTGCTACCTCGTTTTACCTTTTCGCCTTTGTTTATTGTCCCTGTATTTTTGTTTGTCAAAGACTAAATTTTAAAACTATTTAAACAGAGTTCCGTTTACTTCTTTTAAAGATGTTACTTCTTGATAATTAATTAATTACCTAAGAATGAAGCCAAGTTAATATATGCACATAGGTAACGAAAAGGTAAATAATAACCAAATACTTTTGGCGATTTTGATACAACAGTAGACAACTCTTATAAAGGAAACAAATATGTATGCGAAGCAATGTCAAAAAATCAATTGGATATTAGCCACATTTTAGAATTAATATTTCTGTTATCATTCATTTTTCACCTTAATTAGAATTATATTAATAACGACAGGAAGGCAGGTAGAAGGGGATGCCGTGAATCAAATTGTTTAAACATTTCCATTTGTTTAAACAATTTGAGGCACGTGTAACGAAAAGCAAGAGAATCAATTGATTTGAATATTTAGTGTTCTTTAAATATTTTTAATGCGATTTGAATTTTAAAACACAAAAATCTGTAAGGAAAATGTTTTAAATCTGTTTGGGAAATGTCAATGAAATATTCTTTTAGCAAAAGGATATCAGTGTTATCATGAATTTGAATCTAAGCGAATCTCACTTCCTTAGTCAGCGGCAATTCGCACACACAGGTACACACGCTCATACCTAGTGGTTGTGTGTGGACCTGCATGATTTTGCATACAGGAAAATCTTTTTTAAAATTTAACGTTTGGCTAAAAAAAAAATGGTGCAAAAGAATCGATTTTCGATATAATCGATTTTTTAACCGCGCATTTTAAATCTGCTGTGACTTTGGTATTTTCATTTTGTTTCCCTTGCGCGGTCACACTTAAAGTGCGACAGCATGACATACACACGACTTTATGCAAAGTGCGCCAGCAGAACATACATACATACATACATATGTGGAGGCCGTGACGTCAGAAGGCAAAACAAAATTTGAAAATATTGGGGACTTGGTAAAGGCGGCTGAATTTCCAAAACAATTTAAATGCAGTTATTTGCGGGTATGCCATAAGATTATGAACATTACATTTTAACCCATTTTAACAACATTTACAACAGAGAAATGGCAAAAGAAAAAATGTAAAAAAAAAGAAATGAATTTTGGGGCACTTTGGGGTCGTTAATTGATCTAATTTATACCTCACACGCGGCTCCTAATTATTCTCCGAATTAATGTGATTTTTTTATGTCAATCCGTTCTGGATGGAATTTGCTACTGGACATTTTTTATGCCTTCCCTTATATTGATATAGAGACGACAGGAAGGCAGGTAGAAGGGGATGCCGTGAATCAAATTATTTAAACATTTCCATTTGTTTAAACAATTTGAGGCACGTGTAACGAAAAGCAAGAGAATCAATTGATTTGAATATTTAGTGTTCTTTTAATATTTTCAATGCGATTTGAATTTTAAAACACAAAAATCTGTAAGGAAAATGTTTTAAATCTGTTTGGGAAATGTCAATGAAATATTCTTTTAGCAAAAGGATATCAGTGTTATCATGAATTTGAATCTAAGCGAATCTCACTTCCTTAGTCAGCTGCAATTCGCACACACACGTACACACGCTCATACCTAGTGGTTGTGTGTGGACCTGCATGATTTTGCATACAGGAAAATCTTTTTTAAAATTTAACGTTTGGCTAAAAAAAAAATGGTGCAAAAGAATCGATTTTTAACCGCGCATTTTAAATCTGCTGTGACTGTGGTATTTTCATTTTTTTCCCTTGCGCGGTCACACTTAAAGTGCGACAGCATGACATACACACATACATGTACGACTTTATGCAAAGTGCGCCAGCAGAACATACATACATATATATGTGGAGGCAGGGACGTCAGAAGGCAAAACAAAATTTGAAAATATTGGGGACTTGGTAAAGCAGGCTGAATTTCCAAAAAATTTAAATGCAGTTTTTTGCGGGTATGCCATAAGATTATGAACATCACATTTTTAACCCATTTTAACAACATTTATAACAGAGAAATGGCAAAAGAAAAAATTAAAAAAAAAACGAATCGAATTTTGGGGCCCTTTGGGGTCGTTAATTGAGCTAATTTCTACCTCACACGCGGCTCCTTATTATTCTCCGAATTAATGTGATTTTTTTAGATTTTTATGTCAATCCGTTCTGGGTGGAATTTGCTACTGCACATTTTTTATGCCTTCCCTTATATTGATATAGAGAAGAAGAGACGACAGGAAGGCAGGTGGAAGGGGATGCCGTGAATCAAATTGTTTAAACATTTCCATTTGTCAAACAATTGGTTTGGCTGGCTCGAGGTCTGGGTGCTTTTATTTTTGCGTTTTTTCCCAATATATTTCGATCTCCTCCGGAGATCGTCTTCAGGGGCTACATATATTAACAATAATTACGTTTAATGACATGAAAAACATTTTAAACCTTGTTTATACCTACAATGCTTTTAAATCAAAGCGCACGACGTCCGTTCTGTCCGCCGTGGAGTTTTAAACTGATTTTGTTCTTTTCTAACAAGTGTCTGTATATATGTCCGCAATTGTCTGTGTCTGTTTTAAAGTTGAGCCTAATGTTTGTAGGTGTGTTTATAATGTGAAGCATTTCTATTGTGAGTCGTTTGTTGTAATGCTCTTCTTGTTGTAATATGCTCACTGCATTGAAGTCTGGCCTGTGACCGGTACTTTTACAGTGTGTCGCGAGTGCTGTTTTTTGGCTATTTATTTCGTGTATTTTGTTCATGTCCGATCGATGTCCAGAGATTCTCGTTTTTAATTTACATTTCGTCGTGCCAACATATACTTTATCACAGTTTGTATTTTTGTCTCCTGCACAAGGAATCTTGTAAATCAAATTATTTTTGTCTAATTTGTCTATTTTGTTTTTCATGTTAGAGAAGAAAATATTCGTTGTTTGGGCTGGTTTGTGTGCTATTCTGATGTTTTCTTTGTCATATATGTTCGACGATTTTAGTCTGTCGGAGAATCCAGGTACATATATCACAGATTTGTAAGTTCTAGGTTTGTCTATATCTATTTTGTTATTCTCTTCCTCGTAATATGCTTGTGTCATTTTATGTATTATTGCGTTTGGAAAGTCATTGTTTTTAAGGATTGTCCAAATTCGCATCCTGTTTTTCTCGTGGAATACTTCGTCGCTGGTGTCTAAAATTCTTCTAATTTGATTTTTTGCTGTGTTTATAATCATGTTACGGGGGTGCTTGGAGTGGTAATTAATTATTCTGCCTGATGATGTTGGTTTTTGGTACCAATCTAATTTTATCGTATTGTTCACTTTGCATATTAATGAGTCTAAAAACGGTAATTTATCCTCTACTTCCATTTCCATTGTGAATTTTATGTCCTTGTGCTATGAGTTTAATGTGTCCAATGTTTTTTGGACGTCCTCTTTCTTCACTATAGCAAATAAATCGTCCACATATTTGCTAAGTAGCCTCGTGTTTTGAACTCTGGCAAGTACTTCTTCCATTATGATGTCCGCTATAATTGGTGATGCCGGGGATCCCATCGGTAGTCCTTTAAGTTGTGTGTAAATGTTGTCTTCATATCTGAAGTACCTGTTTTCCGTTATGCAGAACCGTAATATTTCTACAAACAATTTCTTTGGTATGCTAGTGAATTCTTCAATCATTTTCCATTTTGATTGTATTACCTGTATGGCTAAGTCGGTGGGTATACTAGGAAACAACGATACAACATCAAACGATACAAGACATTCATCGTCACATATATACGTATCATTGACTCTGACTTTAAACTCTATTGCACTTTTAACGTTAAACGAAGATTTTGTTGTCAAGTTTTTTAAAATGTTGGACATGAATTTACAGAGATTATAGCTAGGCGAATTTATCATCGAGCAAATTGGTCTCAGAGGCATGTCAGGTTTGTGGATTTTTGGTACTCCATAGATTCTAGGGGGTAAGGCTGTGTGTGTTGTGAGCTTATATTTTTCCCTATTAGTTATAATTTCTAATTTACTTAATTGTTCTACCAATTGATTGTTTTTACTTTGTAACTTTAGTGTGGGATCCTGTCGTAGTTTTCGGTAAATACCTATATCCTCCAACAAGGATGTCATTCTGTGTTTATAGTCCTCTTTTTTCATGGCGACAGTCACGTTTCCTTTGTCTGCGTTCAAAATTATTATGTCCCTATTTTTTCGTAAGAAATCTTGGGTTTGTCCCACTGTGTCTAATATGACATGGTCCCTTGCTGTTAACCTGTGTCTCGTCAAAGCGTCACTTAAGAGAAGAGAATATTTTGTTCTGGCTGCCTCTTGTGTCTCTTTTTCGTTGTTGCTTTGCACAAGTTCCTCTCCGTCAGCTATGCATTTTAAGAGCGGGAATTTCTTTGCTGCTATAGGGAGTGCGAACTTTGGACCTTTTCCTAAGAGTGCTTCCACGTCTGGCGGGAACTCAGTGTTTGTTCTGTTTACGAACCATTTCGTTCCGTTGTTGTTGCCATAAACCTTAGACTTTCGTTCCTGTCTCAGATTTTCGTGTTTCTTTTGTTGAGTCTCTCTCCAGATTTTTGTTTTTGTTTGTGTTAGCAGCTGTTCGCTCTCAAAAAACTCTTCTGCATCTTCGCTCTTCAGCGCGTTGCTAAGCTTTGTTTTTGTGATAGTGAGTTGTTTTGATTGTTCTTTTATAATGTTATGCCTCAGTTTATTAAGAATGTTTAGTAATTTTGTTTGGAAAAAGTGAGTATGTCTGTCTATAAGTTCTCTTATGTGTTTTGGTGTTTGTTTGTTCGATCTAAATATTTGGTCAAGTCTGGTTGTGCGTTGAATAAACTTAGGTATAAGTTTTGTTTTTCTACATTTAAGTAAGAATTTTGTACTTGACTGAAGTTTTGCCATCTGCATCGATTTGGTTTGGAAGCGTTTGATGATCATCTTCGTCTCGTCGTTATATGTTGTTTTTAGTTTTGCATAAACCATCCTGTTTATGTTTACGGCATGCCTTCCGTTGGTTATGTTGTTGGTGTTTGGCGACCTTTTTGATGAAATCAAACAATTGGTTTGGCTGGCTCGAGGTCTGGGTGCTTTTATTTTTGCGTTTTTTCCCAATATATTTCGATCTCCTCCGGAGATCGTCTTCAGGGGCTACATATATTAACAATAATTACGTTTAATGACATGAAAAACATTTTAAACCTTGTTTATACCTACAATGCTTTTAAATCAAAGCGCACAACAACGTCCGTTCTGTCCGCCGTGGAGTTTTAAACTGATTTTGTTCTTTTCTAACAAGTGTCTGTATATATGTCCGCAATTGTCTGTGTCTGTTTTAAAGTTGAGCCTAATTGTTTGTTTAAACAATTTGAGGCACGTGTAACGAAAAGCAAGAGAATCAATTGATTTGAATATTTAGTGTTCTTTTAATATTTTCAATGCGATTTGAATTTTAAAACACAAAAATCTGTAAGGAAAATGTTTTAAATCTGTTTGGGAAATGTCAATGAAATATTCTTTTAGCAAAAGGATATCAGTGTTATCATGAATTTAAATCTAAGCGAATCTCACTTCCTTAGTCAGCTGCAATTCGCACACACACGTACACACGCTCATACCTAGTGGTTGTGTGTGGACCTGCATGATTTTGCATACAGGAAAATCTTTTTTAAATTTTAACGTTTGGCTAAAAAAAAAATGGTGCAAAAGAATCGATTTTCGATATAATCGATTTTTAACCGTGCATTTTAAATCTGCTGTGACTGTGGTATTTTCATTTTTTTCCCTTGCGCGGTCACACTTAAAGTGCGACAGCATGACATACACACATACATGTACGACTTTATGCAAAGTGCGCCAGCAGAACATACATACATACATACATATGTGGAGGCCGTGACGTCAGAAGGCAAAACAAAATTTGAAAATATTGGGGACTTGGTAAAGGCGGCTGAATTTCCAAAACAATTTAAATGCAGTTATTTGCTGGTATGCCATTAGATTATGAACATTACATTTTTAACCCATTTTAACAACATTTACAACAGAGAAATGGCAAAAGAAAAAATGTAAAAAAAAAGAAATGAATTTTGGGGCACTTTGGGGTCGTTAATTGATCTAATTTATACCTCACACGCGGCTCCTAATTATTCTCCGAATTAATGTGATTTTTTTAGATTTTTATGTCAATCCGTTCTGGATGGAATTTGCTACTGGACATTTTTTATGCCTTCCCTTATATTGATATAGAGACGACAGGAAGGCAGGTAGAAGGGGATGCCGTGAATCAAATTATTTAAACATTTCCATTTGTTTAAACAATTTGAGGCACGTGTAACGAAAAGCAAGAGAATCAATTGATTTGAATATTTAGTGTTCTTTTAATATTTTCAATGCGATTTGAATTTTAAAACACAAAAATCTGTAAGGAAAATGTTTTAAATCTGTTTGGGAAATGTCAATGAAATATTCTTTTAGCAAAAGGATATCAGTGTTATCATGAATTTGAATCTAAGCGAATCTCACTTCCTTAGTCAGCTGCAATTCGCACACACACGTACACACGCTCATACCTAGTGGTTGTGTGTGGACCTGCATGATTTTGCATACAGGAAAATCTTTTTTAAAATTTAACGTTTGGCTAAAAAAAAAATGGTGCAAAAGAATCGATTTTCGATATAATCGATTTTTTAACCGCGCATTTTAAATCTGCTGTGACTTTGGTATTTTCATTTTGTTTCCCTTGCGCGGTCACACTTAAAGTGCGACAACATGACATACACACATACATGTACGACTTTATGCAAAGTGCGCCAGCAGAACATACATACATACATGTGTGGAGGCAGGGACGTCAGAAGGCAAAACAAAATTTGAAAATATTGGGGACTTGGTAAAGGAGGCTGAATTTCCAAAAAATTTAAATGCAGTTATTTGCGGGTATGCCATAAGATTATGAACATTACATTTTTAACCCATTTTAAAAACATTTACAACAGAGAAATGGCAAAAGAAAAAATGTAAAAAAAACGAATCGAATTTTGGGGCACTTTGGGGTCGTTAATTGATCTAATTTATACCTCACACGCGGCTCCAAATTATTCTCCGAATTAATGTGATTTTTTTAGATTTTTAAGTCAATCCGTTCTGGATGGAATTTGCTACTGGACATTTTTTATGCCTTCCCTTATATAGAGACGACAGGAAGGCAGGTAGAAGGGGATGCCGTGAATCAAATTGTATAAACATTTCCATTTGTTTAAACAATTTGAGGCACGTGTAACGAAAAGCAAGAGAATCAATTGATTTGAATATTTAGTGTTCTTTTAATATTTTCAATGCGATTTGAATTTTAAAACACAAAAATCTGTAAGGAAAATGTTTTAAATCTGTTTGGGAAATGTCAATGAAATATTCTTTTAGCAAAAGGATATCAGTGTTATCATGAATTTAAATCTAAGCGAATCTCACTTCCTTAGTCAGCTGCAATTCGCACACACACGTACACACGCTCATACCTAGTGGTTGTGTGTGGACCTGCATGATTTTGCATACAGGAAAATCTTTTTTAAAATTTAACGTTTGGCTAAAAAAAAAATGGTGCAAAAGAATCGATTTTCGATATAATCGATTTTTAACCGTGCATTTTAAATCTGCTGTGACTGTGGTATTTTCATTTTTTTCCCTTGCGCGGTCACACTTAAAATGCGACAGCATGACATACACACATACATGTACGACTTTATGCAAAGTGCGCCAGCAGAACATACATACATACATACATATGTGGAGGCCGTGACGTCAGAAGGCAAAACAAAATTTGAAAATATTGGGGAATTGGTAAAGGAGGCTGAATTTCCAAAAAATTTAAATGCAGTTATTGGCGGGTATGCCATAAGATTATGAACATCACATTTTTAACCCATTTTAACAACATTTATAACAGAGAAATGGAAAAAGAAAAAATTTAAAAAAACGAATCGAATTTTGGGGCCCTTTGGGGTCGTTAATTGAGCTAATTTATACCTCACACGCGGCTCCTTATTATTCTCCGAATTAATGTGATTTTTTTAGAATTTTATGTCAATCCGTTCTGGGTGGAATTTGCTACTGCACATTTTTTATGCCTTCCCTTATATTGATATAGAGAAGAAGAGACGACAGGAAGGCAGGTGGAAGGGGATGCCGTGAATCAAATTGTTTAAACATTTCCATTTGTTTAAACAATTTGAGGCACGTGTAAGGAAGAGCAAGAGAATCAATTGATTTGAATATTTAGTGTTCTTTTAATATTTTCCATGCGATTTAAATTTTAAATCACAAAAATCTGTAATAAATTGTTTTAAATCTGTTGGGGAAATGTCAATGAAATATTCTTTTAGCAAAAGGATATCAGTGTTATCATGAATTTGAATCTAAGCGAATCTCACTTCCTTAGTCAGCTGCAATTCGCACACACACGTACACACGCTCATACCTAGTGGTTGTGTGTGGACCTGCATGATTTTGCATACAGGAAAATATGTTTTAAAATTTAACGTTTGGCTAAAAAAAAAAATGGTGCAAAAGAATCGATTTTCGATATAATCGATTTTTTAACCGCGCATTTTAAATCTGCTGTGACTGTGGTATTTTCATTTTTTTCCCTTGCGCGGTCACACTTAAAGTGCGACAGCATGACATACACACATACATGTACGACTTTATGCAAAGTGCGCCAGCAGAACATACATACATACATGTGTGGAGGCAGGGACGTCAGAAGGCAAAACAAAATTTGAAAATATTGGGGACTTGGTAAAGGAGGCTGAATTTCCAAAAAATTTAAATGCAGTTTTTTGCGGGTATGCCATAAGATTATGAACATCACATTTTTAACCCATTTTAACAACATTTATAACAGAGAAATGGCAAAAGAAAAAATTTAAAAAAAACGAATCGAATTTTGGGGCCCTTTGGGGTCGTTAATTGAGCTAATTTATTCCTCTCACGCGGCTCCTTATTATTCTCCGAATTAATGTGATTTTTTTAGATTTTTATGTCAATCCGTTCTGGGTGGAATTTGCTACTGCACATTTTTTATGCCTTCCCTTATATTGATATAGAGAAGAAGAGACGACAGGAAGGCAGGTGGAAGGGGATGCCGTGAATCAAATTGTTTAAACAATTCCATTTGTTTAAACAATTTGAGGCACGTGTAAGGAAGAGCAAGAGAATCAATTGATTTGAATATTTAGTGTTCTTTTAATATTTTCCATGCGATTTAAATTTTAAATCACAAAAATCTGTAATAAATTGTTTTAAATCTGTTGGGGAAATGTCAATGAAATATTCTTTTAGCAAAAGGATATCAGTGCTATCATGAATTTAAATCTAAGCGAATCTCACTTCCTTAGTCAGCTGCAATGCGCACACACACGTACACACGCTCATATCTAGTGGTTGTGTGTAGACCTGCATGATTTTGCATACAGGAAAATCTTTTTTAAAATTTAACGTTTGGCTAAAAAAAAAATGGTGCAAAAGAATCGATTTTCTTCAATTCCCCTTGCGCGGTCACACTTAAAGTGCGACAGCATGACATACATGTACGACTTTATGAAAAGTGCGCCAGCAGAACATACATACATAGTATGTCGATTTGGAGGTCATCAAATCGTAGGGGGGGAACGTATTCTATGGACAATTCTAAGCAACATTGCAAAAGAAACTATGCCTTGAAAATCACGTTTGACCCTCCGCATTTGCAAGAGAAAAATACTGGTTTTTTGATGAAAAATATCTGAGTAGCCTTGAATTTGAAACATTTGTATGGACGCGAAAAAATTTACATATCGTTTAGGAGGAAAACACATTTCTCAAATACCTGTGATACACTTCTTGACTTATTTCTTTTGGTAATGACCGTACTAAAATTTTACTTTATGACCAGGTTTCTCTACCAGCTTTTTCCAGACATGATTTAATATTCTTGACCTATGACTTGATCTTCGACTATCAAACGACTTCTTTCAATTACAGAGACTATAAGAACATTAACCTAACAGGACTTCAGATTGAATTTACATTTACCAAACTTCCAATGTTGATTGTCAACTGCATGTTTTAAATAGTAATGTCCAGTACCTGTTTAGCAAATGTGTGCCGTTAAGAACTAAAGTGATTAAGCCGATGCAAAATCCTTGGTTCAATAACGAAATTAAAAATCGAATCTATCAGCGAGATGTTGCCTACCGCAAATGGAAGCGCTACAAAACTGAGGACTTTAGAAACAATTACAATGAGGCTCGAGCAATTGTTAATAAAAAGATTCACTCTGCTAAATGCAGATTTTATAAATCCAAATTTGAAAATTGCTCTTCTGCTAAGCTCTGCTGGGCCGAAATTAACAAGTTAGGAATAGGAAAATGCACACAGAAGACAGAACCAAACGCTGATGTTGAAAAACTTAACCAAAAATTTTCTGAAATTGATGTACCTGAAGCGACATGCAATACGTACCTGAATACTGTACCTATCTGTGATAATAGTTTTAGCTTCATGTGTGTCAATTCGAGTGATGTCCTTGCTAGTATTCTTAAGGTAAAATCCAATGCTGAAGGCTTAAATTGTTACTACCCATGCTGTTGTCCCACGTCACCCATATTTTTAATACTGCAATAACTACGTGTTCGTTCCCTACAGTATGGAAAAAAGCTAAGATTCTTCCAATTCCGAAACCAAATAACGACTTCAGACCCATATCAATACTTCCCTTCCTGTCAAAAGTTCTTGAAAACCTTATGTCCTCCCAAATACAAACTTTTTTGCACGACAATTCACTGTTACACGACAAACAGTCTGGTTTCCGAAGGAAAAGAAGTTGTATTAGTGCCATTACTGATATTGTGGAAGATGTCAGGCAGCAGCTTGACAAAAATTGTGTTACATTCCTGACTCTTCTTGATCACAGCAAAGCCTTTGATTCGGTGAATCACAACATACTGTGTGCAAAACTCCAAAATATTTTTAACTTTTCGAGCACAGCGGTTAAGCTTGTTCAATCCTACCTAACAGATCGAGTACAAGCTGTAGTCTCTGGGATCAATATCTCCACCTTTAGGCAACTTACAAGGGGAGTACCTCAAGGATCTGTGTTAGGGCCATTGTTGTTTTCTATTTATGTGAATGATTTACCGAGTGTCTTGTCTGAATGTGAAGTACACCTATACGCTGATGATGTCCAAATTTATGTTAGTAACCCTGTCAAGGATATAAATGTGTGTGCCAGTGTAAGTAACAAAATGTTATCCATAATTGAGAAGTGGGCTAACAATACCGGCTTGGGAATAAATCCAAAAAAATCAAAGTGTATCGTAATCAGTAAAAGGGCGATCGACACAAGTGTTCTCCCAAAATTATATATAAATAATACAGCTATTAGCTATGAAGATCATGTTGTAAATCTTGGCATAACCTTTAGCAAAACCTTAACATGGAGCAAGCATATAGCTAAAGCAACTGGTCGCACATACAGTTTGTTGCGTCAGCTTTCAGCATCAAAATCATTTGTACCAGAACAAATAAGATTATTAATCTCAAAAGCCATTCTTGTTCCCACTCTCTTCTATGGCATAGAAATTTTTGGTCACTGTGATGTGCGTGATACGCGCACAATAGTAGTTGCCTTCAACGCAATTGTCCGTTATGTGTTTAATTTAAGACGATATGACCATGTATCACATTTAACTTATAAAATTCTGGACCTTAACTTGACCGATTGGATAGATTTTAGAACTTTGGTATACTTTCACAAGATTGTGACGACTCGAGAACCGATATACCTATATCGGAAGCTATTTCCTGCTACATCCCAAAGAACAAATAATTACCTATGCCCTCGTACTTTAACGCTTTGTTCGAAGAGGCAGTTTTTTATTAACAGCATCTGTTTATGGAACAATCTTCCCCATCAATTCAAAACTATTAGGAGCGCAACTCAATTTTCAATTAAAATTAAAGAATTTATAAAATCACAATAAAAGTAGAAAAAGTAATATTAGGTAAAAAAAATCATAAAAACGTAAAAAAAAAAAATAAAAAAAAAAAAGTATGTAGTATATAAGAGTTAAATGTTAATAGTTCGCTAATTTAATGATTTTGAAATTGTTAGCTTTTAAGTATTATATAAAAATGTTATAAGCAATTTTGTCAAAGTGACTAGCGCAATAATAATAAGCTTACGCTTGCAGCGCTAGGATATTATATCAATAAAAATTAAAAAAAAAAAAACAATCTTTGGGTCATTCTAAGCCATATTGTCTAAGCAACTATATGCCTAAAACCACGTTTAACCCTCCGCATTTACAAAAGAAAAATACTGGTATTTCATTTTATTTTTAAAACAATTAACATAGTAGCCTTTACTGATATTCCAAGTAACAGTATAGAAAAATGATTTAAAGAGAAGAAAACATTTTTAACAAAGGGGTGAATTTAAAATTGATAATTCTTTAACGGCTACTATGATATTTTTCTCAAAAGTAAAACAAAATACCAGTATTTTTCTCTTGCAAATGCGGAGGGTCAAACGTGGTTTTAGGCATATAGTTTCTTTGACAATATGGATAAGAAATGCCCAGAGATTGTTTTCCGACCAAACGATTTATAACCTTTTTCGCGTCCATTTCAGTGTATAAAATGTAGGGCTACTTTGATATTTTTCATCAAATACTGGGTTTTTTTCTTCTGCAAATGCGGAGGGTCAAACGTGGTTTTCAAGGCATAGTTTCTTTGGCAATGTTGCTTAGAATTGTCCATAGAATACGTTCCCCCCCTACGATTTATCACTTTTTTTGGCCCATACAAATCGACCCAGTGTAATACATACATATGTGGAGGCCGTGACGTCAGAAGGCAAAACCAAATTTGAAAATATTGGGGACTTGGTAAAGGAGGCTGAATTTCCAAAAAATTTAAATGCAGTTATTTGCTGGTATGCCATTAGATTATGAACATTACATTTTTAACCCATTTTAACAACATTTACAACAGAGAAATGGCAAAAGAAAAAATGTAAAAAAAACGAATCGAATTTTGGGGCACTTTGGGGTCGTTAATTGATCTAATTTATACCTCACACGCGGCTCCTAATTATTCTCCGAATTAATGTGATTTTTTTAGATGGATGGAATTTGCTACTGGACATTTTTTATGCCTTCCCTTATATTGATATAGAGATAGCTGCCATAGGAATAATCAGATCAACTTTGCTATTTTTAGAGATAAATGCATAAAACTTGAAGAGTACCGTTTTAATACTGTATTAAAAGCACAAACAAAAATTGGTCAAAATCAGAAGAATATTTCTTTTAGTTTCATAGAACCGAAAATTCTCAGATGTTACTTGCCATTTTTTTCATTTTTTGCTACAGTTATAGCTTTATTTTTCTTTTTACAACCTCTTAAGTCCGTTTTAATTGTCCAATGGGAGCGATAAGTGTTTTTGCCTTTCATAAGTAGGCATTTTAAATTAAAGCCTATTGATATCATTCTTTCACAGTGCAAACAAAGGGGCATTAGCAAAATTTGAGGTTATGATCGAAAAAACTAAATTTCTTTAAGAATCGTAAAAAGTGTATTTTCTGACTTCATTCATTGTAAAGAGAATTCCTTACTCCTTAATTCCCAAAGGTTTTATGGATGAACTCTGCTGCACTCGCCTTGTATCTCAATTTAAAATTTAGTTTTCATATAAAATATTCGTGTTAGACCGGTCACAAAAATAATCGATTACAAGAAAACCACGATTAATTTAGAATGTTTAATTACACAAATACTTAGTGCACACTACTATCCTTTGAATTAATTCCAAAAACTCCACTTATACTGCTTTAAGACTCTTATTTTTTGCAATTAAAAAGTCTCAGCATTGCTTCGAATTTCTGAGGCGTGAGAATGCAACATACAACAGCTGATATAACAGCTGTAACTTAGCAGAGGCGCCCTCTATTGGAATTCCTGAAACGTAACATTGAAGGCGGACAATACAATGAAGGCGTAACAAGGCGGTAGCTGATGGCTGGGAATCTTTGGCAGATTAAGCAGTGTCGGCTTTTGGATAATTACCCGCGGAAACTCGAAATGCCCTCTTAGCGCGTCTTTGGCCGAACACGATATATTAAATGGTTAAATTTCGATATCGTGCAGAGTGTCACGATGTTCAACAGTGTCAACAAATGTTCCGAAAAGGCTTATACAATGTTTAAATTCGGAATGCTTTCAACTATCTTACGGCTTTTTTATACCCTTGCAGGGGTATCATAATTTCAGTCAGATGTTTGCAACGCAGTGAAGGAGACGTTTCCGACCACATAAAGTATATAAACTTTGGCTTGCCGAAGTTAACTTCTTTTCTTGTTTCAGAAATTAGAAAATTATTAGCGATTTTGCTATTGTAGCAGTCTCTTCCAACTCTTCGCAGTACACATCATCTCCATCTCTTGCTTCTATTTGATTTTTGATAGCGTCGCTTGTGAACGGTTATGTTTACTGTTGTGCTCTAAGTTTTTTGTGTTTTTTAGTGATTTTTTGCGAGTGTCTTGTGTTTCTTTAAAAACAAAGCTTAGCCTAACAACTGTGTTAGTGTTTTTAAATAAATCTCCCAATAAACAGGTACATGGTTATAGTTATTTTAACATTTCTATTGGATTTGCTTAATCCCTTGTCTTGGTTAGTGTAAATTATACGCTCTGAGCTTGCTAAAACTCTTGTAATCTCATTCCCACTCTCCCGCTCTCACTCTCTGAGAGCTTGCTGTACTTCTAATTTCTCTCTTCCTTGCTTGCTTTACATTTGTAACTGTTCGTGCGTATTGTTGTTGGTGCCCCACAAGCCACGCTTAGTCGATAGAAGATTTTTCTCTCGCGCTCTCTAGCATATAATTAATCCGCGATCTCGCGCTCTTATACTTTCCGTTGTTTTGTGTCTTTGCGGTTTTGGAATTTGATCCCAGTGCCAAATTTACTTGAGGTATTTTTTCAACATTTTATTCCTATTTCTTTGAATAACCGTTTTTTTTTCTTTATAATGGCTCTTATCTGTACCAAGAAAAGTTGTTCTCTTCCGATGTCAACTAAAGATTCTTTTATTATCTGCTGGCTCTGCGAATCGGTCATTCACGTCAAATGTGCAGGATTTACTGGCAGAGTTAAAGACTTCATTGAAATGCATACCGGTCTCATGTGGGCATGTGAGTCCTGTGTCCATGTGAGCAAGGAAATGACAGTCGAGATGAGCAGCTTTGTGAGGCAGACTCGAGACGGCCTATTAAACATTTCACGAGTTTTTAAACAGCTCAATGACGGGTTCAATTCTGTTTGTGAACAATTTAATAATAAGAAATTATTATTAACCGAGTCGCCTAAACGCAAAAAAGCCAGCTCAGGGGCAGTTAACAATACCGTGAAACAGAACAAATCACTGCACACGGTAGCTGCAGCAGTTCCTGTCAGCACAGGGGTAAGCGAGCCAACTGTGCCTATTGAAACAGCCAGTTCCAGAGGTGACCCTGTTTCTGGAAGTCAACATGAGTCACAGAATTCGGTGCTGACTGTACCTATCGATACAGTAGCAACCGCTTCTGGGTCCCAGACGAGCGAGGTTCAGATTCCTACTGGGGGTCGAAAGAGACTGTCGGTTGTTCCACATTGGAAGCAACTATTCGTATCTAGATTTACCCCAGATACAACATTCGAGGATGTTTTGGAATTTATTCGTGAAAAATTCCCATCCGAGGACATTGCTGTTGAACAATTTCAATTTTCTTACGCTCGTAGGATATCATCTTTTAAAATATTTGCTCCGCCTGATGTGTTTAAAGAACTTCTTTCTGAATGCTTTTGGCTTAATTATGATTTGGTTATAAAAGAATATGTTCCAAATAAAACGAGAACAAATAACAGGCCTCCCATGGCGCCAAAAAACTAAAAAGTTTATTCTTGGCTTACCAAAATGTTAGAGGATTTAACATGAAGCTACCCAAGCTTTATGCTGACTCCTCGGCATTTACGGACGATATCCTGGCATTTACAGAAACTTGGCTAAAACTAGAGATAACCGACTCTGAAGTTTTGTCAAACAGCTTTAATACCTACAGAACCGAACGCCTTTCCCGTAGGGGAGTGTTCTGATCGCCGTTACCTCTACCTTAAATTCGGAGAGAATTCACTCTCATGTCCCCAATGACATAGAATTTGTTAGTGAAAAAGTTTCCCTGGAATCCTTGTCTATTTTTGTTACATGTTCTTATATTCCACCTGGCTCTGACTTAATAGTTTATGAGCAACATCTATCTGCTATGAAAACTTTTCTATCCTTTTTTTTCCAACAGAGACCTTTTGATTGTTTTGGGTGACTTTAATCTCCCTGCTATTTCTTGGTCCCCTTTGCTATTCCCTTATCCGCCCATGTTTTTGTGGATGGCCTTTCTGAATTATCGTTACAGCAAGTTAGCTTTATACGAAATTCATTAAATAGACAGTTAGATCTTGTTAGAGCCGTCTGAAGTCACGGTATCTAGAATTGACGCTCTTGTGGTACCAGAAGACCGATACCATCCAACAATGGAATTGACAATTTGTCTCCCCTACCTTGATACCCCCTCTCCTTTAGTTTCTCTTACTAAAATGAGATGCTTTCGTAAATGTGACTATAATAAACTTAACTTAATGATTTCGCAATATAATTGAACAGATCTTTATAACTGTATGAACATCGGAAGTGCCACTGAACTTTTCTATAGCGTTCTAAACACTTTTTTTAATGAATGCGTTCCTAATAGGCTTCCTCCAAAACCGAACAGGCCCCCCTGGTTTTAAATGCCGTTCAAAGACTTAAAAATCTTAAAACTAACACTTATAAAAAGTATAAAAAGTCTGGTAAGCCATCCGATTTTTCGAAATATGTGGTGGCTCGATCTGATTTTAATGTTCTTAACAGTCATTGCTATTCTATGTATTTAAATCGTTGTAAATTTGAATTTTCAAATGATCCGAAGCAGTTTTATAACTTTGTTAACGCTAAGCGTAAGTCATCGGCTTTGCCTTTATCGGTTCGTTTTAACTCAATGGAGGCATCGACAGATTCTAAAATTGCTGATTTATTTGCCTACTTTTTCCAAACCACTTATAGCACCTCTTCATGGTCAAAATCAAACTACCCTAATCCCTTAAATAGGGCAGATTGTATTTTTTCCCCTTTAATTACCGAAAGTTCTCTCATAAGAGATTTAACAACAACAACACCTACTTATTCTCCCGGTCCTGATGGACTTCCTGGGCGTGTGCTTAAGTTTTGTGCACAAACCATTTCCAAACCCATTCTTAAACTTTTTCATTGGTCTATTTCATCATCAGTTTTTCAAACTATCTGGAAGGACTCTTTTATTATTCCACTTCACAAAAAGGGTGCGATGGCGGATGCCCAGAATTATAGAGGTATTTCTAAATTGTCGGCAATTCCAAAAGCCTTTGAACGTATTATCACTTCTCATTTGCAACATTTATGTTCCTCGCTAATATCACCGTGTCAGCATGGTTTCGTTAAGCGAAGATCGACTACCACCAACCTACTTGAATTGTCATCTATTGTAATAAACGAATTTAACAATAAAATGCAGACCGACGTTATATATACAGATTTTAGTAAAGCCGTTGACTCTGTTAACCACTCTCTTCTTTTATTCAAACTAGACTTGCTTGGATTTTCATGTAATCTTTTAGCATGGATTTCAAGTTATTTGAATGGGAGGACTCTGACGGTTATATTTAAGAACGCTGCTTCTAAAAATAACATCGTGACATCTGGAGTACCCCAGGGTAGTCATTTGGGCCCTTTGCTGTTTACTTTGTTTATTAACGATCTTCCCTCTATCATAAAAAATTCTCGTGTACTAATGTATGCTGATGATGTTAAGCTTTGTTTGACATACAACAATATTGAGTCTGGGTTCCGCTTACAATCAGACATTGATAATTTTCAAGTAAGGTGTAAGTATAACCTCTTAAATTTGAACTGCCTGAAATGTAACGTAATGTCCTTCCATAGGGGTACTCCTACGTTTATAAGCTATTTGCTTCAGACCTTGCCACTTGACCGTATATATTCAGTAAATGATTTAGGCGTTCTTCTGGACCCGAAGCTTAAATTTGACTGCCACATAATGTTGACTGTTAACAAAGCTATGAGTGTTCTTGGGTTTATAAAGCGTTGGTCAAAAGAATTTGACGATGTAGCGCTTGTAGTTAGCTAAATGTAAAATATGGTTAGCGCCATCTAGGAGTCGCTCGGCGGTATGGGATGTGGCAAAAGATTAGTTATTTATAATTTAGTTATTTAGTTATTTATAATTAATTAAAAATATTTAAGGAATTTAATTATTTTAATTTATTTAACCAAGAACATCCCAAGAAATTTAGTAAGCGCCAAATCGCTATCGGACTTATCATCGGATCACTCGCCTGTTTTAATAACTCTTCTTCAAAGCCCCAAAATAATTGAGCACCCCTTCATGCTGACCTCGCCTAGAACTAACTGGCTAAAGTACAAAAAGTACGTAAGTTCCCACATTGAGCTAACACCACAGCTTAACACTGAGAATGACATCGACTTCTGTGCTGATGGCCTGGATTCAGATCTCGTGGTAATAGTCAAAATCTCAACAGACAATTGTGCGTAGCAACCAATACAAAACTAATCTGCAAATCGAACAGCTGGTTCGGGAAGAACGACGCCTACGACGAGCTTGGCAATCCTGCAGATCGCGCCATTCGAAGCAACTCTTTAATGAAGCCACACGCAGACTCACCAAAACCCTCAATCAAGAAGAAGAGCTTGCGCAGCGCCAGTACATCGAGAAACTGTCGCCGACCAGTACAAAGCATCCTTTGTGGAGAGCTCACCCAAACTTAAGCTCTCCGATAGAATCTTGGGCCCGCAGTGACGAGGACAGAGCCGAAACATTTGCTCTACACCTACGAAATGTATTTCAGCCAAACGCCGCCACCAACTCTTTTCAACTAACCCCGCTTAGCTCTGAAATTGCAATTAACCCGATTTTGTTTCAAGTGCCTGAAATTTCTAATGTCATTAGGAAGCAACTAAAACCGAAAAAGGCTCCAGGGGGCGACCTAATAACCCCAAAAATGATAATTGAACTTCCAAACTGCGCAGTGGATGCTATATGCAAGCTATTTAACGGGATCACAAGACTTGGCTACTACCCCAAAAAATGGAAAAAGTCTGTGGTTATAATGATACCGAAGCCTGGGAAAGACCACACAAATCCCTCATCCTATAGGCCAATAAGCTTACTATCGTGCCTATAACACCATATTTGAGAGAGCAAAACTTAATACCGGCACATCAATTCGGGTTTCGTGAAAGCCACGGAACCATCGAGCAAGTCAACCGGATAACTTCAGAAATTCGTACAGCCTTCGAACATCGGGAATATTGTAGTGCGATATTGCTCGACCTCTCTCAGGTATTCGACCGAGTGTGGCTTGAAGGCCTTATGCATAAAATAATAACATTAATGCCAGAAAACACTCACAAGTTCCTTAAGTCGTACCTCTACCACCGAGTTTTCGAGGTGAGATGCAATACAACGACATCCAACGAGTATAACATTGAAGCCGGAGTCCCACAAGGTAGCGCACTGGGCCCTACCCTGTTCGTCCTATACACAGCAGACATCCCTACGAACGAGAGGCTGACTACGTCGACATTTGCTGACGACACCGCAATCCTGAGCCGCTCGAGATGCCCAACTAGAGCAACAGCTCAACTAGCTGATCATTTGGTGGTAGTTGAGAAGTGGCTATCAGACTGGCGAATCAAAATTAATGAACAAAAGTGTAAACATATAACGTTTACCCTTTGAATAGCACACTTTGAATAGCACACAGATCCCCCAAGCCAGCGATGTAACATATCTCGGCGTCCACCTCGACAGACGCCTAACTTGGCGGAGGCACATTGAATGCAAGAAAGTACATCTCAGACTTAAAGCTAGCAGCCTACACTGGATTATAAATTCTCGATCACCCCTGTGTCTGGACTTTAAAGTTCTTCTCTACAACTCCACCCTTAAGCCCATTTGGACTTACGGCTCTCAGCATAAAACGCAAGTGGGTTTTCATGAAAAACAAACCAGAATGGACGGTGAGAAGTAGAAAAATCAGGACTGGGATTTCAGCCCAAACGTCGATGGGAAATCCTGAAGTGCAAAGACGATCCGACGAGGAAGTGGATGACGCAAATGGTCTGCTAACTGGAGGCGTTGTGGGAGGGAGCCCAGCTAGAGGAGGTGGACAGGGAATTAATCCCATCCATACCAAAGGCGAAAGTGCTCTCCCCCATCGCAATCCAAGGGGATCGTGCGCTGAACCTGTTTCAACGGCAGAATCCAGACGTCTTAACGGCTAATTGGAAGATTCTGCACAAAGTGTGGTTCTCAAAATCAACAAGGAGGCGGAGGATCTGGTGTACCCAATATTCGGGAAGATGGCGTGAGGCATGGGTAGTGTCTGCCTATGCCTCAAAAAGCGACACCACGACGACAAAGGCGCACACATCCTGCAGGCTGGCGAGGTGAAGAAGGACCTAGGTCTGGAAGCCATTGTGGATGCCGCCTAGGCACTTGCTCTGGACGACTCCGAAGACGAAACGGACGGTGACCTGACGGTTATAGCCAACCCGTCGAGCGGAGAGGAGCCAGCCACCCATGACACAAAAGGCTGCAGCTCAATCGCGAGTCTACGCGTCGGCGGGGCTTTTAATTGCCCTGGATCAAGGGCCCGTCGATATTGCCTTTGTTCAAGAGCCTCGGTCACCATTGTGGCCGGACTAAGGTCCTGAAACTACAATACATTCTAAGCAGGAACAGAAGCGCCGTACTTTTGCGGATGGGTATCCTTATGAATAGCTATATTAAAGGCTATTTCACATCTCTTTCATGGTTTAAAAAGGAAATCACACACACCAGGGGGTTTTCTCAAAGTAAACTGGATACATTCACTTTCTATCCCAGATTTCTGGTAACAGAAAACACACACAATTATTACTCCCATACATAAACAAGAAAGGAAGCTAGCTTCGGCCAGCCGAAGTTTATAAACCCTTGCAGATAAAATAAATACCTATAGTTTAATGCTCACTCGATCGGTGCAGTTCCAGGGACTCCAGATTCTGCGAGCCTATTTAAAATGTTGTTTTTAAGTTGACAAAAATCAAAACGCCTACTTCCTACAAAGTTACAATGAATTTTCTTATGTTTGTTTGATTATTCCTATGGGAGCCTTTAGATATAATGGTCCGATCCGGCTCGCTCCGACATATGTACTTCTTTCTATTTCCAGGGTGACGGACGCGACATTTTTTCAACTTAACCTTTAAAAATAAGAGTGACGTAGTATAAATTGTTTACTTTTTATTATACCCGTTACTCGTAGAGTAAAAGGGTATATTGTATTCGTGCAAAAGTATGTAACAGGGAGAAAGAAGCTTTTCCGACCCTATAAAGTATATATATTCTTGATCAGGATCACTTGCCGAGTCGAACTAGCCATGTCCGTCTGTCCGTCCGTATGAACGCTGAGATCTTGGAAACTATAAAAGCTAGAGGATTGGCATTTTGCATGCAGATTCTTGGAGTTCCTACGCAGCGCAAGTTTGTTTCAAACGCCCACAATCGCCATACACCATTTTTTGAAAGGTGTCTGGCGCCCACACCATTAAAGATTTTGGTAAAGTAAATGCAGTTTTATTGTGATTATCAATACCTATCGAAATGTAGAAGAAATTTTTCAAATCGGACCATTCGTTAAAAAGTTATGTCCGATCAAAGATTTTTTATATCTAACTCCCTCGCACTCCCTTAGCTGAGTAACGGGTATCTGATAGTCGGGGCACCCGACTATAGCGTTCTCTCTTGTTTTTTTGTTCGATAGCTCAGGCGATCTTGTATTTCAAGATTATCTGTCCACCCAGATCTTAGAAATAAAATAAAATATATAAATTACGGACGCGACAAAAATAGAACTGCAATATTGAAAACGTCAGAAAAACCTTAAATTCTGCGAAACTGGAGGGCGTATTTTTTTGGCCTTTTTTTCCGTATACCTGCTGAGTAACAGAACACAACAAAGCAAGTTCGGTGGCAAAACATTCAGCCGTTTTTTTTTACATAGTGCAAGAATACGGACGCGACAATTACGGACGCAACATGTTGCTACTTAACAAAAAATTGTAACTTTTTATTTTGTCAAAAGGTTGCACAGCTATTTTACGTGTTACTAAAGTTCCTACTGTAAAGTTTGGTTAAATTATTTTAGCGTTATTCCACCTCTTTTTAATAGAAACATAGTTTTTATATAGCTCGTTCTATGAAAGCTTAAAATTAAATTAAATTCTGCTAGTAACCGCAGGAATTTAATCAAAACATAACTATTAAAAAATACATCCCTATATAAAAAAAAATAAGTTAATCTTAGAATTATGTTGCACATATAAAGTATTTTAATACATTTTCTCCTTAGTTGAAAAGACTGTAAGACGCATACAAATTTCGAATTTTTTTTTTATGGATGCATGGTGCGTTTTGTAATCTGTTTAACACTTTTCCACTTTATCTTGTAGTGGTAATGCAAATTCCTCCACTTCTTTGGCACTAATGTAGAGAAGCTGTACTCCTTGTACATTTTCTTGAGCATATTGAAACAATTCTAAGGGACTGGATAAGTGTTTTGTCTTCTATAGCAAAATTGTTTCTGAATAATACAAATATTAATAAATAAAGTATATGACAAGGAAAAGCAAGGACTTCGACGTTTTTCATAGCTGCAAAAAAAACAATAAGCTTCACAAAAAATTATGAACAATTGTTTTCTAATCACTGAAAATTTAAATTACGGACGCGATAGACTTAAATATTTCTTTAAAAATATTAATACGCTAATTTTTATTGTCAAAAAATTATAATTAATTTGTTCCAACTATCCATGCTTTAGGCATAAAAGGTCGTTTATATGTGTCGCGAATTGGACAAGTGAAAAGAAAAAACAAGGTTTTTTGATTACGGACGCGACATTAAAAAGGTTTAAAAATAAACTTCAATAAAGACATATAGTAAATAAAACCAGAACCGGAACCGATAACCGAAATAAACCGATTCCTTATAGAGAACCGGAACCGGTACCGAGACCAAAATAAAAATTTAATTTCAAACCAATTACCGTATTGCTGGTACCGGTACGGTTTTGGTACTCATTTACTAAATTATGGAAGAAAAGGTCGCTGTAGCAGAAACACTTTTTGTCAAATAAGTTGTAAATCTGGCATTTTTGACACCATTCTACGCGTTTTTTTTAAAAAACTAATGACCCTATATCTTCTTAGAAATAAAAATGTTAAAAATCTAATTAAAATCTTATTTTTTTATATTTTTTATAAAAAAATCTAATTCATTTTAATGATTTAACATTCAAGTTTTTTTTCCAAATAAAACTTACATAAATCATTTCAAAGTATTAATAGAATTTTTTAACTATACCGGTACAAGAACCGGAACCAAAACATCAATACCAAAATATAACCGTTTACCGAATAAGCAGATTCGGTATGGGACCAGTACCGGAACCGGAACCGAAATAAGATTCGGTTTGATTCCCTGATTCCATTAATATTAAATACGTCTTAATTTTTTCTAATAGCATTTGCCTTAAACTAATTTGTAGGATTGGTTGCTTGATCTTGACTTCCACAGAAGGCATAGCAATATTACGAAAACACAACAAAATGTTGCTGAGATAAACAGTATTTGTTGCTCGTGTTTGAAAGCTGCATATCTTCGTGTAAAAAATTTATTTTGTAAGGAAATGTAATTTATTTAAAAAATATAGATACCAATGCTATTTTTAAACCAAAAAAGAAAATTTTGGGGTTTGGTTGACTTATTCCTGGAAATGCCCATATATGTCAGAACCGACCGGATCGGACAACTATATCTTATAGCTCCCATAGGAAGAATCGAAAAAAAAACGTAAAAAAAATCTAGATTTGGTGTTTTTTGAAATATTACCTTATACTTTTGAGAATACTATTTTTTAAAAATTTCTGAATTTCGAATAAAATTTTTAAAAAATCGGATGAACATATCATATAGTTGCCATAGGATCGGTCGGAAAATTAAATGGAAATTAAGGAAAAAGGTATACCTTTGTGGACATTCTCTTCTTATCTGGGATATTGCTTTTCCTTAACATTTCCAAATTTCGTATTAAATTTATAACAAATTCGGACGGCTATATTATATAGCTGCCATAGGAAGGATCAAAAAATGAATGCCAAAGTAATACAAAAGCAGCTAAAATTTGGATTGTTGTAA
Organism: Drosophila pseudotakahashii; assembly: GCA_035046095.1. Lineage (NCBI taxonomy): Eukaryota > Metazoa > Arthropoda > Insecta > Diptera > Drosophilidae > Drosophila > Drosophila pseudotakahashii. Next base: position 275,876 of record JAWNOE010000007.1, read on the forward strand.
CATATACGCAAATTAATTTAAATTTAATGTTTTTGTAAATGAATAGGAATGATCTGCAAGGGTGTATAAGCTTCGGCTTTCATGTTTTTTGTTTCTTATTAATTGTTCTCGCACAAGTTTTGAGGTTTTTCATAGATTTTATTTGTAGTTTTTTGACGGTTTCGCGTAAACTCGGTTGGGCGCCAGTAAAGACAAGATTATTTTCCGTTTACTTTATAATCTTTATTCTTTAGAAATCCGTTTGGATAACTTTAATTTACTATTGTTAGAAATTATTCCGGAATCCGTTTGGAATTTTTGAGAGTCTGTTAAGAACTAATTAAACCTAACTTAAATATTCTATAAGAAAGCCAGGCCGAAGGCCCGACGGTGGCAGCGATGCACAGTGCTCGATCCCATAGGAAAAAAAAAATGTTTGAATTTGGTCGCCAAATTGGCATCATTCTTGAAATGGTAAAGAATTCAACTGTAAATTTACTTTTGCTCTATTTTAAAGAAGCTCATTGTAAAAGCTTTCGTAAATCGGGGATAAAAACTCTTCAAACGTGCATTCAAGAAACACGAAAAAGTCAGCTCGCCATTAAAAAATTTGTAAAAAATATTAAATCAAGGAGTATTAAAGTAATTTAAAATGGAAATTGTGAAAAAATGTGTATATTTTAAAATTAAAGTGTTTCTGTGTAATTATTTGTTGTTGCTTTGTTGTAATATAACAACAAGATTAGTCTTTTAGAGTTATGTACATATATGTTTACAATTTCAGTTTCCCGTTTTTGGCCGTTTTCGTGGTATAATTTTTTCAACAAACTGATCTCATGCGCTTTTACCGTTTTTTCATCAATTTCGTGACTTTCATTCTGTGTGTGTTTTAAGTTTCGTGTATTTGTTTGTATCCATTGATGGAGCTTTTTTCGTGCTTTGTTTTTATCTTTCTTTATGTTTATTATTCTATCATAACACCCTTCTTTATTTCCTTATAAATTTCGATTTCTTGATAGGCTCTTTCTCTAAGTGTGAACTTTCACGCACTAACATTTTGATATTTGGTGCTCATTGAAGGTTTCTTATGCAATAAAGGATAAACACGTAGGCGATCAAATAAAACAACAACTGGAAATGGATGGATACGGATTTAAAAACAAAGAACTGGTTACCATTTTAAAAAAGATAAAAGAAATGTGGGTTAAGAGCCACCGAACTAAAGCATATGTTCTTAAAAAATATTTTAATTGGTTTAAAGAAAAGGAAATCATAATGCTTAACCCACTTAACACACAATCAATACACTCTAGTCAAGATAGAGGTCGTCTAAGACTGAACTTTATAGAGTGTTCCAATAGAACAAAACGGCGACGCTTGGCACAACTAGCTGAATTAGATTAATCTGCATCTGATGATTTGAAGGCTGCTTCTGAAATAGTAAATAAATCGATTTTGTCAGCGAAACCTTGTGAAGTTATATCACTTATAACAGAAGCCGGGTTCACAAAGCATCAATATTTTGTACTTAGAAACTTTATGAACAACAAAGTTGGTGCTCTTTTTTTTCCATGCTATGAAAACATTTTAAAGGAAAACAAGAAAGGAAGCTAGCTTCGGCCAGCCGATGCTTTAATACCCTTGCAGATAAAGTAAATACCTGTAGTTTAATGCTCACTCTATCGGTGCAGTTCCAGGGATTCCATATTCTGCGAGCCTATTTAAAATGTTGTTTTTAAGTTGACAAAAATCAAAACGCCTACTTCCTACAAAGTTACAATGAATTTTCTTATGTTTGTTTGATTATTCCTATGGGAGCCTTTAGATATAATGGTCCGATCCGGCTCGCTCCGACATATGTACTACCTGCATTAGAAAGGAGACTTTTGGGAAAGTATCGTGGAAAACTGAGAGACTATTTTGCATAGAAACGGACAGACGGACAAACGAACAGACGGACAGATGGACTCGGCTATCGGCTATATATACTTTATATACTGTATATACGTTACAAACTCCTGACTGAAATTATAATACCCTCTGCAAGGGTATAAAAAGAAAAGTTACCCGGAAAACATCACAATAAGTGAAACTCATGGTCAGGTTGAGCTCCAAAACTTGTTAGACCACACAGCTATTAGAATACTGGAGTTACAAAGCGATGTGATTCGAGACCTTGATCAGTCCCTTAGTTGCCTGACGTTAATTGGCAAATGGGGTTTTGATGGGAGCTCAGGACAAAGCGAATATAAGCAGAAAGTCAAAAATGATTTTGACGAGGACCACTTATTTGTAACATCATATGTCCCACACCAAATGATAACGCAATCGCCCAATTCTTCACATAATAAAATTATTTGGAAAAACCCTCGCCCATCATCTACCCGCTACTGTCGTCCCAACCAATTTCAATTCAAAAAAGAAAATGCTTAATTGGCTGTTGATAAAGACATATATTTTTAACGAAATTCAATTAGAAACGAATATGAAAATTCAAATTAATCACAGTCTGCAACTTACAATGGTGGATGGCAAAATATGTAATGCTTTAACTCAGACTTCATCGGCAAAATGCTACATATGCAATGCAAAACCAACAGAAATTAATAATGTTAATAAATGCTTGGAAAAGAAGTTAAATAAGAGTGCTATGAGTTTGGTTTATCTCCACTTCACGCCTATATACAATTTTTCGAATATTTCCTTCATGTTTCGTATAGGCTTGAAATAAAACAGTGGCAAGTAAGATCATTAGAAAATAGAGATCCTTTTTTAAAAAGAAAAAAAAAAAATTCAGTCAGACTTTAGAGAAAAAATTGGACTTTTCGTTGATAAGCCAAAAACAGGAGGAAGTGGTTTATCAAATGATGGAAATATGTAGTGTCCAACTTAGGTACATAAATTTAGAAACATTTTTTCTGCCCTCGCTATGCAGTTCATCCGATATCACCGCTATGATAAAGCTTTTGGTTCAGCATTGATTTTTGGAAGTACAGACTCCAGAAAATGTTCACGTGCAATCATTCAACTTATATGCCTTGAACTATACACACGTATATTCTTTTGTCAACGGCAGTGTCAGTACTTCAAGTGAAAATTAGCAAGGTTACCCACGTGGAGTTCACGTGAATTTGGATTAGACCAGAAATTAATAGTGCCCAAATTAAAACAGGGAACTACCAAAAATACGAGTGAAAAATTCAGAAGGCGTAAATTTCGAATTCAGCTACTTCAGATCACGGAAATCTTCCACCGTCCAGGCACGCAGCAAAGTGGCTAATTCGATGCGAGAAAATTTGTGAACCAGCTTGGAAAACCCTCAAATTTCTCTACGGCGAAGCTGCTGCCCACCGGGCATAGTCAGTGCAGACACGTGGGAATAAGGATTACGCAACCGCTACAGCTTCAGTCGCCAAGAACTAGCTACCCTTCTACGCCTACAACTTAACGAGATTATAGGCAATTGTAGCGATTAGCTACCCCCCAAAAAGGAACACTTTCACTTTCCCGGCCTCAAATGAAAACCCGGTGCAGGTTGACACGTGCCCCCAAACGTATTGCAGGAGTCATAACCAAATTCGAATACCTGCTCAAATTCATAGCTCTGTTTTAAATCTCGTTCGTGGAACTCTTGTTTTAAGTTCCCACACTGCCGCTGTTGGATCAACTTTGTCGCGATTAAAATTTGTTAAAATTAAAAAAGAAAACCTACTTAAAGTAGCCTATATTTTTTATTGCCATGTATTAATTTAATTTGTTTCGATTATGATTAACTACATAATTAACTATAACTAAAATCTATAAGTACAGTGAGCAATATGAATTTGGGAAGCTTGGAATATTTCTCTTTATATATATAACTTAAATTCTTAAACATCTACCAATATACCATATACATAAACATCGGAATCATCTTGGGCCCATCGATACATCGATGCATATGATTTAAACGTCTGTGAGTATTACAATACAAGAATGCATGCTTACTTCTTGTAATACACCTAAATTTACATATATATATATAATGATTTGAAACCATACATTCCACCACAAGCTTCAAAAAATTATTTAGTAATTGAAAACAAATAATGTTACAAATGAAGAAAGGTATATAGTTGATTAATGTTAAATGTAAGATAATTGTTATTCTGTTGTTTTGTCATTGAATATCGAAATTAAAATGGAATCTTTGTACATAATTGTGAAAATGATCATGATGGCTTAAATGATTTATATCTCTGTCCGTCGAGTACTTATGCTTATCTCACACAAAATTCAGTAGTAGGACATTAATCTGTGCATTGGGGCAATGCCTGAATTAAATATGTTGCCATGGTTGGGTGGGTAGATATAGGGGACAACTAACTTCTTTGATTTATTCACCGGCTATAAATTTTCTCTAATCTACCAATTCATACAAATGCGTGTCGGCGCAGCCTAGTATATTAATGTAAACTCGCTATTATTTATTATATTTTGTTTTTTTTTTGTGATCAGCGCATTAAACATTGATTTGTGTTAGTAAACTTAGCTAGCTGGGAGAGAAAGGACCCCGACAAATCCGACGAGACTGATCCGAGCACCGCTAAAATGCGCACCGTCGATCCCAGTTCCTTTTTAACAGTGAGTCAGAACCAACATCATGTGGCCAATGTGATAGAAAGAGTCTTATAGATTTTGGCATCGCCTCTTGTCCTAAACTGAACACTACACAATCTGGGGCGAAAAGGATATTTTCCGTCACAATTTTTGCCCTAAAAATCCTTCCTTTGTTATAGAAATTTCAACTATAAAGTTCACGTTTTATAAAGTAATTCGATGACTGGTTTGGATGCATCGATTTCAATTCGGTTCCGGATAGATCGACCCCGTTTGATTCAGGCTGACCAAAGTGATTGAGATATCTTTAAAAGAAAGTTCGGGAAAAGCTAACTCTAAATGATTCGGAAATACAATGTTCTGGAGCGTTTCGGAAATTGTCTCCGCGCATTAAGGCAAGCCCTCCGTGAACTCCAGTAGGTACCCAGGCCGATATCCAGATTCCTCGGAAATCTAGCGGCACCAATAAACACTCTCTTGAGTGCTTTCGGATGGCTGGTAAATATTGTTCTTGCACTTCCTCTCCAGCTTCCCACGCTTTGTGCCGCACCATGCTCAGCTGACATGAGTAGTGCTGTACAACGCTAACGGACTCAGCTGATCCCAGGGCAAGCCCACGAAAGCTCCCTGCCACGACGGATCGAGACCCCACAGGTAGAGGTCGTGTTGGTGCGGCGCCCGATAAAGCAATAATATTGCCTACTTCTACGGCTACGGGTTGCACATGTCGACAGGCGATCGAGTGTAGCACACATTTGAGGGCAGCTGCTCGTACTCCTTGGCAAGGAGCCCGGGATTAGACATGTGACAACACTCTTTTCCGGCAGAGGACGTCTAGGTGCTAAGGGTCATGGAGCAGACTAACTGCCAACCCCTCCGCTAATGCGGCACACCAAAAAACGGGGCTCTGGCGATCGAGCAGAGCCGGTATAGCCTCCTTCGGAGAAGTCGGCGGGAAATCTGCGACCACCGTTGGACACCTCGAACCAGAAAACCCAACGAAGCGTCTGTCCCACACTGGGCGGCTATGTGGTCTGCGTCTGTGCCACATTGGCCGGCAGTCATCATACCTGGCAGCAGGTATAAAATGCAGCCCAGCATGGGTCATAATGCAACTAATCAAGGAATGTCTTCGCAAAACATCATTACTCCAGGTGGGAGCCACACATGTGGAAATCCACCCGCGGGGGAACCCGCGGCTAGGGCAAATATTCTGGTGGCCCTAAAAAACATTCCCAAAACCCCTGAAGTGGCGGTGGCTGACTTGGCCGCCACGGGAGGTAAAGCACCAAGCCATGAAAACAGCGACAAGGAGACTGTAGGCCCCCCGGCCTTTAGAAAAAGTAGTAGGATCCTGAGATCCTGAGACAAGGGCAGCGATTACGAAGCCATCCTAGTCTCAATAGGGGAGGGATCCGAGCACAGGGCGACTCCGCCTTTAGCAAGGAAGGTATACCGCCAGGATACCCTCAGTGTCCCAGCCTTTGCTGCAGCGCTGGATGACCTGAACATAGCAGAGATGGATTGCACCAACGAAGTAGCGAACAAGCTGGCAGCTGTCACGGAGAGAGCCTGCGATTCAAGCCTGCAGCAGCGGAAAAGGTATCGGAAGCCCCACCAGCCCGTTTTCTGGTGGAACGAGGAAATAGCCATCTCACGCACTAGCTGCCTTCGCCTAAGAGGGCAAGTCTAAAGAGCTCGCCATTTTTCGAGCCTTGACGCCTGCGACGACAGGTTTAGGACCGCCAAAAAGGCCCTCAAAAATGCTATAAGATGGAGTAAAAGAGAGTGCTTCCTCAAGCTGTGCGACGAAACTGAAAATGATCCGTGGGGCGGATTGTACAGAATGGTGGTGAAACGAGTGAACGCTGGCAACAATGCACCCACAGACCCAGAAGCCCTGGAAGGCATAGTGCGAGTCCTGTTTCCAAGGGGGCAACCAAATCCGTCCCCAGGACGACGGCGCCCGGCGAAAGCGACATTTGACCTGTCACTGTGCAGGAAGTAGTTGAAGTGGGAAGGAGGCTGGCCAGTAAAAAGGCACCCGGCCCACCCGGTCCTTCTGGACACCTCCCAAGGCACCAGGCCCCACGAGGTCACCGGAGTCCCTCAAGGCTCTGTACTGGATCCTCTGCTGTGAAACACCATGTACAACGGTGTGCTAAACCAGTCCCTACTATGCGGTTGTGGCAGCCAACACAGCGATCCGCGCCGTCTAGTCGTGTCTAGCGGTGGCAGGGCTGGATCTGGCCTCGCAGAGGTCGGATGCCGTCCTGATCTCAAGCAGGAAACAGGTGGAAACGGCCAAGATAATCAGATACAATCAGATACCTGGTTGTCATACTGGACACCAGGCTCTGCTTCAAGGAGCATCTAGAGTACGCACACGGGAAGTCAAACGCGACTGCCAGAGCCTTGTCCAGGATTCGCCTTAACACCAGAGGACCGAAGCAAGGAAGAAAGAAGCTGCTCGCGAGTGTCGTGACGTCCCAGCTGCTATACGCAGTCGCAGTGTGGGCAGACGCTACACAGCTTAAGAGCTACATGAGCGGAGCCATATCGACCTATCGCCTGTGGGCCCTGAGAGTTGCCTGCACCTTTAGGACGATTTCGGACGACGCGGCACTGGTCATTGCTGGCCAAGTGCCCCTACCAGAGTTAGTTAGCGGCCTGGGCGAGCCCGTCGACCGAGGAGCGAAGTCCGAAGCAAAATCTGAACCCAGAGACAGGAGCATGGAAAGGTGGCAGAGCAAGTGGGACAACTCCACAAAAGGGCGCTGGACCCACAAGCTCATCCCGGACATTAGACCCTGGATAGGACGAAAGCACGGGGACTTCTAACTGACGCAAATACTCAGCGGACACGGATGCTTCCGCGGGTACCTGAAGAAGTACGGACACGACCTGGCAAACAGCTGCCCAGAGTGCGGCAGCGGCGTCAAGGAGGACGTGTTTGAGTGTCACAGGTTCTACCACGAACGAAAGGCACTCCAAGATGCAACGGGAGTCAGCGTGGAAGTTTATACACTGGTTCCAACGATGCTGGTCAGCCAGGACTGTTGGGACGAAACGGCAGTATTCGCTGCCAACATCATGAAGACGCTAAGACGTCTGAAGAGAAGAAGGAAAGGGCAGGTGGAGTAGGCGGCTTAAATCGCGCGAAGCAATGCTTTGCGGCAGTCCCGCGCGACCGACCCTCCTATCCAATCTAACGTATCATTGTTAATTACTTGTAAGATAACTCAAATAAAAAAAGAAAGGAAGCTAGATTCGGCAAGCCGAAGCTTATAGATAAAATAAATACCTATAGTTTAATGCTCACTCGATCGGTGCAGTTCCAGGGATTCCACAATCTGCGTGCCTCTTTAAATGTTGTTTTTGAGTTGTCAAAAATCAAAACGCCTACTTCCTAAAAAGTTACAATGAATTTTCTTAAATTTGTTTGAATATTCCTATGGGAGACTTAAGATATAGTGGAAAAAAGACTTTTGGGAAAGTTTCATCGCGATGGCTTTAAAACTGAGAGACTAGTTCGCATAGAAACGGACAGACGGACAGACGGACGGACGGACAGACGGGGACGGAAAGACGGACATGTCTAGATTGAGTCGGCTATTGGTGCTGATCAAGAATATATCTAGTTTATGTGGTCGGAAACGTCTCCTTCACTGCGTTGCAAACTTCTGACTGAAATCATAATACCCTCTGCAAGGGTATAAAAATAGACTGAGCCATTAATAACACTGTGCAGCATTTTAAGTTTACCTCGATGGATGCTATATTTTTAGATTCGTTACGAATTCCCAAGTTAATCTGCGTTTTCCAAAAAGTTCCCCGATGCAAGGATTCTTAGCAAAAGGACCTCAAAGTTCGAAAAATGCTGAAACTGGCCAACTCTTCAGAGATCTCAGAGGCAAACGGATGCATGGTTTGATACACTCTTTATGACCTGTATGACCTGTGACCTGTACTTGACTAGAATGTTGGGATCAAATTATATTTAAATGATAAGGAAAATTCTACAATTGCTAGTTATTTTATTATTTATTATTTTGTTAGTTTTAGAACCATCCGTGCACAATGTCTTGATAGGTAACTTTACATCACGCGACTTTGAAGATTTTTTGCCTATTTTTTTCCGCATAAGGCGGGAGACTAAAAGATATTTTTTTTAAACTTATTTAAAAAAATATTTTTAAATGGTGTTGTCTTAAAAATTAGATATCATTTTAGGCCATGAAGAAAATCTCGATACGTTTTAAAAAGAATCACTCATATAACACTTGTTCAGGGACAGAGAACTTTGGTCTCAGAATGGAGAGTCATAAAAACGCCATCCTTCTCAGACCACCGGTATCGTTCGTGCCAAAGCGGCGCTTCCAGTTTTCTTTCAAGCGGCCCTGGAGTCTTAGCAATCGAGAGAGAAGTTCTTCCTGATCTTCGCATCTCGCTCTCTCGATCTGTTAAGTGTCTTCACCCCACTCTACACACCGCTCTGAAAACTTCCACCCCCGTAATGTTAAGTTAGTTCTAATTAACCGATGTACAAGTGAAGTTGAATAAACCGTTAAGTCAAGTGAACCACGTTCGGCAAACATTTTCTTTTCTATCTGGATTTTCAACAAACCCTGAGGGAAAAGCCGCCCCGCTCTATTACATATGATCCATCAACCGGATTTTCTACAAGTTCCAGCACTCTCCGGCGGATTTTTCAAGTTCTTCAACAATTTAAGATAAGTACGACTATTGCTTATTACCATTGCTGACCAGCCAGATATTTTCAAAGCACCCCATTTTCTTATATCTGTCTGATCGGCCATTTCAATTGTGCAAACGATCGCTTCTTTCTTCGTATTTCCCAATTTTCATACATATTCGTATTCATATTCACATACAATCCAGATGCATGCTCTTTGATATACATACATATGCCGGCAACATTTGTAAATAAAGAAAAAGATACACATACTTTAAATCGATGTGCATCCTACGATAATTTCTACAACGATATACTACAATACAGTCCACATTATTTCCAACTTCCAAATTTAAGAAGTACAATTTACACACATATATTTCCAAAGTAGTAGGAAAATACGGATTCCAGCACAATTAGCACAATAATAGCCGCCGCCCACTCTCTAATTAACATATTAATAGTTTCCGCCCCTTCATTAATGTATGCGGGTTCTGGGACAATTAGCATAATCCATTGTCTAGAAAGTTGGGATTATCCACACCTATTCTTAAGCTTCCTACGCAGCGCAAGTTTGTTACAGCCGAGGGCCACAAAAAAAATTAACTTCCTGACATTAAATTACTTAAAAAAACATTGCTTAGAGAAAAAAATCCTCCCTTAACATGTGTAGAAACCGGTTTCTTTAAAAAAAAACATTAAATGATTTTAATAGGTTTTGATGTCATCAAAAATTTCACGATCATGTCCATAAAGAGTACACTTAATGACCCATATCCCATTTCAGATATGGAAATATTTTTAAACACCGATTTTTTTTCCCGCCTTAGAACGTGTTAAATTGATTCAAAGATTCTCTCCTTTCCACAAATGACTCATAAAGATGTCTAAAAAAGGATTTGCATAATAGGTACCCGAACCTGCTTACCGGTTCAGTACCCGACCACAATAAAAGGGGCATGCACAGGCCTCAAGGTGCGCGCTTATTGAAAAGATCGTGAACCTCACGACAATGTTCAGGCTAACACGTGCCATAATAGGGGTTAAAATTACGATTCCGCAATGAACCCATTCTCCATCCTCCGTACCAGCAATTTTAACTCCAAATAAAAAGTCAGGGTTTAATGTGTAGCACGATAATATACTCATTTATTTTGGTATTCTGACCAGGTTTTATTATATATTGAAATTAATTTTCTCGCTCCATTACGGCGATTTACATAAAAGAGAAAGGCGCATATTTCAGATATCAATTCGGGATGACAAAAGTAAAGTGTTGACCGTAATTCGTAGCTTTGAGATCATGTCCTCCTTGATTCATGAACATAGTTCTTGTGTTTGGGAGATATTGAAAATACTGGCCAGTTATCCTCCCTTTACATTTTTTAATAAATTGATCAATTTCCTCGTGAAATTTCATTTTATTAGTGTTCTCTTGTTATAGGTCCTAGCACATGTAGTCTCAACTTTAAAATTACGTATAGGGTAAGAATTTCTCAACTGCGCATATGAAAAAAAAGATTTTCTTCAAACTCGGGTACCTCATAGAGTTTGCCTTCCTTATCATCTGTGATTTTTTGAAACTTTTTGGTGTCCTTTAAGGGGCTCTATGAATTTTTTAAGTTAAGAACTCTAAAAATGTTGTTAAACTTCAAATTACTATTTCTCGGGAACGGCTTAGAGGAACAACGTACAACTTTACAAGTTTTTAAATGTATACTATAAAACAAACTCAACTATCCAAGATTGTCCATCTCATAACCAACTAAATTTACCCGAAGAAACATTTTTGTTCCCATTCATCCTTCCCAAGATATCTAATTCTTTATGCTAATTTCAAAAAACCTATTTATTTTTCCAACAAGTACAATTCTTACATGTTTAAGCTGAAAGTTTGCACAACTCAATTACTAACTGATATTATGCATATATATTAATGTGGCCCAGGGATTCCGTTTAATGATGAATGTTATGTATTATTATAAAAGTGTTTTTTATATTATTGATATTAAGGATTCTGATTACAAGTTTAGTTGTGGTTTCAACTTAAAGTTAAACAAGTGTATTTCGCGCTGCACAGGCAATGATATTTCGGCAACTGGTGGGAACGAGATCTTGACACCGAGTGACTCTATTCAATAATCTGTACTCGCTTCTTTTGGTCTCGATAGACGTTTCTAGAAGCGCGGACCACTTCTAGTTTCTCTTTCTAAATGCTCTTCTGGTTTTCCTACATTCGGCCTTCCTGACTGGGTGTTCGCCCCGAACTCCTTCATAAATTCAGCTACAGTAGATGTTTTCAAAGGACCCTCGCTATCTCCCACTTTTTCAACATCATACCTGCCATGTTTGTGAACTTTTACTACCTTGTAGGGGCCAAGATACTTTCCTTTTAGCTTCAAGCCAACTCCGTACTGAGTACGCCTGATCACGACTAGATCGTTAACTTTGTAGAGATTTTCGCCCTTTCTCTTTAAATCAAAAGTTCGCCTATTTTCTTCTTGCAGAGCTTGTATGTTCTCCCTGGCCTCCTTGCGTATCTGGTCACGCTCTTGGTCTAGTTCTTGTATCAAAGACTGCTGAATTCAGCTCTGAACTGTCAATTTAACGCATGTCGACGCCTGTTAACAACTTGAACGGGGTTACTTTTGTGCTCCTAGGCTCAATATTGTTAACCCATTGCTGGACTTTACCCACATGTTTGTACCAATTTCCTGGGATTTCTAGACTGATCTTCGACAACATGGGCACCACAATTTTATGCATTCTCTCTACCTGACCGTTACCACGAGGTACACCTGTAGCGATCAATAAGTGCTGAATCTTCTGTTTGTCACAGTATTCTTTAAACAAGTGAGAGGTGAACGCTGCACCACGGTCTGACACGATCCTGAATGGATTACCAAAAATTATGGCCTGCCTGTCCAAACAATTAAGCACCTCCTCAACTCCAGTACTGCGTGTTGGATACAACCAAACGTACTTCGAGAATTCATCCACGACTACTAGGATGTGATTGTATCTTTTCTTGGTGATCTCCATCTCCATCCATTTTCTACGTGATCAATATGATAGGTACCTAATGGTTTGCCTCACTTATCAATCGGATCTAGATATCCTTCCTGCTTTCCGGACTATTTTCCCACTATTTTCGAAACCGTGTCCCTTAACTTCGGAATGAAATAGGATTTCTCCACCAAATCCTATGTCCTCTTTGCCGAAAAATGGCCTTGCTTATGAGCAATCTGAATTATCTCAGTTTCCTTTTGAGATGGAACTACGATCAACTCTCGGTCTGGGTCTTTAAACAAGATTTGATTGGCGATGTAATAATCCTCAAATTCCTGCACTTCCACTAGACTTCTAACTGCTCTGGTCCATTCATCTGTCATCTGAGCTTCCTTTAACTTGTGCATTACACTCTCTGTCAATACAAAACAAGCAACTCGGCTGAGCGCGTCTACGTGCCTCATCTTGGTACCTGATCGATGTTCTATCTCGTAATTGTAGTCTTGCAAAAACATTGTCCACCTAGCCGCTCGCATCGTAACTTCCTTCTTTTTCATCGTCATGGCAAACGCGTTACGATCTGTGATGATTTTAAACTTCGTGCCCAAGACATATACACGCCATTTCGGCAATGCTGCAATGACTGCTAGGACCTCCAGTTCGTATGAGTGATATTTTTCCACACTCGGTTTTGTTTTGCGACTCATGTACATGACGGGGTGCAACTGACTATCGGCTGGATCCTTTTGTAGTAGGACTGCACCGAAACCAAACTTTGACGCGTCCGTGTGTATTTCTGTATTTCGGGTTATACAGTTTCAAAACTGGTTTACTAACCAAGGCTACCTCTAACTGCTCGAATGAAACCTGCTGCAACTCTCTGAACTCAAATTTTACATCTTTCCTTAACAGTTCTGACAAAGGTTTAGCTAGGACTGCATATCCATCTACGAACTTCCTAAAGTACGACGTTAAACCAAGGAATCGTTGAATAGCCTTTCGATCAGACGGTACAGTAAAGTTTGCCACAGCTTGCGTTTTTTCCTTACTGGATGTAATCGAACCATTTTCTTTAATATAACCAAGAAAATCTACTCTGCTCTGTAAGATTTGACATTTGGCTCAATTGATTCTCAGCCCATTCTGTTCAGCAACCTCAAGTACTCTCTTCAGTTTCTCTAAACCTTCTACGACATCTTTGCTGGGAATAATAATGTCGTCCATGTAGACAACTGCGTCACCGGTCTTAATGAGTTCTCTGAGAACTGCCATTATGAACCGTGTAAAAACTGCTGGCGAGTTTGAAATGCCAAAAGGCACATACAAGAACTCGTATTGTCCTTTCTGTGTAACAAATGAAGTATACTTTTGCGAGCCAACTTCTACTGGAACATGGAAATACCCGTTGGTTAGATCCAGTGCTGTGAAAATCGTCGCTCCCTGTAACTTTTCTATCACGCTGTCCATTTGTACCATTGGAAAATTGTCCCTCACAATTTTCTCATTCATCTTGCGGTAGTCGCAGCACAACCGTTTCTGTCCATTATTTTTCGCCACGAGTACGATTGGTGAAGCGTACTCTGAAGTACTGGGCTTGATTATCTTTTGTTCAAGCCACTTCTGAATCTGGTCGTCTACTACCTTCTGCTCAGTATAAGCTATACGTCGAGCGTGCTGAAATACTGGTGATTCGTCGGTCAGTAAAATTTTCATTTCAACTGGGCATTGAACGTTCCTTTTAGGCTTATAGTCCTCTATCATGCGCTTAACAACACTTTGCTGCAAATATGGCAAATGCGACAACTCTACATCAAGCTTGCTTCCTGTTTGCTCTGAGGCTATCATGCACAAACTCTGAAACTCATTCAGCAATTCCTTGCATGAACTTTGGTCTTTCTTCCCTTTTTGAACCTTCGGATTTGACCCTGAACCAATCTGGTTGTCTGATCTGCGAACGAACTCGGTACCATCTTTTGTCACCTTCATGTCCACCATCTGTAAAATAGTCCTGCCTAAGATTGAGTCAAATGTCATGTCTTCGTCAGATACGACGTGGAATTCTACGTTGAGATTGATGCCATCTATGTGTACTCGGATAATCAAGCTCTCCCCGATTCCAGTCAAACATTTCTCACCTCCTGTCAAACTCTGTTCTCCGAGTTTCAAATAAACACTTCGGCGCAGCAAACAAAGATCTGCTTCAGTATCTACTAGCCCTTTGAAAGTAACGTTTCCAAACAAAATGTACTTTAATTCCAATCCGGATTACGTAAACGTGCTTGTTGGCTTTGTCTTGCCTTCTACCTGTACAAGGTTTGTAGTTTTCTCCTGCTTGGGTACCATTTCGACTGGGCACTGGGCCGCTCTATGTCCTGGCTGGTTGCACCTGAAACATTTATTGTCTCTTTTTGGACAATCTTTCTTCATGTGAGACTCGTCTCCACAGTTGAAACATTTCCTTACCTTGTCAACTACTTTGTTGAAGTGAGAATCATACCTGACTTGCTTTGTTGATCCTCGCATCTTCTGATATGCTTCGATCTGAACTTTCAACTTCCTCATAGTCTTGGCTTGGTATAATAAAGCTTTGTTTACCTTGGAGTCTGGAATACCGTCGACAAAGTATTCGATTAGGCTTTCATCGTCTAAGTCTATTGGTTTTGCCACTTCCATTAATGCGTACAGGTGCTCGTGTAACGATTCATTCTTCTTTTGCTGACGTTTGGCAAGTCTACGATGAACCTGCCGATGACACCCTCACACCGAATTCGTCGAGCAATGCGTTTTTTAAAGCCCTCCAATCCCGAACATCACGTTGACTTGGAATGAAAAGCTTGGCAGCCCTCTACATCCTTCAATGTAAACCATGACCTACCCGAGTACCTGGATTCCTCCTACGCTCACCATTCCCACCAGCCTGAATATTATGTGAATGTACCGAAGCAAAAGAACCATTTTCATCCTCATCATCTTCCACTTCGACTTCTTCCTTAATATTCTCATCCGAATTCAAACCATAGTGAGCAGGTAGCCTTTTTTAATTCAGATTTATTTCCATTTCTGTCTAACCCCAGTTCTGTACATTTTTCGCGTAGATCTGCCACGAGCAGTGCCAAAATCTCTGTCTGTTCATTCTCAAAACTTAAATAAAATTATATTGGTTAAGAATAGAATATGTATATAAAATATAATAGTTATGCCTTAAAAATATAAATATGTACATCAATACTGCCAATTCGGCAAAGATAAAGCTTTACTCTGCCTGTGAGTAAGCTGTACGTACAGCTGTACGCACTGCTTGAATGTGTGTGCAAAACTTAGCACTGTGAAAACTTCAGCTACTGTTAACAACAGCAATTAGAAATACGTTAAATTTAAAAAATCTTCCTTCGTTTTCCGTCTCGCCTTGTTCTACTTCTCGCCTTGTTCTCCTTCTCGCCTTGTTCCGCTATCGTCACTTTTTGCCCGCAGAACGTGAATATTTCTGTCACTCACCAGATTTGCCACAGCTTGACTCTCTCGACTCACAAATACAACTTTTGATTTGTCTCGCTGCCTCACCAATACCGCTCCAGAATGTCACACTCGCTCCAGATTATCTCTCCAGCTACACCGCGTCACAATTACTGCTTCGGAATGGTCTTCCCGCTGATCTAATCACCAAGACCTTTCGAACTCCTCTCGCCGCCTGGTCACCTGCTTCTCTTGCTTTTACCAGCCCTTTGAAGCACGGTCTCCTAATGCACAACTCTTGCGATCCGCCTGCTACTGAAACTGCTCCACGCCTTGCACTTTGTCCAGATGACTCCGCCAACGATCCTGCCTCTTGCTGATTGACGTCCACCACAAAGTTTCTGCGCTGCTCTCAGTTTCCAACTCGTGGTTCAATCGCCTTCTATGTTGCCCACATCAATCGTCTTGAGTCGGTTTTTTCTTCTACTTCTTTTGCGTCGAATCGCGCAATCTCTGCCTTCTCGTTCTCACACCCTCTGATTTAGGTTTGCAAATTTTCTGTCTCTCTCACTTTGCGCACCAGAATTGTAACGCATTAAAGCTAGTTCCACCGCTTAGCTCAAGGGTTCATACACTTTTAAACACACAACTTATTTTAGTGACTATAGTTTGTAATCGATCCAAATATTTCCGGCTGAGCCCCCAAAATTGTGGCCCCGGGATTCCGTTTAATGACGAACACTCCTGAGACGACGTTGTATTATTATAAAAGTGTTTATTATGTTATTGATATTAAGGATTCTGATTACAAGTTTAGTTGTGGTTTCAACTTAAAATTAAACAAGTGTGTTTCGCGCTGCACAGGCAATAATATTTCGGCAACTGGTGTGAACGAGATCTTGACACCCACTAACTCTATTCAATAATCTGTACTCGCTTCTTTTGGTCTCGATAGACGTTTCTAGAAGCGCCGACTACTTCTAGTTTCTCTTTCTAAATGCTCTTCTGGTTTTCCTACATTAATGTCATAATTTTACCACTGTCCCTTCATATAGCTGCCATATAAATCGATGGATTTTCTTATTTTTTAGAAGGTAGGCTTTGAAAAATTAAAATTACAATCTGAAACAAACAGACAGAATCAGCACCTACATTACCAATGGGTATGGCCGGCACCGAAGATTTTACACCGGAACTAGCTGTATCCATTGGCATAGGTGGTTTACCCCTGTGTCATTAGAAACTGCTGCATCTACCAAGTTCAGGTTTAAGGTGCATTCTACATTCTCATTTACTGTCGTTAAGCTAGCTTTTTTGCGTTTGGGCGACTCTGTTAATCATTTTTTGTTATTAAATTGGCCACAAACGGATTTGAACCCGTCATTGACCTGTTTAAAAACTCTTGAAAAGTTCATTAAGCCGTCTAGAGTCTGATTCATAAAGCTGCCCATCTCAGCTGTCAATTCCCTGCAGGACTCACATGTCCACATGAGACCAGAACGCAGTTCTATTTAATCTTATACTCTGGCGGTAAAACCGGTACATTTAACGTGCATCATCCCTTCGCAGAGCCATCAGAAAATAAAAGGGTCTTTAGGTGTAGTCGAAAGAGTACAATTTCTCTTAGAACAGACGAGAGCCATTATAAGAAACAAGTTAATAAAAGAGAGTAAAATAAACAAGAGAGAACGCTGTAGTCGAGTACTTCGACTATTAGATACCCGTTACTCAGCTAAAGGGAGTGGGAGAGAGATTAATATATGCACGCGTCAAAGCTACGAGCGCCATCTAGTGGCTGTTTCATTTTTTGCTCATAACTTTTTAATGGATTGTCCGATTTGAAAAATGTATTCTACAATTCGATAGATATTGATAATCACAATAAAACTGCATTTTTACTTTTCCGAAATCTTTAATGGTGTGGGCGCCAGACACCTTTGAAAAAATGGTTTAGGGAGATTGAGTGCGTTAGAGGGGGCGTGGCACCTTTTTGAAATAAACTTGCGCTGCGTGGGAACTCCAAGAATATTCATGCAAAATGCCAATCCTCTAGCTTTTATAGTTTCCGAGATCTCAGCGTTCATACGGACGGACAGACGGACATGGCTAGTTCGACTCGGCTAGTGATCCTGATCAAGAATATATATACTTTATACTTCCTTCTCCCTGTTACATGCTTTTGCACGAATACAATATACCCTTTTACTCTACGAGTAACGGGTATAAAAATATGAAAATGTGAAAATATCTCGAGTAAATTTGGCCGCCTTGTAATGTGGTCGGGACACAATCTGCCTTACTAGTAATGGAAAAAGTATACTAGTATCACCTTCAGGTCTCCAATACGAATTCATAATACTTTTCCAAAATTATAATGCAAAAAGTAGACAGACTAGAGAAAATTCAACATACAATTTGAAAAACGTATACTGCATTGTAATGCTGTGCATTTATAAAAAACAAAAAATATTCTTTCCACATGTAGGAATTGAACATGTGTATTACTGCATAATAGATGGAAAGGCTAACCGCTCGGCCATTGTCTGTGCTTTTTTTAGTTCGTTAAACTATACTCAAAATGAATACTGTTATTATTAAAGTTCCGAAGCTCAAACGTGATGAAGGGCAAACGAAACACGAACACATAGACAATAATTTGTATGTGTGTTTTTGATTTTTGACGAAGAGAAATCGTTAACGAACAAAAACACGAAGTCTTTGGAGCTTTGATTACAACTTCACTATCGAAAAACAGCGATCGTAATTGATTAAATTTTCTACACTTGTAATGCATTTTTTCTCCAGACCCCATTCACATGTTCGCCGCTGGGAATAGAGCAGAAGAGAGAGAGAGAGAAAGAGAGAACACAAGATCAGATTTAGAGAGTGCAAATTCTATAATATAACCACGTACCCGTTAACTAGGAGATCTATTAAAACCACTAACACGATTGTTAGGCTAAGCTTTGTTAATAAACAAACAGAAAACACCTGCAAATAAATCACAAAATAAAACAAGGGGATAAAAAAGGATACGTGATCGGTATTGTCAGGACATGATCGTGACATTTTTATGACATGTAAGTCCATTAAAATCAGATAATTTATAGATTATGGACGTGATCGTAATTGTCCCAGAACCCGCATACATTAATGAGGGGCGGGGGCCATTATTATGCAAATTATGCCTGAAATTTAATGTGAAATTGAAAAATTTTACTTTTTACCCCTTAAAGCATGCAACACTTTTTAATGCATTATTGACAACAACGCAATTAGTAAATTTATTTAATAAAAATCAAGTTTAGTTATTTAATATAAATACAATTTATTGATTACAACAATAAAACATAACATGGCTATGTTTTGCTATACTTTAGACTCTCCCCGTTATCCAAAGCATCCATTGACAAAAGAAAATAACGAATATTACTCAAACAAAATGAATACTGTTATTATTAAAGTTCCGAAGCTCAAACGTGATGAAGGGCAAACGAAACACGAACACATAGACAATAATTTGTATGTGTGTTTTTGATTTTTGACGAAGAGAAATCGTTAACGAACAAAAAAACGAAGTCTTTGGAGCTTTGATTACAACTTCACTATCGAAAAACAGCGATCGTAATTGATTAAATTTTCTACACTTGTAATGCATTTTTTCTCCAGACCCCATTCACATGTTCGCCGCTGGGAATAGAGCAGAAGAGAGAGAGAGAAAGAGAGAACACAAGATCAGATTTAGAGAGTGCAAATTCTATAATATAACCACGTACCCGTTAACTAGGAGATCTATTAAAACCACTAACACGATTGTTAGGCTAAGCTTTGTTAATAAACAAACAGAAAACACCTGCAAATAAATCACAAAATAAAACAAGGGGATAAAAAAGGATACGTGATCGGTATTGTCAGGACATGATCGTGACATTTTTATGACATGTAAGTCCATTAAAATCAGATAATTTATAGATTATGGACGTGATCGTGACATTTTTATGACATCTAAGCTCATTAAAATCTGTTAATTTATGGATTATGCTAATTGTCCCAGAACCCGCATACATTAATGAGGGGCGGGGGCCATTATTATGCAAATTATGCCTGAAATTTAATGTGAAATTGAAAAATTGTACTTTTTACCCCTTAAAGCATGCAACACTTTTTAATGCGTTATTGACAACAACGCAATTAGTAAATTTATTTAATAAAAATCAAGTTTAGTTATTTAATATAAATACAATTTATTGATTACAACAATAAAACATAACATGGCTATGTTTTGCTATACTTTAGACTCTCCCCGTTATCCAAAGCATCCATTGACAAAAGAAAATAACGAATATTACTCAAATTATGTTTATTTATTAGATATAACAAAATAGCTATGAACGTTTAATTGAATATTTAAAATATTCAGCTCCTTCTTCGCAGAGTTCTCCAATGGATACTATTGGGTGTTCAATAATATCAGGAGCGTGAATTAATATTTTGTGGACTGACGGGGGGAGGTAATACCAGTAATACTTCTCTGTCAGTTTTATTGCTGTATCTAGCGCATATTTCCGAAATTTTGTATACAAGGCTTGCAAAATTGTTGCACAATTTTGAATTAGTTCTTCTTCAATGCCATTAATTTTGGCAGACATTTTAAAATTGTTAAAAAATGTTCTGGCTGTATTTATCCCCTATCTCTACCCATCCAACCATGGCAACTTATTTAATTCAGGCGTTGCCCCAATGCACAGACTAATGTCCTACTACTGAAGTTTGTGTGAGATAAGCATAAGTACTCGACGGACAGAGATATAAATAATTTAAGCCATCATGATCATTTTCACAATTATGTACAAAGATTCCATTTTAATTTCGATATTCAATGACAAAACAACAGAATAACAATTATCGTACATTTAACATTAATCAACTATATACCTTTCTTCATTTGTAACATTATTTGTTTTCAATTACTAAATAATTTCTTGGGGCTTGTGGTGGAATATATGGTTTCAAATCATTATATACATATATATCTGTAAATTTAGGTGTATTACAAGAAGTAAGCATGCATTCTTGTATTGTAATACTCACAGACGTTTAAATCATATGCATCGATGTATCGTTGAGCCCAAGATGATTCCGATGTTTATGTATATGCTCTGTATATTGGTAGATGTTTAAGAATTTAAGTTATATATTTAAAGAAAAGTATTCCAAGCTTCCCAAATTCATATTGCTCACTGTACTTATAGATTTTAGTTATAGGTAATTATGTAATTATGCTACCTGTGCTTCAGTTAGGCAAAAAGCGGGGAAAATGAGATGGCTTCTTCGTCCGGGCAGTGGACTGTCGATCACGGCGAAAACCCGGCTCTTCAAAGCAACCTTGATGCCTAGTCTTCATTGGGGTATACACTTCTGGGTGACTGCCTGTAACACTTCTATGAAAAGAGTTGAATCCTGCCAATCCAAAATTTTAAGACATATGATAAACGCCCCATACTATACAAGAAACACTACTATTTTTCGAGATCTCAAAATTAATCCTGTTTGTAAATCTATCACCAATTCTGTCATTCGCTACAGATCAAGACTCATCTCCCACACAAATAGACTTGCCCTCACACTTTCTAGACCTATGAAAAGAAGAAGACTAAAAAGATTGCACCCATCAGACAATTGGATACTTGGACGGCACGCTAGTGGGAATCTGATTCCAGACTTAGACTCATAGACTGTCACACTGCTCAATTTTTGTAATCAGTCTTTTTTTTTTTATTCACTACTTTTTGTAAATTTTTACCATTGGTGAAAGTGAATTAAGTTTCACATAGCACTCTCCAATAAACATTTGTTATGCATATCGAAAAAACGGATCGAATTATCCACTTTGCTGCGTGCCTGGACGGTGCAAGATTTCCGTGATCGCTCCGGTAGCTAAATTCGAAATTTACGCCTTCTGAATTTTTCACTCGTATTTTTGGTAGTTAACTGTTTTAATTTGGGGCACTATTAATTTCTGGTCTAATCCAAATTCACTTTTGTTAACGCTTACGTGAACTCCACGTTGGTAACCTTGCTAATTTTCACTTGAAGTACTGACACTGCCGTTGACAAAGAATATACGTGTGTATAGTTCAAGGCTTATAAGTTTAATGATTGCACGTGAACATTTTCTGGAGTCTGTACTTCCAATAATCTAAGCTGAACCAAAAGCTTTATCATAGCGGTGATATCGGATGATCTTCGCGGTCTTTGTCATTACACTATCTACCGACGAACTGCATAGCGAGGGCAGACAGAAATGTTTGTAAATTTATGTACCTAAGTTGGACACTACAACCGCAGATAATGGAACAAGACCACTTCGATGGAGCATTATCTGAATTGTTCGGATTCTACTTATTTTTGGTCTGAATATCTTTGAGGTGATACACTCCAAGCTTCTTCCCGTCTACGTTAAGCAACTCATAATAAAATGGACTCCTCTTCTTTAGGACTTTAGCTGCAATAAAAACAGGGGCTAATTTGGACCTGAATTCCTTACTGACGTTGCTTTGAGTAAAGTTGCGTGTGAAAACTTCATCGCCGGCTTTGAGTTCTATGTTTCTACAACGAAGGTTATATTTTCTGGCATTAAACTCAAATGACTTATTTATATTTTTCTTGGCCTCTTCTCTGGCGAGCTTTAACATATCTGGGTAGTCTAGACTGACGTCATCGTTAAGTATATTCAGTTTGCGCAAAAGACCATAGTCATTTCCGTTCAGAATCATGTTTTGACCAAAAGCTAGAAAGTATGGGGAAAACCCTGTACTACTTCTATGTAACGCCACTCGGAGTGCACCGCTTATCGCGTTTAAATTGGCATCCCAGTTGGAGTGGTCGTTACCAATATACGCGCGGATGGCGGCCAAAACTGACCTGTTTACTCTTTCACTAGCATTGGCTTGGGGAGAATATATGGCTGTACATCGATGGGTAATTCCAAAAATAGTTAGGAAGGCATGAAAAACACTAGACTTAAATTGCGATCCATTGACTTAAATTGCGATCCATTGTCTGTTAAATTAATTTCTGGCACGCCAAAGGTGAAAAATATAAAATTCTGAAGATAGTCAATAATCTTAGGCGCAGTGAACTTCTTAAGTGGGTAAAGGAAGTGAAATTTCGTATGGTGATCTACAACTATTAGCAACCCAATATTCCCACTCTTTGTACGATGATATGGACCCAAGAGGTCCATATACAAACATTGAAATGGCCGATCTGATGTTAATGGCCGGTCCATTTAGGGTTTTAAAATTTTGTTCGGACTTTTAGTAGATCGACAGATATGACATTCAGAAGAATATTCTCTAATTTGGCTATTTTTTCGACCGTGTTGCCCATCCCAATATGTGCCGAACTTTGTGCATCATGTGCTTGATGTAATATATCTGGAATCAAAGCCGAAGGAACCCAAAGTGTCCACGATTCCCTTTTGTTGTCTCCTTGCTCAGCAAACTCGGTTCTTTTGTAATCGTATCCATCTCTCACTTTCAAGTCCTGAAGTCTTTCCTGACTATCTTTAATTCTATCAATTAAACTTAGATATTCTGTTGATTTAAATTGATCCGAACGCAAATCAACAATAGGCCCACTCGCAACCATTGACTCTATTTCAGGCTGAGCCTGACGTGACAACGCATCAGCTACAATATTTTCCCGGGCGTTCCTATGCGTAATCGAAAAGTTAAAAGATGATAATTTCGGCCATTTTGCTAGACGTCCCGACAGGTATTTTTGCCTCATCAGCCATTGTAGTGCGGCATGATCAGTAACCACCAGGAAGTTTTGACCTTCTATGTAAGGGCGAAACTTTCTAATCCCTTTAGTAACAGCTAAGCATTTCAACTCACAAACAGTGTAGTTCCATTGGCATTTTGATAATTTTTCCGACATGTAGGCAATAGGTAATTCCACACCCTCTTGCTCTTGAGCTAGAACGCAACCAATTCCATATGTGCTGACATCACAGAGTAATATAAAATGTTTTGAGAAGTCAGGAGTAATCAAAATAGGCGCCGAAGTAAGGCAAGATTTTAAGAGGTCAAAAGCTTTCCCAGCATCCTCATTCCAAGACAACTTTTTCTTTGTTTTTAATAGCTCGGTCAGTGAAAAGCTTATAGTGGCGTCATTTTCGACAAATCGTCGATACTAGCCAGATAAGCCTAAAAACCTACGCAGCTGTCTTAGAGAAATAGGATTTGTTAATACGTTATCCTTAGCGTGAGTGGCGTTACTTCGCCTGGTCACAGGATTTGTGTATCGGGGGGTTGGGTAGCATACAGCACATAAACTGTCTACTGATTATGTGTCGCACCCAGCACTTGGAACTAGGTGGACGGCGGAGAATTGTGCGCAAGATGAGGATCTGAAGACACAGCGACAGCCTCTGTTGATTGCGATGGTAGATGAGTAACAATCAGTGGTATTCTGAGTTTGAGACTAATTTTATTAAACAAACTTAACGGTATTTATAGGTACAAAAGTGTTTACGTTAACACAATATGTAGAAAGGGAAAATGAAATTACAGCTATTCTGCATAACTCGCAGTGGGTCAAAGTGCTATATGCCGTGCTACGTTATTGCTTTATTTCCGAATTGTGGCGTCAGCTATTTTCGCTGCTTCGGCAGATTGACCACTGTCAAGCATACTGAATGTCTAGGTGTATAATTGCAGTATCGGCAGCAAGTGTCATGATATATGATTCTTTGTTCGACATTCGTAATTGCGATAATAATTATATTATGTAGGTCGATGAGTCTTAACATTCTCCCGGCCGTTGAACAGTTGTTCAACCATCGCTAATGTTGAACGCAAAACTGCGTGGGGTATGTTCAGGTGATGGCTGCTCGTCGTTCTCTTCCTTGTTGCCGGTACGTTGTCGTGGATTCCAGTTGACGAATCGCTTTCGGAGACTATATGCAATGATTAATATTATTGATATTGCTAACGCAGCATACGCGGCTACTTGATGATGCTGCACGGCGGTAAATTGATTTGACCATGCTGTTTCCTTTAGCTTAGCCAGCCTTTGTTGTAGACGATCCAGTTCGTCTGATTCAGATGGTTGAGTTGCAGTCTCTCGAGCTGACTCTGATGTATCTTCCACAACTGGTGTTGTTATGTTGCCAAAACGAATATACGCTAAATGTGATTCGGTGATCATCGTGCTGAATGTGCTAATACTAATGTTGGCGTTTCGTGCGGTGCAGCCCGGGGACAGAGACAATAAGCCCGCTCCATCCAGGTGAATGGTGAATGGTGTTCCCTTGCATACAGCTTGAATTTCTATTTGGTTGTGGGTCGCAAATATCCATCTGTTTCGTTGATGCGTTCTTAACCAAATCAACTCTGCTTTCGATTTAATAATTCCACAGAGTGTTTCAGATTTGTTGTTGAATAGCTGAAACTCACACCGATTTTCAGCGTTGAATGCGGCTTTAACCAGCAAATGTGTTCGTTGTTGGACAATACTAGACATTGCTTGAACTCATCCTCAGTAAAACCCATGAATTGATCTCTGTGGGAATTTACAGCTATGATAGGTGACTTAATGTCGAATCGATTCCAGCCTCCTGATTTCCACTTTGGGATGGGAATGATACTGAAGACTTCCTGCTGTGCTGTCGCCACCAGAGGCACTGTTATTTTAAATATAACATGATCTGCAGTTGTGGTTCCTTCAGCGCGCATGATTTTATAGAGTTCCATTACATTTTCCGATGAGACCGGCAACATTTGATCCGGAAGTAGATGATCCCGAATTTTGTCTAACTGGTCTCTTAGCTGCCTAGGAGTTACCAGCATGGGACTGATGGTTCGATGACGAACGTCGGTAAGAACGCTAGCGATTTCCGCTTGCATCCGCTGCATTCCAGTTGCCAGCAGAGTTAGCTGGGCAGTTAAGATTACAAATGCTTGCTGTAAGTGGTCGCCTTGATATCTGCCTCGTTCCTTGTTGAGGGTTGCTAGTTGATGCTCCAAATTTCTGATGCGGTTATCAGTGGATGACTTGCTTTTCCTGACTACGTTTATTGTAGAATCCAAGATCGACGTTTGGTTTTTGAGTAGCATCATCAACACGTCTTCTCTAGATTTCACTTCATTTATGACCTTGGCCATGTCGTCTGCGTACCTGGCGTCCAGTACGCCAAATAGTGAGTTAGCCACGTTACCTACTATATCAAGTTGTGATCTTCGCTGTCGGGAATGGTTAATCAGATGGCTTCCTTCTTGTA
Source organism: Drosophila pseudotakahashii (assembly GCA_035046095.1). Classification (NCBI taxonomy): domain Eukaryota; kingdom Metazoa; phylum Arthropoda; class Insecta; order Diptera; family Drosophilidae; genus Drosophila; species Drosophila pseudotakahashii. Next base: position 301,900 of record JAWNOE010000007.1, read on the forward strand.
GCTCGCCATATACATGTTGAAAATGCTCAAATATAGAGTTGCATGCGTTTTCGTTATCGAGCTCAGAACACTTGTGCCTGAGCTCCTTAATCCCAGTGGACAATATATTCATATCGCTCCAATATGGTTTCAAGTCATAATATGCAATGATGGTCCATTCCGAAATTGCCGTTCTTGACGTGCCTAGTCGTTCATAGAATATTCCGGGGTGGCTTGTGAAACGCGTAATATTGACAGTCTGTGCTAGTGCTACCGGCAGGATCAACAGCAGCGCCAGTAGGACTGAGACTGTGCTGCCCATCACTACTTTTTTCCGACGTACAGGTGGCTCATCAGGTTCCAGACGGGATTCAGCTTCGGACCTTTGGCGCTTGCCACCGCTCTCTTCTGGGAATAATGGCGCCAACCGAGTGATGGGCCTCTTAAATATGCCAGATGCTGTTTTTACATCAACAACCCGAACGCGATTATCCGCACCATGATAAGTTTTAATTACTCGTCCCAGTGGCCAATTCATTACTGGTACATTATCTTCTTTTACCACCACCATTAGTCCTTCCCTGACGTTTTGTGCTTCTGTCTTCCACTTGTGCCGAGCCTGAAGCTCTTGTAAGTACTCGGCTGACCATTGGTTCCAGAATAAATGCTTCAGCCTGTAAACCAATTCCCAGCGCTTTACAAGTGATTTTGGCTTGCGCCAAATTCGCCAATTAGGAAGTGTCCTGGCGTGAGGGCCGCCATGTCTGTGGGATCGTTTGATATAGGTGTAATTGGTCGTGAGTTTAAGATTGCTTTAACTTCGACTATTACTGTGTTTAACTCTTCAAACGTCAATGATGCCGTAGAGCTGGTTGTCAATAATAGTTTTTTGGCGGATTTTACGGCTGCCTCCCAAAGGCCTCCGAATAATGGTGCTCGTGGCGGTATGAATTTAAAGTCAACTTGTCTTCTGCTACATTGACTTATAATCTGATCCATAGCCCTTTCCGTGAAGATTGTCGTTTCCAATTCCTTAAGCTGGTTGTTAGCACTAACAAAATTGGTTGCGTTATCGCAATGGATTGTCTGACATCTGCCGCGGCGGCTCTGAAATCTCCTTAAGGCCGCTAAGAATGCGTTTGTGGTCAAATCGCTTACTAATTCAAGATGTACTGCCTTTGTGGAGAAACAGCAAAAAACGGCGATGTATGCTTTGTCGGGTCTTTTTCCTCGGATTTTGTGATGAATCCAAAAGGGACCACAATAGTCTACGCCGGACTTTAAAAATGGGCGTGCTTGTGTGACTCGTTCAGCTGGGAGGTCTCCCATGATCTGTTGCATCAGCTTGGGCCTTGCTCTAGTGCACCTCACACAGTTGTGAATAATGCTTCTGGACATGATCTTTTCGTTGAGAATCCAGTACTGTTGTCGCACGATTGCTCGTAGTGCTTGAGCCCCGCAATGCATGTTGTCATCATGCGTCTCTCGTAGCAACATTTTTACAATAGGATCATTGTACGGCAATAGAATCTGATGCTTAGATTCGTAGGGAAGTGCAGAGTTTTCTAGCCTTCCTCCAACTCTTATAAGGCCATCATTGCCAAGTATGGGAGATAGTGAAACTAGTCGATTTTTCTTGTCCACCGTCCTATAGCGCTGCAGCTGGCTTAATTCTGCAGCGAACTCCACTTGTTGGATGGTACGTAGAATCACAATTCGGGCTTGATGTAATTCCGCGCTGAGTATCGTTGATGTTGGCGATCTGTTCGATTTGTAGCAGAACCGTAACATGTACGCCACTATTCGCTGCAATTTGTAGAACGAATTATTGTGCTTACAGCTGTAGATCTCTTCTCCGAGTGTGGTTGGGGAGATCGGCAAACTTATATATTTTGTCCTCCTTTCCTGATCTCTCGGCTTGAGGTCCGGCGTGCTGGTCCACTGGCTTGACGATCCATGTAGAAATAGTGGCCCAAAGAACCCCAGATTATGGTCGCCTAACTTGCTGGCGAGGATGCCTCTTGACAGAACGTCAGCTGCATTGTTTGCAGATGAAACGTGACGCCATTGCGCTTGGCTTGTTATTGCCTGAATTTTGGCTATTCAATTGGCCACAAATGTGTGATAGGTAGATGCTGCAGCATTAATCCATGGTAATACCACCATGGAATCACTCCAGTAGTATCCTGTCACGCTGCTATCGAACGATAGGTCCTTTCTGACCTTGTCGCTTAGTTCGGCTCCTAACACTGCAGCACACAGTTCCAATCGGGGTAGTGTCTGCTGAGCCTTTGGAGCTACTCGTGATTTCGAACAGAGTAACCTTACTGAGACCTGGTTATTTTTGTATGTTGCCCGAACGTAGATTGCTGCTCCGTACGCACGTTCCGATGCATCAACAAAGGTGTGTAGCTCTTGGGTGACTGGAATTTTTCCATCATATATGTGACGAGGAATCGTTATCGTATCCAGGGTAAAAAGATCATCCCGGTAATTTTTCCATTCTGTTTGAAGATCCTCCGGTAACTCATCATCCCACTCATGTTTGGTTTCCCAAAGTTGCTGCAAAAAGATTTGTGCTTTTACTACAACTGGTGCAAATAACCCTAAGGGGTCAAAAATTTGTGCCAACTCCGAGCAGACAACTCTTTTCGTAATCTTGGTCGAGTCCTTCCGCATAGATGATCTTTCTTAGGCATCCAAATGAGACCCAGCGTTTATACGCTGTAATGTTCAAACGATTCATCTAGTTTGACATCACTTACAATGTCTTCCTTGGGAATTCCTTGTAACAATTTTTCGTTGTTTGAGCACCATTTTCGGAGTTTAAATCCATTCGGGACTAGGATTTTATTTAGCTCATCGCGAATTTGTTTGCTTTCGGCAATTGAATTGGAGCCAGTCAGGCAGTCGTCCACGTAGAAGTCATCTCGGAGTTTACCTGATCCCAAGGGGTAAGTGGCCTTTGATATGAGTGCTAAATGGTTTAAGCATTTTGTTGCCAGAAACGGAGCGGATGTGGATCCGTATGTTACAGTCTTCAAGCGATAGTACTTGAGATCCTCTGATGGATTGCTTCTCCAGACGATGAGCTGATAAAACTGATCATCCGGGCTTATCCAGACTTGACGGTACATTTTCTCTATGTCCGCTGTGAACACATACTTGTGAGTTCTGAAGCGTAGAAGTATCGCGAATAACTCACTTTGTATGGTTGGGCCGGCATGCAAGATATCATTGAGAGATTTTCCGCTCGATGTTTTGCATGATGCGTCAAATACTACCCGTAATTTTGTGGTAGTGCTGTCCGGTTTGAGGACACAGTGATGAGGTATGAAGTAATGACCTTTGGGAATTTGTGCTGGACCTACACTTTTCATGTGTCCCAATTTTTCATACTCATCCATGAAGTCGGAATACCCTTTCCAAACTTCTGCTGATGTTCTTCGCTCCAATGCGAGAAACCTTTTCGTAGCTATTTCTCTTGACTCCCCCAGGGCTGAAGATTGTTCAGAGAACGGGAGTTTTACAATGAATTTTCCATCTGCTGCTGTCCTTAAATTTCCCATGAAATGCTTTTCGCAGTATGCTTCTGTGGGAGACCGATGTTTTACGGTTGTGTTCAAGTTCTCCAATGTCCAAAATTTTTCTATTAAATCGTTGGTTTCTTGTATGGAATTAATCGCGCAGACGGCGGACGAACTATCAGTAGCATTCACCTTACCAGCTACGATCCAGCCAAACTTTGTGTTCTGCAGAATTGGACCTTTGGTTGTAAAGTTCTTCTGATTTGGGAGCAGCAAAGAATAATAGTGCTCTGCACCAATGAGCAGGTCTATTTTTCCTGGTTTGTCAAAATTTGGGTCCGCCAAGGCCATTCCCTTGGATAACTTTGTAGCCGCTAGCGACAGTGGCTGGGCTGGCTAATCAGGTATTATTTGGGGTAATACAAAAGCTTCAATCCGTTGTGTGATACCACTATGAAGTGATTTAACTAGTATGTTGACTCGTGCTTTACTAGTTTTCGGGAGTCCTCCAATGCCTTCAATTCGTAACTTAGCATTGTGGAGCTTTAGTGATAACATTGAAGCCATTCGCTCTGTCATCAGATTTATCTGTGATCCAGAGTCCAGTAGTGCTCTAAAGTTTGCACACTGCCCATTGTTGTCCTGCACTGCAACCTTAGCCGTGGCGAGTAGAATATAATTCTTAGTACTCGCCACCCCTACAATTGGTGTACGAGGCTCTACTGTAGTGTCGAGATGAAGCAGAGTATTGTGATCCTTCTTGCACTTAAAACACTTTCGACTGCGGCAGTCCTTTGTCTTGTGATCAGTGCCGAAGCATTTGACGCACATTTTTTGTTTCAGTACCCAATTCAATCTTTCAGATGTGGGCCTAGATCGGAAGTCTTCACATCTATATAGGGGATGGGCTTCCTTTTAACAGAATTCACATGCAGAGAACTTTCCAGTTGTAGACGACGCACACGTTGAGTTCTTTGGCTCTCTTTTCGACGATTTTTCAGATTTTCCTGTGTTTAGGACTCGTACTCTTTGATCCAAGAAATCTATCATTGTATGTAATGGTTGGATCTCAGTCGAGCTTCCAAGTGATTGCTCATAGAACGCTCGGTTATTCATGTCGAGCTTGTCTGTCAGGAGCACGACTAAAATTGGATCCCATGTGGATATGTCGATGCCTAGGCCCTTTAGGGAGGCGAGAGACTCAATCGTTGTTATATATAATTCCTGCAATGACTTTGCGCTATCACAAGATGCCTGTTGATGCAACAATTTGCGAATTACTGTATTTGCAAGCTGTCTTGGCTTGTTATACGAGTCAACAAGTATTTCCCATGCTTGTTCATAATTGTCTTCCTTGAGTTCTATATGCCGAATCAACCTTTCTGCATCACCGGTAAGTGCGGTTTTTAGGTACCACATTTTCTTTATGGTGGGCATGTTGGTTTCATGAACCATGCATGAGAATAAATCGAAGAATTGTCTCCATTTTAACAGTTCTCCATCGAATTTCGGGATGCTTATTCTTGGCAGCTGCACATCAGTGCTGTTTGTGGCGGATGCACTTGGCCCCGCCATGAGCGCCTTTTGCACTTCCACTTGTAACATCCCGTAGGCTTCCTTGTTGTAGCCCCTTTCTATCGGGTTGTCAAATTCTTCATAAATTTTTAAATGGACCTCTTGTACTTGTGCCCACAAAGAACTTATGAAGTTAGTGGAGGCTTGACCTTTTATAGTCGCGTACTCTTTTAGCGCCATTTATAGGGATTCAATAACCTCTCCTTGGCGTCGGCATAGTGAGGCTAGCCTTTTGTCGCTGACTTCTGTCATAGGTGGCTGCCAAGTTTTGATCGAACTTTCACCCTCCTTGCTGTTACTGGCTAGGAGTACGTCAAGACCTTCCTGAAAGATCTTGGTATATTTCTCGTAAGTCGATTGAAGATCGTTTGCGTACTTCTCGTACTTAGATCCTTTCTGTGAGTCTGACAGATGAGTCTAATTATACCCGTTACTCGTAGAGTAAAAAGGTATATTGTATTCGTGCAAAAGTATGTAACAGGGAGAAGGAAGCTTTTCCGACCCTATAAAGTATATATATTCTTGATCAGGATCACTAGCCCAGTCGAACTAGCCATGTCCGTCTGTCCGTCTGTCTGTCCGTCTGTATGAACGCTGAGATCTCGGAAACTATAAAAGCTAGAGGATTGGCATTTTGCATGCATATTCTTGGAGTTCCTACGCAGCGCAAGTTTATTTCAAAATGGTGCCACGCTCCCTCTAACGCCCTCAACCGCCCTAAACCATTTTTTGAAAGGTGTCTGGCGTCCACACCATTAAAGATTTTGGAAAAGTAAAAATGCAGTTTTATTGTGATTATCAATACCTATCGAAATGTAGAAGAAATTTTTCAATTCGGACCATTCGTTAAAAAGTTATGCCCGATCAAAGATTTTATTTATCTATCTCCCTCGCACTCCCTTAGCTGAGTAACGGGTATCTGATAGTCGGGGCACCCGACTATAGCGTTCTCTCTTGTTTTCTTTAAACATCTTCCAGGCTTCATTAATTGCCAATAATCGGGCTTCACAATATTCAGGCCTTTGTTTTCGAGCAGGTCCATCTTTCTTAAAATTATTGATGCACCTAGCAATGTCATTGCCAATTTCTTGTTGTGCATTTAAAATCTTTTGAATTTCCGATGAAGGATTCTCTTCACCCATGCTGTTAACCATTTTGATCTTGTTCTATGTTTCTGACCCGATGGGAGTGTTTTATTCGCTTTCGCTGGATACGCTTCGATTCGCAACCAGATTTGGTCAGAAACTGAACAGTAATGGTGATAAAGGTGGTCGCCTTGTTGACCGGTACCTGATCCTGAGTCGATAGGTTCAATCTTAGGTGTCCCTCTGTGGCCACGGTGGCACTTGCTGTGAGGATGGTGTTGGCCTGTTGACAACTTTGAGATTGTGTCCGGGATTGGATTCACGAATCCTTTCCTGCTGGGATCACAAACGATTTACCAAATCGTTGACGGAGCTGATCGCCTTGTTGACCAGTCTTCCAACTTCCTGAGTCGACTTTTCTCAGGCGTCCTTAATCTGTCGCCTTGTTGACGACTTGGGCAAAAGGACTCGTATGGAAGATATCTCCAACGTTGTGTTCTAGGGTGTGATCTCTTGGTGAGATCACGTCGGGGTCACCAAATGTTAATACGTTATCCTTAGCGTGAGTGGCATTACTTCGCCTGGTCACAGGATTTGTGTATCGGTGGGTTGATTAGGTGTCGCACCCAGCACTTGGAACTAGGTGGACGGCGGAGAATGGTGCGCAAGATGAGGATCTGAAGACACAGCGACAGCCTCTGTTGATTGCGATGGTAGATGAGTAACATCTACCATTAGTCTCTGAGTTTGAGACTAATTTTATTAAACAAACTTAACGGTATTTATAGGTACAAAAGTGTTTACGTTAACACAATATGTAGAAAGGGAAAATGAAATTACAGCTATTCTGCATAACTCGCAGTGGGTCAAAGTGCTATATGCCGTGCTACGTTATTGCTTTATTTCCGAATTGTGGCGTCAGCTATTTTCGCTGCGTCGGCAGATTGACCACTGTCAAGCATACTGAATGTCTAGGTGTATAATTGCAGTATCGGCAGCAAGTGTCATGATTTATGATTCTTTGTTCGACATTCGTAATTGCGATAATAATTATATTATGTAGGTCGATGAGTCTTAACAGGATTATAAAGGATTTATTTATAGGATTTTGATTATAAAGCCCAATTATTTTATTTCTCGCATAAGAACTTTGATTTTTCGATATTAATCGTCAAATTAGCCTTTCTTAGATAACCAGCAATTTCTAGGAGTATAACCAAATGCGACTCGAAGTCTTCTGACAGGACTAGCAGGTCATCCAAATACACAAAAACTTTGGTTCTTAAATGAGCCGGTATAACGTGGTCTATTAACCGACAGAGAGTTTGCGGCGCATTGCAAATCCCGAAGGGCATAGTTTTATATTGGTATAGTGGTCTGTTTGGAATCGTGAAAGCCGTATATTGCCTTGATTTTTCGTCGAGTGGAATCTGTCAAAAGGCGTGTTTCATAAATATACCCGTTATGTATTTTGCAGGCGGTAGCCGACTTAAAATCCCGTCAATGTGGGGTAGCGGACACGCGTCTTTAACAGTGACCTTATTGACCTCACATGAATCCAAACAAAGCCTACTCTTTTCTCCCTTTCGCACCAAGACGCAATAACTGCTCCACGGACTAGAAGATTCTTCAATTACGTCCAGGGCCAGCATATGATCAACTTCGGTAAACATCAGTTTTTCTATGGCTGGTGAAACTGGCCAATGTCTCTGTTTAATGGGTCTGACTGGTTCAACTTCAATTTTATGCTGAATTAAGGTGGTTTTTCCTTAACCTTCTTTTGAAAATGATGGAAACACTTTAATGATGGAATTCAGACGACTCTGATGATCTTCGGACAACTCATGCCATTTTGGCGGCTCTTGCTCATGACCTTCTCCACCTACATCGAGTTCTGAAACTTCTTGTTTGCACGCTATTTTCTCTGTTAACCCGAATTTATGCCAGAAGTCAATTCCAAGATATATTTCTTGTTTAAGCCCGGGAATAAGGAAAATATCTAACACTGCTGTTTTCCCTATAAACTTTACTTCCGTTACCAACTTCCCAACGACTTCACTCTGGGTTCCATTGGCAGCTCAAATGCTTCCAGAGCATCTTTTTGTTTTGCTTAGTGACAAGTGAAATTGCGCCACTTTACCGCCTGCACAGCTTATATTAGCGCCAGAATCTAAGAGAGCTGTGTATTTGTTTCCTTCGATACACACTTCGGCGTATAGTCTATCATCAGAATTATTAATAATTGCTGATACAATTTTCTTACGATCAGAGCGGATAGATTTCCAATAATGCCTAAGACGTTTTGTAGATCTATTTGGATTAAGATTTATCTTAAAAATTATAGTTTCGGCAAATAATTGTTCTCGAAGCTTATTATAACTATCTAGCCTTATATGTAATGCGTAGTAGAAAAGTGCGGTTTTGGATGTTCTTCAGGGACTTCTTTTGTACATAATTCATTCGTTTTCTCAAGGGAGGTGTCAGAAATCAAAACGACTTTAGGTGTATCGGGCGTGTCTACTTATTGTTGGTTTCCCGTTGGGTTACACCTTAGACTTCGTGGCTTAAAAACATCTCGATCACCACACCCATAATAAAAAATAGTACGCGGTTCTAGACAATCATCAAACCTATGATCGGGTTTTTCACAATTCCAACAAATGACATTGGAAGGCTTTCGTTGAAACTCTAGCACTTCCTGTTCTGTTTCATGCGACTCTACTTGGTTTTGGTTTTCGTATGAATCCGTTAGTTCATTTATATTAAAGCGTAGTGTGCGTGGCTTAAAGGTTTTTATTTCGTTGTAGAACTGTTCATGCTTTCGAACTTTAACACGTAATTGGGATCTATTTGATATTCGTAAGTGAAGTAACTCATGATGTAAACCTGGTTTAGCATTCCTAATCAGCAAATCAACTAATTGCCCTTCGGACATGCCTTGCTGAAGCCTATCAGCTAGATCTTCTATTGCGCATTGATAATCATCAAAAGCTTCGCTTTCGCCTTGTCGCCTTTCCCTTATCTTTTCCCATATATCTAGATCAGTCTCAGCTTCCTCAAACCGTTTACGAAACTCAACACAAAATATTTCCCAAGTAAAATTGGTATTGTTACGGTGAAATTTCCAAAACCAATCACTAGTCTTATTGGAAAAAAGTAGATATTAATGATCACAAAGCAACTGATAGTCATTATTTAAGTTCTGTTCTGTCAAAGATCGAATTCGGTAAATAAAATCTTCCATTCTCATACATTGCTTGGAACCGTCAAACTTTAACCGCCAGTTTTGTGTTATATTGGCAGCTTTTCCTGGTGATATTGAGGATTCGACCTACTTTGAGATCCACTGTTATTCGAGTGGTTTCCTGAGAAGGACGCTGGCATCTCGGGAACCCTATTTCGAGTATCACGATTTTCCAATGTTGTATTTTCCTGGTGTAAATTCATTGCTGCTAGCTGTTTATGAATTGTTTCCTCTATGTTAGCGTTTGAGATCTCAACCATATCATCCATTATATTAGCCTGTTGTACACTTAAAGTTCGTTGAAAAAAGATCATCCTCGTCAGCTCGAAAGTCTTCTAAGTGGCGTGTTTTGGATCTAGAAGACATGCCTGTCCTTGATCTAGGAGGCCTACCGCTGTTTCGACTTTTAGTTTGGAATCTAGCACCTCTTTGATTATTTCTTTCCTGACCTTCTAGTACAACTTCTTCGTTTCTCGCTTCCTCCCCACCAGGAACATTTCCCATTTCCGCGTCCAAATTATTATTATTATAGCTTAATTTTCAAAAAAGACAACATGCAGCACAGGTTGGACACGCCGGTGTGACTCGAATTGCTTACATGGAGCGCTTGCCGTTCGGAACTCAATATTACTTCATTACAAATTGAGCAAAAGGGATCTACTCGCTGGATAACTTCATCGATGTTTTCATTACTATGTGATACTGCCATTTTCTTGGTTCTTCATTCAACGCAAAGAAAACCACAAAAATCTCCCAAAATTGAATTTGTTTATATCTCTCTGTCAGTCTTTCCTTAACTCATTCTTTTACTAAGTGCAATGTACCCGATAAAGTATTCTCTTCTACCATTTCTTCTACTGTTTCAGCTAATAAAGTTTTAGAACTAATCAAATTAATGGAGAATTTCCGAAACGCTTCAGAACATTGCATTTCCGACTCATTTAGAGTTAGCTTTTCTCGAACTTTCTTTTAAAGATATCTCAATCACTTTGGTCAGCCTGAATCAAACGGGGTCGATCTATCCGAACCGAATTGCAATCGCTAATTTCACCGTTGGAGTTCAGATGCACCCAAATCAGTCATCGGGTCCAGCTCGTCGGATTGGTCGGGGTCCTTTCTTTCCCAGCTACCTAAGTTTACTAACACAAATCAATGTTTAATGCGCTGATCACAAAAATAAACAAAATATAATAAATAATAGTGAGTTTACATTAATATACTAGGCTGCGCCGACACGCATTTGAATGAATTGGTAGATTAGAGAAAATTTATATCCGGTGAAGGGATCAAAAAAGTTAGTTGTCCCCTATATCTACCCACCCAACCATGGCAGATTTAAAACAGAGCTATGAATTTGAGCAGGTATTCGAATTTGGTTATGACTCCTGCAATACGTTTGGGGGCACGTGTCAACCTGCACCGGGTTTTCATTTGAGGCCGGGAAAGTGAAAGTGTTCCTTTTTGGGGGGAAGCTAATCGCTACAATTGCCTATAATCTCGATAAGTTGTAGGCGTAGAAGGGTAGCTAGTTCTTGGCGACTGAAGCTGTAGCGGTTGCGTAATCCTTATTCCCACGTATCTGCACTGACTATGCCCGGTGGGCAGCAGCTTCGCCGTAGACAAATTTGAGGGTTTTCCAAGCTGGTTCACAAATTTTCTCGCATCGAATTAGCCACTTTGCTGCGTGTCTGGACGGTGGAAGATTTCCGTGATCTGAAGTAGCTGAATTCGAAATTTACGCCTTCTGAATTTTTCACTCGTATTTTTGGTAGTTCCCTGTTTTAATTTGGGGCACTATTAATTTCTGGTCTAATCCAAATTCACGTGAACTCCACGTGGGTAACCTTGCTAATTTTCACTTGAAGTACTGACACTGCCGTTGACAAAAGAATATACGTGTGTATAGTTCAAGGCATATAAGTTGAATGATTGCACGTGAACATTTTCTGAAGTCTGTACTTCCAATAATCTATGCTGAACCAAAAGCTTTATCATAGCGGTGATATCGGATGATCTACGCGGTCTCTGTCATTCCACCATCTACCCACGAACTGCATAGCGATGGCAGACAAAAATGTTTGTAAATTTATGTACCTAAGTTGGACACTACATATTAATCCTGTTTTTGGCTTATCAACGATAAGTCCCATTTTTTCTTTAAAGTCTGACTGAATTTTGTTTTTTCTTTTCAAAAAACGATCTCTATTTTCTAATTATCTTACTTGCCACTGTTTTATTTCAAGCCTATACGAAACATGAAGGAAATATTCGAAAAATTGTATATAGGCGTGAAGTGGAGATAAACCAAACTCATAGCACTCTTTTTTAACTTCCTTTTCCAAGCATTTATTAACATTATTAATTTCTGTTGGTTTTGCATTGCATATGTAGCATTTTGCCGATGAAGTCTGAGTTAAAGCATTACATATTTTGCCATCCACCATTGTAAGTTGTAGACTGTGATTAATTTGAATTTTCATATTCGTTTCTTATTTGAATTTCGTTAAAAATATATGTCTTCATCAACAGCCAATTTAGCAGTTTCTTTTTTGAATTGAAATTGGTTGGGACGACAGTAGCGGGTAGATGATGGGCGAGGGTTTTTCCAAATAATTTTATTATGTGAAGAATTGGGCGATTGCGTTATCATTTGGAGTGGGACATATGATGTTACAAATAAGTGGTCCTCGTCAAAATCATTTTTGACTTTGCCAATTAACGTCAGGCAACTAAGGGACTGATCAAGGTCTCGAATCACATCGCTTTGTAACTCCAGTATTCTAATAGCTGTGTGGTCTAACAAGTTTTGGAGCTCAACCTGACCATGAGTTTCACTTATTGTGATGTTTTCCGGGTAACTTTTCTTTTTATACCCTTGCAGAGGGTATTATAATTTCAGTCAGGAGTTTGTAACGCAGTGAAGGAGGCGTTTCCGACCACATAAAGTATATATAGCCGATAGCCGAGTCCATCTGTCCGTCTGTCCGTCTGTTCGTTTGTCCGTTTCTATGCGAAATAGTCTCTCAGTTTTAAAGCTATCGCGATGAAACTTTCCCAAAAGTCTTCTTTCTAATGCAGGTAGTACATATGTCGGAGCGAGCCGGATCGGACCATTATATCTAAAGGCTCCCATAGGAATAATCAAACAAACATAAGAAAATTCATTGTAACTTTGTAGGAAATAGGCGTTTTGATTTTTGTCAACTTAAAAACAACATTTTAAATAGGCTCGCAGAATATGGAATCCCTGGAACTGCACCGATAGAGTGAGCATAAAAATACAGGTATTTACTTTATCTGCAAGGGTATACAAGCTTCAGCTGGCCGAAGCTAACTTCCTTTCTTGTTTTCCTTTAAAATGTTTTCATAGCATGGAAAAAAAAGAGCACCAACTTTGTTGTTCACAAAGTTTTTAGTAAAAAATATTGATGCTTTGTGAACCCGGCTTCTGTTATAAGTGATATAACTTCACAAGGTTTCGCTGACAAAATCGATTTATTTACTATTTCAGAAGCAGCTCTCAAATCATTAGATGCAGATTCATCTAATTCAGATAGTTGTGCCATGCGTCGCCGTTTTGTTCTATTGGAACACTCTATAAAGTTCAGTCTTAGACGACCTCTATCTTGACTAGAGTGTGTTGATTGTGTGTTAAGTGGGTTAAGCCTTATGATTTCCTTTTCTTTAAACCAATTAAAATATTTTTTAAGAACATTTGCTTTAGTTCGGTGGCTCTTAACCCACATTTCTTTTATCTTTTTTAAAATGGTAACCAGTTTTTTGTTTTTAAATCCGTATCCATCCATTTCCAATTGTTGTTTTATTTGATCGCCTACGTGTTTATCCTTTATTGCATAAGAAACCTTCAATGAGCACCAAATATCAAAATGTTAGTGCGTGAAAGTTCACACTTAGAGAAAGAGCCTATCAAGAAATCGAAATTTATAAGGAAATAAAGAAGGGTGTTATGATAGAATAATAAACATAAAGAAAGATAAAAACAAAGCACGAAAAAATCTCCATCAATGGATAAAAACAAATACACGAAACTTAAAACACACACAAAATGAAAGTCACGAAATTGATGAAAAAACGGTAAATAGCGCATGAGATCAGTTTGTTGAAAAAATTATACCACGGAAACGGCCAAAAACGGGAAACTGAAATTGTAAACATATATGTACATAACTCTAAAAGACTAATCTTGTTTATAAAATATGTTTCACTTTCGGGACAGATCCAGATCACACCTTTTTCTTTAGTTCAATGTACGCTTTTTGGTTTTTAAAACAATGACAAAAACACTGGACAACAATTTATATTACAACACAACAACAACAAATAAATACACAGAAACACTTTAATTTTAAAATATACACATTTTTTCACAATTTCCATTTTAAATTACTTTAATACTCCTTGATTTTATATTTTTATAGATTTTTTAATGGCGAGCTGACTTTTTCGTGTTTCTTGACTGCACGTTTGAAGAGTTTTAATCCCCGATTTACGAAAGCTTTTAATATGAGCTTCTTTAAAATAGAGCAAAAGTAAATTAACAGTTGAATTCTTTACCATTTCAAGAATCAGTGATGCCAATTGGCGACCAAATTCAAACATTTTTTTTTCCTATAGGATCGAGCACTGTGCATCGCCACCGTCGGGCCTTCGGCCTGGCTTTCCTATAGAATATTTAATTTTCTTATAGAATATTTAAGTTAGCTTTAATAAGTTCTTAACAGACTCTCAAAAATTCTAAACGGATTCCGGAATAATTTCTAACAATAATAAATTAAAGTTATCCAAACGGATTCCTTAATAATAAATATTATAAACATAACAGAAATAAACTATAGTTATCCAAACGAATTTTTAAAGAATAAAGATTATAAATTAAACGGAAAAAAGTCTTGTCTTTACTGGCGCCCAACTGAGTTTACGCGAAACCGTCAAAAAACTACAAATAAAATCTATGAAAAACCTCAAAACTTGTGCGAGAACAATTAATAAGAAACAAAAAACATGAAAGCCGAAGCTTATACACCCTTGCAGATCATTCCTATTCATTTACAAAAACATTAAATTTAAATTAATTTGCGTAGGGGAGTGTAGGGTAATTTGACGAGTAGGATAATGTGACGAACTCGTCGATTCTCATATACTCGTATGCCGTCACAACAAAAATTCCAAATAAATGTAGTCGTCTCCCCTTATCGTGTCGACAATGTATTTACAGTAATATTAATAAGAAGTCCCGTAATTTCTTTGTGAGGTAATTTTCGCTAAAAATGTGGTGATCAAACTAGCAAAGCTATTCAATTTACTTGTGTTTCAGCAGTGCCAGAGCGAAGATGAGTTTTTTTCTTTTGCGCCGTTTGAGAGTGACACCGTTTTTGCTCCAAGTTTACCTTGTAGGGTATCGTGACGAACTTTTTGTAGGGTATTGTGACGAACTTTTTTTATTCAAGAATTTGAATTGTTATCGTTCATTATGTGTAAAAAAAACTATAATAATACCGAATAACATTAACTGCTGCAGTTTTATTGCTTTTTCGTATTGTTTTAGATATGCCGTCAGTTAAATCAAAGTTTGTTAAAAAAAAATAAAAAACAACAAAAAAAATCCGATTCCAAAACAAATAATGTGGCTAAAAAGAAGGAATCAGGTGAAAATAAAAAAACGGCATTAAAAAGCGGACCTCCATTGTCACTAAAAAAAAGCAAAAACATGAAAGTGTGTGGATCAGAAGAAGATGAAGATCGGAACTTTTGTATTCTTTGCCTAGAATTAATGCCTCTGGTGATCAACCGCAAAAATTCACAAACATGTGATTCTTGTAGTCGAGCAGTTCATGCCACTTGTGCTAAAACATTGACCCCTTACTTTATTTGTCCAAATTGTACACAGGACTGAAGCGGGATATTTTTTTGTAAAATTAAAAATTACCTTTCTATTATATTATTGTCATTTTTCATCCATCCTTAAAAAAAAATAAATAATTCTCACATCTGCATACAGATTTATTGTGTATTTATCAGTTCGTCACCTTATCTGACAACTTTTTAAAGTGCAAAAAAAGGACGGTTCACGCCAAACGCCGTAGGATTTAGCTCCGTTGAAATTTCGAATTCAAATTTTACAGGGATATGCTCAGTAGGTGTAAGCAACTTTCTGCGTTTACACTTTTGAAAAATATTGATTTTTGGGAAAGTTACATAAAAAACAATTCGTTCGTCACATTACCCTACAACTTTTGAAAGTGCAAAAAAAGTATGGTTCACTCCAAACGCTGTAGGACTCAGCTCCGTTGGAATTTCGAATTCAAATTTTACAGGGATATGCTCAGTAGATGTAAGCAACTTTCTGCGTTTACACTTTTGAAAAATATTGATTTTTAGAAAAGTTACATCAAAAGAACGAATCGTTCGTCACCTTACCCTACACTCCCCTATATGTTACAACAATCCAAATTTTAGCTGCTTTCGTAATACTTTGGCATTAATTTTTTGATCCTTCCTATGGCAGCTATATAATATAGCCGTCCGAATTTGTTATAAATTTAATACGAAATTTGGAAATATTAAGGAAAAGCAGTATCTCAGATAAGAAGAGAATGTAATAAAAGTCCACAAAGATATACCTTTTTCCTTAATTTCCATTTAATTTTCCGACCGATCCTATGGCAGCTATATCCGATTTTTTAAAAATTTTATACGAAATTCAGAAAATTTTAAAAAATAGTATTCTCAAAAGTATAAGGTAATATTTCAAAAAACACCAAATCTAGATTTTTTTTACGTTTTTTTTTCGATTCTTCCTATTTTCTTTTTTGGTTTAAAAATAGCATTGGTATCTATATTTTTTAAATAAATTACATTTCCTTCCAAAATAAATTTTTTACACGAAGATATGCAGCTTTCAAACACGAGCAACAAATACTGTTTATCTCAGCAACATTTTGTTGTGTTTTCGTAATATTGCTATGCCTTCTGTGGAAGTCAAGATCAAGCAACCAATCCTACAAATTAGTTTAAGGCAAATGCTATCAGGAAAAAATTGAGACATCTTTAATATTAATGGAATCAGGGAATCAAACCGAATCTTATTTCGGTTCCGGTTCCGGTACTGGTCCCATACCGAATCTGCTTATTCGGTAAACGGTTATATTTTGGTATTGATGTTTTGGTTCCGGTTCTTGTACCGGTATAGTTAAAAAATTCTATTAATACTTTGAAATGATTTATGTAAGTTTTATTTGGAAAAAAAACTTGAATGTTAAATCATTAAAATGAATTAGATTTTTTTATAAAAAATATAAAAAAATAAGATTTTAATTAGATTTTTAACTTTTTATTTTTTATTTCTAAGTACCGTACCGGTACCAGCAATACGGTAATTGGTTTGAAATTAAATTTTTATTTTGGTCTCGGTTCCGGTTCTCTATAAGGAATCGGTTTATTTCGGTTATCGGTTCCGGTTCTGGTTTTATTTACTATATGTCTTTATTGAAGTTTATTTTTAAACCTTTTTAATGTCGCGTCCGTAACCAAAAAACCTAGTTTTTCTTTTCACTTGTCCAATTCGCGACACATATAAACGACCTTTTATGCCTAAAGCAAGGATAGTTGGAACAAAATAATTATAATTTTTTGACAATAAAAATTAGCGTATTATTATTTTTAAAGAAATATTTAAGTCTATCTCGTCCGTAATTTAAATTTTCAGTGATTAGAAAACAATTGTTCATAATTTTTTGTGAAGCCTTTTGTTTTTTTTGCAGCTATGAAAAACGTCGAAGGCCTTGCTTTTCCTTGTCATATACTTTATTTATTAATATTTGTATTATTCAGAAACAATTTTGCTATAGAAGACAAAACACTTATCCAGTCCCTTAGAATTGTTTCAATATGCTCAAGAAAATGTACAAGGAGTACAGCTTCTCTACATTAGTGCCAAAGAAGTGGAGGAATTTGCATTACCTCTACAAGATAAAGTGGAAAAGTGTTAAACAGATTACAAAACGCACCATGCATCCATAAAAAAAAAATTCGAAATTTGTATGCGTCTTACAGTCTTTTCAACTAAGGAGAAAATGTATTAAAATACTTTATATGTGCAACATAATTCTAAGATTAACTTATTTTTTTATATAGGGATGTATTTTTATACCCTTGCAGAGGGTATTATGATTTCAGTCAGAAGTTTGCAACGCAGTGAAGGAGACGTTTCCGACCCCATAAAGTATATATATTCTTGATCAGCATCACTAGACGAGTCGATCTAGCCATGTCCGTCTGTCCGTCCGTCTGTCCGTCTGCCCGTCTGTCCGTCCGTCTGTCCGTCCGTTTCTACGCAAACTAGTCCCTCAGTTTTGAAGCTATCGTGCTCAAACTTTCCCAAAAGTCTTCTTCCTATTGCAGGTAGTATATATGTCGGAACCGACCGGATCGGGCCACTATATCTTATAGCTCCCATAGGAAGGATCGAAAAAAAAAACGTAAAAAAATTCTAGCTTTGGTGTTTTTTGAAATATAACCTTCTACTTTTGGGAATACTATTTTTATAAAATTTCTGAATTTCGAATAAAATTTCTAAAAAATCGGTTGACTATATCATATAGCTGCCATAGGAACGGTCGAAAAATTAGATGAAAATTAATAGGAAAAAAATTATATCTTTGTTGACTTATATTACATTCTCTTCTCCTCTAGGCTATGGCTTTTCTTTAACATTTTAAAATTTCGTATAAAATTTAAAAAAAATTCGGACGGCTATATTATATAGCTGCCATAGGAAGGATCAAAAATTAATGCCAAAATAATACGAAAACAGCTAAAATTAGGTTTGTTGTAACATATTCGCAAGTTAATTTAAATTTAATGTTTTTGTAAATGAATAGGAATGATCTGCAAGGGTATATAAGCTTCGGCTGGCCGAAGCTAGCTTCCTTTCTTGTTTAACAGTTATGTTTTGATTAAATTCCTGCGTTTACTAGCAGAATTTAATTTAATTTTTAGCTTTCATAGAACGAGCTATATAAAAACTATGTTTCTATTAAAAAGAGGTGGAATAACGCTAAAATAATTTAACCAAACTTTACAGTTGGAACTTTAGTAACACGTAAAATAGCTGTGCAACATTTTGACAAAATAAAAAGTTAAAATTTTTTCTTAAGTAGCAACTTGTTGCGTCCGTAATTGTCGCGTCCGTATTCTTGCACTATGTAAAAAAAAACGGCTGAATGTTTTGCCACCGAACTTGCTTTGTTGTGTTTTGTTATTCAGCAGGTATACGGAAAAAAAGCCAAAAAAATACGCCCTCCAGTTTCGCAGAATTTAAGGTTTTTCTGAAGTTTTCAATATTGCAGTTCTATTTTTGTCGCGTCCGTAATTCATATATTTTATTTTATTTCTAAGATCTGGGTGGACAGATAATCTTAAAATACAAGATCGCCTGAGCTATCGAACAAAAAAATAAAAAGTAAACAATTTATACCACGTCACTCTTATTTTTAAAGGTTAAGTTGAAAAAATGTCGCGTCCGTCACCCTGGAAATGCCCATATACTACCTGCAATAGAAAGAAGACTTTTGGGAAAGTTTGAGGCCGATAGCTTTAAAACTGAGAGACTATTTTGCGTAGAAACAGACAGACAGACGGACAGACGGACGGACAGACGGACGGACAGACGGACGGACAGACGGACGGACAGACGGAAATGGCTAGATCGACTCGTCTTGTCATGATGATCAAGAATATACATATATACTTTGTAGGGTCGGAAACGTCTCCTTCACTGAGTTGAAAACTTCTGACTAAAATCATAATACCCTCTGCAAAGGTATAATAAACGAAAGCTCTACATTTTTTTTATATGAACAAAATATGTAGTTTACAAAAAATTTTGGAGACGAACTGCTAAACGCAGACGCCACATAAAAATTAACCTATGAAAAACTTGTGCGAGAATAATTAATAACAAAAAAAAAAATAAACAAGAATTAACGAAAGCTTGATATTTTTTTATGTAAACAAAAATTTTGTTCACAAATAAATTCTGGAGACGAACTGCTGGAAGCAACCGACGCACAGTGGCGCCTTTTGACTTTTTTTGGTAATAAATCATAACTTTTGAACCAGTGAAGATAATTGAATGATGTAAACGGCAAATGATAGATAATTGATCCACCTTTCAAACTATTGCTTGAGACAGGGAGTGGGCGTGGCAGAGGCGTACTTACAAATCGGCAAAGTCAGAATTTAAAAACAAATCCATTTTTTTCCGACAAAAAAAACTTTTTTTAAAAAGTTTTTGTTTTTTTTTAGTTTCGTTTTTTATGTTGTAATTTTTAAAAATTATTAAAAAAAAAAAAAAATTGGGGTTTAAAAAAAAAAAATTATTTTTTTTAAATGTTGTTTTGTTTAGTTTATTTTTTTATGTTTTAATTTTTAAAAACTAAAAAAACAAAAAAAAAAGGTGAAGTTTTTTTTTTTAAATAAAAATGTTTATATTTCATGTTTTTTGAAATAATGGTCACAATTTGGTAAACTTGGTAAATCCAATAGACTTAACATTTCTGGACTATAATTACTAGATTCTAACTCTTTTCCTGACTTAACATGCCGCAATGAGGAAATTAGGGGATCAGAAGATGCAGCCAACATATTGAACAGATCCTCATTTTCCCTCTTTCTTGATGTCTTAAATGTATTCAGCAATCTGTATTTTTTATAAAATTTATTTAGCGATTCCTGCGCTTCTTCGGAAAGCTCTACAATTGGCAAACACTGGTATTCGATTATTTCTTTTCCATGCGCCAGTATCTAATGGACTGTCGGGGTCAATTTCTTTTGTGGATACAATTCCTCTAAAAGTGATGCCGTTTTTGAGGCATATTCTCCGAATTTTGTAGAGTTAACCTTTTCCTTGCAGTTTAAAACATTTAAGATGGTTCACAACCTTTTAACTATTTCATTGTTAATTCCAGTGATTCGAGTAACAACTTCATGTTGATTCTACATACTACTATATGTACCTGTACATGTATACCTGCATAATTTTCCTTTGCATACTACCTGAAGGTAACGCCTCGGTTTTTCAATATTTTTGATAACTAATTGCCAGGCAAAACATATAAAAATTTTAAAATAAAATCCCCATTTGACAATCAATAATAACATAAAAAACGTTTCCCATGAATAGAGATGGTCATTTCACAAGGTAGCGCCATATGCAATTTCTTGGACCATGACTTTTTTCCCTATTTTGGCTCTTAAAACCGCGGACGCAGGCGGACGCAGCTACAACTTTCGTAATATCAAGAAGAAAGTCGAAATAACGTTTTACGGAAGTGTAAAAAAAATAGTATTAAATAGTTTTTTTTTTATTTTCCATCAAAGTTGAAAAATATGGAAAAAATGGACGTTTCGCAAATAACGCATAACTAAGAGATGCGGATGGCAAACTGCAAAATGTTTTACTTTTTTTTACTCTTAACTAACACACCAATTCGTGGAAAAAAGAAGCAAAGCGATTCGATGCCTAGTTTTTAAGAAAAACCCCCCGGAAGTGCGAAAAATTACCTAAAAACGGTGTGTTTTTTTAAAGTGAAAAATTGTTCAACTTTGAAAGGGCATATCTTTTACAAAAATTTTTTGATTTGAAAAAGGGTTACATATTTGTAATAGTGGATCAATTACCTGTCGATTGGTATGGGTGCGACGGACATCATCTTCAAGGAAAGTGCACCTGGTGGATGAGCATATTGTATTGTAAAAACGAAAAAGTAGAATCTAACGGAAATCATGTAAGTGGACTTTACGTGACAATTTAAAAAAAAATTCATCCTTTTTTTGAGAATAAATTATTACTTTAAAAGCTATTAAGGATAAAAATTTTTTTTTTCATTAATTAAACCCAAAAATAAATATGAAAATTATTTCCATTCGACTTATCTGAGAATTGAGAATCACATCTTATTTTTTTTAGGTAAAAACCTGTGTCAAATTCTGGGAAAAAACCAGTGTTCTCGCAGTGGAGAGGTAAGAAATCTGATCCAGATAGCAGCGAGGAAGAGGGATTTTCACAAGAAATAGAAGCTATTGAAAATAATACATTCGAGCAATCAGATGAGGATTTGTTAAAAGCTTACAGGAAGTTTAATATCAACAAAGATAAAGAGTCAGAAGAATATAATATGTCGACCGATCAGTGGAAACAGATGTTCGAGGTGGCTGTTCAGACAGCACTTAACCAATAAGCTCAAGTATTTGAAACAAAAATCAGAGAACTCTCGGAACAAATAAATGGGTTAAGGGTTACGTCTTCCACCGTAGAGGTGTTTGAACAAATCTCGATAATAATAATCAATAATAATCTCGAAATGCGATGAACCTTTGGACATCGTAAAATCTTTGCCGGAATTTGACGGTAGCCAAGAGCAGTATATTTCGTGGCGGCAATCCGCCACAGTGACATATTCAAACCATTTGTGGATAGTTCAAAACACTACCAAAGCATTGCTATTATAAGACACAAAATTAGAGGATCGCCAGACGCCGTCCTAGCCTCGTTTAATACTGTTCTGAATTTTAAGGCTATTATAGCCAGATTAGACTTCACTTACTCGGATAAGACGCCCATACAGGTGATTCAACAAGAACTTAACCTTATGCGGCAGGGCGAAATATGCCCTTGACGAAATATTATGATGAAGTCGAAAAAAAATTAACTCTGTTAACAAACAAAACACTGATGTCTCATGATACTGCAGCTGCAAAAGTCTTGAACGAAGAATACAGGAGCGACGCACTGCATACCTTTATTTCAGGGTTGAAAAACTCTTAAAAAATGACAGTATTTCCTGCAAAGCCGAAAGATCATCCCACTTCCGACGAAAAATCGGGAAAACCCCCATGTAGAAATACTAACTGGCGGCAAAACCAAAATTCTAAACAACAAAATTTTTTTACAAAGAAAACGCTAGCTACAGGCATCGAAATTTTTCGCAAAAAAATCAGGGTCACGGACCCGGCAGACGATAAATTCCTATAAAGGATATAAGGGAAATGTCCCGAGTGAGAAAAAGTGAATATCACAACTCAGGAACAAGAAAACACCGATGACTATGACAAACATGCTGAAGACAATATAGGACAATTCGAAGATGATTTACTCCCAACCGAATACTGAAATTTTTTTGGGGGGAATCCCTGCTTCCGTATGTAAGCCGAAGGATAGCAGGGAAAACGGTTCGACTTCTAATATAGACAGGTGCATCGAAAAATTACATAAAACCTCTGCCAGGTCTGGCACACATAAAAAACGTGGAGGAACCTTTTATGGTCTCATCCCTTCATGGCTCCACTAAAATGGAAAACAAAATGTAAAATAATCCTTTTTAACGAAAACCTTAAGGAATTCGACGGCATTGTTTGTCTAGATAGTAGCACCGGCAAGATTGAACATAATTACTTTAAACGTCGATGACGTACCCATTACAATAACAAAAGAATTTAATATTATGATAACCAACAGGGCTGGGGCCTTTGCAGACCCTAACCAAGCTCTGCCATACAATATTAATGCGATGGCGACCATCCGCTCAGACGTGGAGCCAGTATTTTCTAAGCTTTAACTTCTAGCAGACAGTATTATCTACAACAATCCTGTATGGGTTGTTGATAAAAAAGGCCATGATGAAAGTGGCAACTAAAAAAAACGTCTCGTTATCGATTTTAGGAAACTAAATCAGAAAACGATTGACGACAAATACCCTATCCCAAGTATTCCAACGATACTTGCAAATATGGGAAAGGCCCAGTGTTATATATTGTCAATCTCTCATCTGTTTTGTATTCCTCCATTCTATATGTAGTTTCTATGTAGTAGTTTAAGAAAATCTGGCAACTCTGTAAGCTTCTCATTGAATAAACCAGTCTGAAATAAGAACTCAACTAGAACAAAACATATTGGCGACGAGAAAAAAGTGAAAAATTTTGTAGAAACATAAAAACAGCTAAACCGTTGATTTTCATCAAGATGCCGGCAGATGGTGATTTAATCCAAACAATACTTGCTCAACAGCAAGCATTTACAAAAGACATTATGGAACAGCAACGAAAATGCATGCAAGCAATGATGGATACAAACGCTTCTCCAGGGCAGGGTGATTCGAGCCACACGAGTGAATTATCTTTGTGTCCTCCGTTTCACAAATTCGACAAAGACAATCTAAACTGGGAGTCTTACCTTGAGCAGTTAACCCAGCATTTTAATGCTTATTCGGTTAGTGCAGAAATAAAGCAAAAGGCTTATTTTCTTTCGTGGTGTGGCATAAACATATTCGAACTATTGAAAAATCTGTTCGGGAGCAACAATTTAAACACGCATACATACATGCAACTCTCAGACAAGCTTACGGAACATTTCGCAACAAAACGACACGTTGTTGCTGCTCGCTATGAGTTTTTTAAGAAAGAGATGAAGCATTCGCAAACGCACAGAGAGTGGGTAGCCGACTTGCGCGGGATCGCTCGGGAATGCCAATTTGTCTGTAACGTCTGTAACAAAAGTTCGCTTAAATCATGCTCTGGCTGTGGACACAATCGTGCCAGAGAGAAACGCAAGTTTCGCGATGCCGTATGTCACAAGTGCGGTAGAAAAGGACATATAGCTTTTGTATGCATGTCGAACCAAGACAAAAGTAAATGGCAAACGCAAAAAAGTCGCAAATTCGAAGCCAACGAAATTGAAACGATTGAAGCTGTAAATACTGTTACAGGTCAAGTCAAGTGCCAGCAGAACAAGATTTTTTTAGATCTTGAAATATACAGCAAAGTAATTTCATTCCAAATGGATTCCGGAGCCACAGCGTCCGTAATCAATGCCACTACATACGCACTGTTGAATAAGCCAAAATTACACAAGTGTTCCAGAGTACTGCATGCGTTTGGTCATACACCAATAACCATTGCTTGGGGAGTTGCACACCATTGCAAAGTGCGGTGAAAAAGAGAAGGAAGTAGTCATAATCGTTGCGAGCATAGAGACATCTAACAATCTATTTGGCATGGATTTATTCAACATTTTCGGCTTTGATATCATGCAAGTATCAAACATTCAAGAGGTGCACGAAGACGAATTAAGTGAACTTTGCAGCACGTACAACGAGGTGTTCGAACCAGCCATGGGTGTCATAAAAGACTTCAAAGCAAGTGTCTTTTCAAAACCGTCAGCAACAGCAAAGTTCTTCAAGAGCCGTCAAATTCCATTCGCACAGATGGACAAATTCAAAGCTGAGGCAGACAGACTTACACAAGCCGGAATTTGGAAGCCGATCAAGCTCAGCAATTGGGCATCCCCAATTGTGCTTGCACCAAAACCAGGTGGCGCTATTCGCATATGTGGCGATTTTAAGCAAGCAGTCAACGCACAGATCGATGTTGAACAGTACCCGCTACCGACTAAAGAAGCTCTGCTTCACATAATACGTCACGGCAGTTCAGCAAAATCGATTTCAAGGAGGCCTATCTTCAAATGGAACTGGATTCGACAACTTTCATGGTCGTCAATACACCCCTTGGTCTATTTCAATACCAGCGCCTTTCCTACGGGATTGCCGGTGCACCAGCGATCTTCCAAAGGTATTTGGAGCAGCTTCTAAAGGGAGTAGAAGGCTGTGGCAACTACTTAGATGACATCATCATCTCAGCACCTACAACTGAGCAACATCTAAAGCGAATCGACCAAGTTCTCAGTATTCTTCGTGAGAATGGTATCAGATGCAAAAAGGAGAAATGCATTTTTTTTAAGGACGAAATCGAGTACTTAGGACGAAGAATCAGCGCTCAAGGTATCCTTCCAGACAGCTCAGGCTTGGAGGCTGTTAAACTGTTGCGACCGCCTTCTAATCTACAGCAATTAGAAGCGTTCATGGGTAAAGTTAATTACTAGTGTAACTTTATACCGAACTATTCTCAGTTGGCCGCTCCTTTGAACCAACTTCGTAGAAAAAATGTAGCATATCTTTTTGGGCCGCAACAACAACAAGCTTTTACAGACCTGAAGTCGCATATTATCAACGCGACTCAGCTAGCTCATTTCGATAAAAACCTAACACTAGTCCTAGCGACGGATGCATCATCTTTTGGCATCGGTGTAGTCCTTTCGCATATACAACAAGATGGCAAGGAGAGACCTATTGTTTTCGCATCAAAAACGCTTGACAAACATCAGATTAAATACAGTCAAATCGAAAAAAGAAGGACTTTCTATAATATTCGGAGTAAAACGTTCTCACCAATATTTGTCCTGCCGAAAGTTTACTCTTATAACGGATGACAAGCCACTTGTAACGATTTTCAATCCAGGCAAGCATCTTCTATTAATGACGTCAAACAGGCTACAGCGCTGGGCCATCATTCTCATGGCCTACAACTTTGACATTCTACATCTACATCTACATCTGCTCATGGCAATGGTGATGCCTTATCGCTCGAAAAGGACAAACTTATCAAACAAGTCTGCATCGCGGTTTGAAAAAAGTAGCAACATTTAATTTTTTGATTCAAGATATCTTCGAGGGTCTGTGCTCAGCTGTAAAAAAACCGATGCCAAAAAATTGCTTAGATGCCCTTCTACATAATTGTATTTAAGGTTCCATCATAATTTGATTCAATCGAAAGCCTATGAGCCATTGAAGTAATTTGTTCACCTCTATTCCCAACCAACTTGATGCGGTGAACAGGCTTTAAAAAATACAAGGAAAAATGTGTGCCCTAAAATATTTGACAGACATCTAGAGGCGTCTTTTCCCGAATTTTAAGTTAATATCAGCCTTGTACGTCGAAGGCTGGAATTTATAGATTTTTTTTTCTAAGCATCAAAAAAGTAACGGGTCAGAAACTAAGCACATTTTTCACGAAATTTGATTAAGTTAAAGGTCTTAGGAGCCTGTAGTTTTTAATTCAAGTCATGGGCGTACCGTTCTAGGGGCAATAATTGAACATAAGGCATTGTTAAAAAGAAGCCAGCTTTTGCTTTTACGTCAAAAAATACTTTAGAGGTAATTTTTCCCTTAAATATTGCTGGAAATGACGAAAGGTATTTATTAAAAGGACATTGTATGCCTTCATTAATAAGGAATTTTATATTGACTTTTTTAGCTAGACTCGAAAGTTGTAAAAAGGATCCTAATAGAGAATTCGTATCTAAAATGTATAGAGCCCCTATAAACGAAAATTTGAAAATTTATTTCAATTTTAAAGTGAAGGACGCTTTCCTGAGACTAAAAAGCCAAACTCCTCACATTGGTAGCGTAAGTACCTTAAGTTGATGCTTCGCAGAATTCGATGAAATCCCTGGAATGCTGTATACTCTCACTGGTCTATCGAGCGGTCAATAGGACGAACAATCAAAATATAATAAGCAAGCCGCTATTTCTTTAACGGTGACCGGAGCTTTTCAAGAACCAAATTTTTGTAATTTTACAAAAAAGGAAGTTAATTAAATCTATTACATTTTTAAATCAATCAAAAAACGGTGTTTTGTTTTATTTTAGGTGTTAAAAGGATTTTGCAGAAGTTCTATCGCTTGCTTTACTTAAATTCCATTTGCATAAATATTAATATTAAATAGTCTTAAAAGAATTTTTGTATAGAAAAGTTATATTATATAGCTGCCAAAAAATTATTATCTTAAAAATTCGGGAAAAGACGCCTCTAGATGCCTGTCAAATATTTTATTATATTTTATTTATTGTATTTTTTAAGCCTGTTCACCGCATCAAGTTGGTTGGGAATAGAGGTGAACAAATTACTTCAATGGCTCATAGGCTTTGATTGACTCAAATTATGATGGAAACTTATATGTCATTATGTAGAATGGCATCTAAGCAATTTTTTGGCATAGGTTTTATTACAGCTGAGCACAGACCCTCGAAGATATCTTAAATCAAAAAATTAAATGTTGCTACTTTTTTCAAACCGCGATTGCACAAATACCACCGGTTAAACGCGAAAACTAAGTATGCAGATATGCTTATATACGTCTATATTAACACAATTTAATGCCCATAGGGCTGCACCAAAAACACTGTCGGCCTGTGTTATCACCATACTTCAATCAAAAATTTGCCCTCACGATCAACAAAAAATTGCTTTGCCTACACACAGATGCCAAACGTGTAGTAATTCCAGTATCTCTTTAAGAGCATATACTGAAGCTGTTAAATGAAGGACATTGGGGCATTGTTCGACTGAAGCAGTTAGCTAGACAACATGTTTGGTGGCCTACAATCGACACAGACATTAAATACCTTGCTCAGTCATGCAGCAGCTGCAAGTGCAACAATCCTGCTCCTCCAAAAGAGTACCAAAGTTGGCTTGCAGCAACAACAGCGTGGGAGTGAATTCATATCGACTTCGCCGGCCCAATATACGACTCTATGTGGCTAATCTGCGTGGACGCTTACTCGCAGTTCCCATTTGTAGTTTAAATGTCGTCTACTACAACCGCTAACACGATCGCTGCACTATCATCGATATTCGCCATCGAAGGATATCCAAAAACCATGGTCAGTGACAACGGTCCACAGCTTACCTTTCTTCTTACAGGTTCACTCCAAATTCCCACGGAAAATCTCCTGCCGAGTTAATCCATGGTCGTCCAGTCCGTACCGTACTAAGTCAACTTTTC
>JAWNOE010000008.1:0-41696 GCA_035046095.1 Drosophila pseudotakahashii
CAAGACTATGTAAGAAATATGTAAAATTCGAATGGACAACAGAATGTCAAAACGCCTTCGAACATCTTAAATCAGCATTAATAAACCCTACTCTGTTGCAATACCCAGATTTTAGCAAAGAATTTTGCATAATCACAGATGCTAGCAAATACGCTTGTGGAGCAGTCCTAACTCAAAACAAAAATGGATTACAGCTTCCAGTTGCATACGCATCAAGATCCTTTACGAAAGGTGAAAGCAACAAGAGCACTACAGAACAAGGATTAGCAGCTATTCATTGGGCAATAACACACTTCAGACCATATATTTATGGTAGACACTTCACCGTCAAAACAGACCATAGAGCACTTACCTACTTATTTTCAATGGTAAATCCCAGTTCCAAACTAACACGAATGAGACTTGAATTGGAGGAATATAATTTTACGGTAGAGTATCTAAAGGGTAAAGATAACTATGTAGCCGATGCGCTCTCTAGAATAACCATCACAGACTTGAAAAATATACAAACAAACAATACAATTCTGAAAGTCACTACCAGAAACCAAAGTAGACAAAAATCCTGCGCAGGAAAAGAACAAATAGAACTGCATAAGCAATCTATAGAGAAAGCTTCAGAGCCCAACGTATATGAAGTCATTAATAATGATGAAGTACGTAAAGTAGTGACCTTGCATGTAAATAATAAGATGTGTTTATTTAAGCACGGAAAGAAAATTACAGCAAGATATGATGTTAGCGATTTGTATACTAATGGAACCATTGACTTAGGTCAATTCTTTCAAAGGCTTGAAAAGCAGGCCGGTATTCACAAAGTCAGCCAACTCAAGGTGGCACCGTGGGAAAATATCTTTGAACATGTTTCAATTGATAATTTTAAAATTATGGGCAATAATATATTGAAATCATTGAGAGTAGCGCTACTCAACCCGGTGACCGTAATAAAAAATTATAAAGAAAAAGAAGCTATATTGTCTACATTCCATGATGATCCAATACAAGGTGGTCATACAGGCATTACAAAAACCTTGGCCAAGGTCCAGAGATACTATTACTGGAAAAATATGTCCAAAGACATAAAAGAGTACATAAAGAAATGTCCTAAATGCCAAAAGTCAAAAACGACTAAACATACTAAGACCCCACTAACTATAACCGAAACTCCACAAAGACCTTTCGATATAGTAATTGTAGATACTATAGGTCCACTTCCAAAATCTAATAATGGAAACGAATACGCAGTAACACTCATTTGCGATTTAACTAAATACCTAGTAGCTATACCTATACCAAATAAAAGTGCAAATACAGTAGCAAAAGCTATATTTGAAGATTTTATTCTAAAGTACGGTCCAATGAAGACGTTCATTACGGACATGGGATCAGAATATAAAAATTCAATTATTGAAGATCTATGTAAATATTTAAATATTAAAAACATAACTTCAACTGCACACCACCACCAGACAGTAGGTACCGTGGAGCGAAGCCACAGAACACTCAATGAGTTCATTCGTTCATACATCTCAGTTGACAAAACAGATTGGGATGTATGGCTGCAATACTTCGTATATTGTTTTAATACAACCCCATCTATGGCACATGAATATTGTCCATATGAGCTAGTTTTTGGAAAAATTTCAAATCTACCAAAACATTTTAATAGCATAGATAAAATAAAACCCCTTTATAATATAGAAGATTATGCAAAGGAATCCAAATTTAGATTAGAACAGGCATTTAAAAGAGCTAGACTAATGCTAGAATCTCATAAGCTAAAACAGAAAATTAATTACGACAAAACAAGTTGCGATTTCGATCTAAAAATAGGAGATCAGGTTTTATTGAAAAATGAAACAGGGCATAAGTTAGATTTCACATATACAGGTCCTTATAAGGTAGAACAAATAGGAGACAGAGATAACATAACCATAATAAATAATAAAAATAAAAAGCAAATAGTACATAAAGATAGATTAAAACTCTTTATTTCATAATCAATTTTTATTTCATAAATATATCACGTATGGCCATACATAATATAAGACCACATAAGATAACCACATAAGATATATTGTCTACATTCCATGATGATCCAATACAAGGTGGTCATACAGGCATTACAAAAACCTTGGCCAAGGTCCAGAGATACTATTACTGGAAAAATATGTCCAAAGACATAAAAGAGAAATGTCCTAAATGCCAAAAGTCAAAAACGACTAAACATACTAAGACCCCACTAACTATAACCGAAACTCCACAAAGACCTTTCGATATAGTAATTGTAGATACTATAGGTCCACTTCCAAAATCTAATAATGGAAACGAATACGCAGTAACACTCATTTGCGATTTAACTAAATACCTAGTAGCTATACCTATACCAAATAAAAGTGCAAATACAGTAGCAAAAACTATATTTGAAGATTTTATTCTAAAGATAGATTAAAACTCTTTATTTCATAATCAATTTTTATTTCATAAATATATCACGTATGGCCATACATAATATAAGACCACATAAGATAACCAAATCTAAAATAAGAATACACATTAACGAAAAAAAAAAAAAAATTAAAAAAAAAAACAAATTAAAACCCAAAAAAAAAAAAAAAAAATTTTGGCCTTAAATAACATCATTTTTTCTCAAAGTTTGTAAAATTAATACTAGAAAATAACTCCATTATATTACGTTATTTTTCAAAAGGAGGGAGATGTAGTATGCACACATATTAAATATATATATTGAGCACCCACTGTACCAAGAGTACAATGCTTATACAATTCAAGGTCTCGGTCATCAACATAAATGCCCGAAATACGAACCGCTCGCTGTGCCTTGGCCCGCACGCTGAAAGTGCAAGTGTCAGCATAATTGCAACACGAGCGGACCTCATGCATGTGCATATATCTCCGCGCTCCAGACTAAGTGAGCATAGCTATATACTTTAGAATATAAGAATATATATACCGTCTCTCCGCTGCCGCTGTTTGCAGCGCCGCTACGGGACTTAGACCTTTTTACCTCCTAAGTAAATTGGGCTTAACGAGAACCTCTAATGAGCTTGGGGCGGCAACAACGGCTGCTCCTAAAAGACCCTAAATAAATCAAATTAAATAAATTAAATAATTGGAACACTAACTGGATCTCCTATCTTATTATTGATGGCGGGGGAACCTTAGTACACCTTTTACACCAGTCCCACAGAGCACGTAACGGGGTTTACAAAATCGAACGGTTGAAGACATTGTTGAAATCGGACATGTAAAAATTACGCATGATAAATTACATCACCATCCCCGCAACCAAATGAGTAAAAATATGAAGCGTTAATCAAAAAATTACAAATATTTTAATCCAAGGGGCAAGAATGGATAATTCGACAAAGATTATGACTGTGGTCCAAGAACAAAGCTTGATGTTGCAGAAGCTAATGGTGGCGGTTAAGTTCAAACAGCCAAACAACTGAATCGATGAAGATGAATTGGAAATGCTCAGATGGTTTTCGGCTTTCAAATCTAAAATACCGAGTAAAAAATACCAATAAATAAGGCAGGTTTTATTTTATGTTTCATAGAAGCGGTATGGATCTTTTTGGGAAAAGGATGTTCCCGAAAACATAGACTTATTTTTTATATATATGGACGTTGATGCACTACGAGCAGTACAAACAAGTGGCCCAACGATACCAAGCACGTGCTTGTTACGCGCGGGACCCTTTATCAATTAGGGCAAAAATGCGAGTTCGCGAGGAAAATATATGAAACAAATACTACAAATACTACAACTAAGATTGAAGCAAAGGAGATAAAATGTTAGTTTTTAATACGGGGATAGATGTTGAAGTGCAAATTAAATGATAAAGATTGTTATAATTTTTACATAGAACACGAAAGGGCTCATGCAGTGTAAAATTTGATGTACATCGAGGCAAATTAAGAGGGTAATAATTTCGTGTTAGTCTAACGGGAACATTAAAAGTTAAACGGTTTACCAGTTCTACGGAGTCAATATCACCTTTTATAAGATTTTGCATAAAAATAGTACCAAGCATTATTCTACGGTTTTCAAGTGAAGGTAAATTAAGCAATAGTAATCTACTCTGGTAGGAAGGTAGCCTTACGTTTTGATCCCAGTTCAAACTACGAAGGGCAAAAAGGAGAAATTTTTTTTGCACCGACTCAATACGGTCGATGTGCACTTGGTATTGTGGACTCCAAACTGAAGAACAATATTCCAAAATAGGACGGACAAGGGAGGTATATAATAATCTGGTTGTATAAGGGTCATCAAATTCCTTTGACCAACGCTTTATAAACCCAAAAACACTCATAGCTTTATTGACAGTGACCATTATGTGGCAATGAAATTTAAGTTTTGGGTCAAGAAGAACACCTAAATCGTTAATTGAATATATACGGTGGAGTGGTGTATTTTGAAGAGAATAACTGATAAACGTAGGAGTACCCCTATAAAAAGTCATAACGTTGCATTTAAGGCAGTTCAGATTTAAAAGATTGTACTCACACCATCCCTGAAAACAATCAATATCTGACTGTAAGTTGAAACCGGACCCTACATCTTTATATGATAAAAAAGCTTAACATCGTCAGCGTACATTAGTACACGAGAATGAGCTACGATAGAGGGAAGATCGTTAATAAACAAAGTAAACAGCAAAGGGCTTAAATGACTACCTTGAGGAACTCCAGATGTCACGTTGATCATTTTAGAAACAGCGCTCTTAAATATAACCCTCTGAGTCCTACCATTCAAGTAACTTGAAATCCAAGTTAATAGATTACATGGAAACCCAAGCTGATCCAATTTGAATAAAAGGAGAGAGTGGTTAACAGAGTCAAAGGCCTTACTAAAATCTGTATATATAACGTCAGTCTGCATGTTATTCTTATATCCATTTATTACAATAGATGACAGTTCAAGAAGGTTGGTGGTGGTCGATCTTCGCTTAACAAAACCATGCTGACACGGTGATATTAGCGAGGAACATAAATGCTGCAAATGAGAAGTAATAATACATTCAAATGCTTTAGGAATTGCCGACAATTTAGAAATGCCTCTATAATTCTGGGCATCCGCCTTCGCACCCTTTTTGTGGAGTGGAATAATGAAAGAGTCCTTCCAGATAGTTGGAAAAACTGATGATGAAATAGACAAATGAAAAAGTTTAAGAATCGGTTTACAAATGGTTGAAGCACAAAACTTAAGCACACTCCCAGGGAGTCCATCAGGACCGGGAGAATACGTTGGCGTTGTTGTTGCTAAATCCTTTAAAAGAGAACTTTCGGTAATTACAGGGGTAAAAATACAATTAGCCCTATTTAAGGGGTTAGGGTAGATAGGGTTTGACCAAGCAGCCGAACTATAAGTAGTTTGGAAAAACTCGGCAAATAAATCCGCAATTTCAGAATCCGACGATGTCTCTTTTGAGTTTAAACGTACCGATGAAGGCAATGCCGAAGACTTACGCTTGGCATTAACGAAGTTATAAAACTGCTTCGGATCATTTGAAAACTCGAATTTACATCGATTTAAATACATGGGATAGCAATGACTGTTGAGAACATTAAAATCTGAACGAGCCACAACAAATTTCGCAAAATCAGATGGCTTACCCGTTTTTTTATACTTTTTATAAGTGTTGGATTTAAGATTTTTAAGTCTTTGAAGCGCATTGTTAAACCAAGGAGGCCTGTTTAGCTTCGGAGGAAGACTGTCAGGAACGCATTCGTCAAAAAAAGTGTTTAAAACGCTATAGAAAAGTTCAATTGCACTGTCAATATCCATGCAATTGTACAAATCAGTCCAATTATATTGCGAAATCATGTAGTTTAGTTTATTATAGTCACATTTACGAAAGCATCTCCTTTTAGTTTGAGGAACTAAAGGAGAAAGGGTATCAGTACAGGGGAGGCCAATTGTCAATTCCAAAGTTGGATGATATCGGTCTTCAGGTACAACAAGTGCGTCAATTCTAGCTACAGTGACTTCATGCGGATCTAAAACAAATACTAGATCTAATTGTCTATTTAATGAATTTCGTATAAAGCTTACTTGCTGTAACGATAATTCTAAAAGGCCATCCACAAAATCATGGGCGGATAAAGGAGTAGCGACAAGTGAATCAGTGGGAAGAGACCAAGAGATATTGGGGAGATTAAAGTCACCCAAAACAATCAAAAGGTCTCTGTTGGAAAGAAAGGATACAACAGATTTTATAGCAGACAGATGGTGCTCATAAATTATTAAATCAGAGCCAGGAGAAATATAAGAGCAGGTTACAAAAATAGATAAGGATTGAATGGAAACTTTGACACTAACAAATTCAATATCGTTAGGGATATGAATGTTAAGTCTCTCCGATGTTAAACTAGAGGTAACGGCAATCAGTACACCACCCCCCCTACGCGGGAAGCGATCGGTCCTGTAGGAGTTAAAGTTCATTGACAAAACTTCAGAGTCAGATATCTCTGGTTTCAGCCAAGTTTCCGTAAAAGCCAAAATATCTTCAGTAAATGCAGAGGAGTCAGCATAAAGCTTTGGTAGCTTCATATTTAGTCCTCTAACATTTTGATAAGCCAAAAATAAACCTGTTAGTTTTTTGGCACAGCGGAAGGCCTATTATTAGGCACAGTGGAAAGCCGATTATTAGGCACAGTGGGAGGCCTGTTATTTGTTCTCGGTTTATTGGGAACAAATTCTTTTATTACCAAATCATCATTAAGCCAAAAGCTTTCAGAAAGTAGTACATTAAACACATCAGGCGGAGCAAATATTTTAAAAGAAGATATCCTACGGGCGTACGAAAATCGAAATTGTTCAACTTCAATGTCCTCGGATGGGAATTTTTCACGTATGAATTCCATAACATCCTCAGATTTGGTATCCGGGGTAAATCTAGAAACAAACAATTGCTTCCTATGTGGAACAACTGAAAGTTTCTTACGCCCCCCAGCAGCAGTCTGAACCTCACTCAGCTGGGACCCAGAAGCGGTTCCTACTGTATCTACAGTCAGCACCGACTTCTGTGACTCAGGTTGGCATCCAGAAACAGGGTCACCTCCGGAACTGGCTGTTACCATAGGCACAGGTGGCTCGCTTACTCCTGTGCTGACCGGAACTGCTGCAGCTACCGAGTTCAATGTATTGTTTTGTTTCACAGTCTTATTAACCGCCCCTGAGCTGGCTTTTTTGCGTTTAGGCGACTCGGTTAATAATAATTTCTTATTATTAAATTGGTCTCAAACTGAGTTGAACCCGTCAATAAGCTGTTTGAAAACTCGAGAAAGGTTCAATAGTCCGTCTCGAGTCTGCCTCATAAAGCTGCTCATTTCGACTGTCATTTCCTTGCAGGACTCACATGCCCACATGAGACCGGTACGCATTTCAATGAAGTCTTTAACTCTGCCAGTAAATCCTGCACATTTGACGTGCATGACCGAATCGCAGAGCCAACAGATAACAAAAGAATCTTTGGTTGACGTCGGAAGAGAACAATTTTTCTTTGTACAGATAAGGGCCATTTTATAGGTAAAAAAGGTTATTTAAAGAAATAGAAAATAAAATTTGGAAAAATACCACGAGTAAATTTGGCACTGGGATCAAATTCCAAAACAGCAAAAAACACAAAACACGTAAGTATAAGAGCGCGAGATCGCGAATTAAGTCGAGAGCAAGAGAGCGCGAGAGAAAAAATGTTCAATCGACTGAGCGTGGCTTGTGGGGCACCAACAACAAAACGAACGAACAGTTACAATGTAAAGCGAGAGAGAGAGAGACTATGAGAAAAGCACCCAAGAGTCTACAAGAAATTTGGCAGGTTCCGAGAGAGCGAAATTACAGTTATAATAGAGCGGAAAAGAGAGAGAGAGAAAGAGAGAGAATAGAAGAGCAAATTTAGAGAGTGCAAAATAACACCAACAAAGCCAAGATATTAAACAAATCTAATGGAAATTGTTTAAATAACTAAACCACATACCCGTTAAACAGGGAGATCTATTTAAAACACTAACGCGATTGTTAGGCAAACTTTGTTAGTAAGCTAAACACAAAACACTTGCGAAAAAATCACAAAAATAAATCAAAAACTCAGAGCACAGGTAAACACAACCGTTCACAAGCGACGCTAAATCGATTTTTAAGGAGAGCTTTCGGATGGAGAAGGGAACCTTTATGTTTTTGGTGGATCGACTAGAAGTTTTGCGGAAGAGGAATACCAACTGGCGATACGCGATTCCTCTTGCTATTGCCTTGTACACTTTAGCTTCCTCTGCGGAGTATCGGGCTGTTGCAAGGCTTTTAGGAATTGCACACAACACTGTCTGCAAAATTCTCCATGTATTTTGCCGCGGAGTTTGCAAGCGAATATATGTCTCCCAATTACCTTACTCCTGAAAAAGTGGAAGAGTGCGTTAAGGGGTTTAAAGAAATTGGGTTTTCTCAATGTCTCGGTGCAATTGGTAAGAAATAAATTTTAACTTATCTACTAAATACATAATATGTGTTAAAAAAAAATATATATTTTTAGATGTGTGCCACATCGAAATAAAACCGCCAGCAGCAGAAACAGTCCACTATCATAACTACAAAGGCTGGTACTCAACCCATTAGGGCACTTAAAGGCCAGGTTTCGCTTCATTGGGGAAGGACTTGATAGCCAATACAAGAATAATGTAGTTTCATTGAGAAAGGACTTGATAGCCAATACAAGAATAATGTGGTTATTATAGCTTGTTGCATATTGCACAATTGCACATATTGCAGTCAAGTCAAATTAATATGTCCGGAGATTTCAACCATCCAGCGGAACAAATAAAATCAGCTATTGCAAATTACTGTTTAAACAGAAACCAATAAAATATTGAGACATACATTTTTGCTTCAATTTAATTAAAATAATTAATTTTATTATTTTAAAAATAGTTAATACAATTTTTTTGTTATTCCCTAAAGAACTTAAGTAGTTCGGATTGGAATTTTTCCTGGCTTCTTGCAATTCGTTCAAGGATTGCGGTTTTTTTTATTTATGATCGTCGTAGGAATTCTGCTGCTCCCTTGTGAGCTCTAGTCTCTCCCAAGCGATCTCTACAAGCTCGGCATGATGGTCTTGCTTTGCACGCTTTGCAGAAGAGGCACCGCTGGCAGAGATTGCAGATATTTCTGATGTGTTGGTAGAGATCCCACGAGCGCTACAGCTTGGCGATTCGGAATCCTCGGGGTTTAGTTCCATGGTCTCCACTAAGTATTCCTCAACATCTGCATTGAACACAGTTTATTTAATTAATAAATAAAAAACAAAGAAATATATAATTCTGCAAAGTATTCGCCTCCATGCTGTGTATGCGAAACTGGCCGAGAAATGAGTGCACCTTGTCAAAATGCTGCCAGGAAGAAGGAGTTCCGCCGCTTGGACCTATTTTATTATACCCTTGCTGAGGGTATTATAATTTCAGTCAGAAGTTTGTAACGCAGTGAAGGAGACGTTTCCGACCACATAAAGTATATATATTCTTGATCAGCACCAATAGCCGAGTCGATCTAGCCATGTCCGTCTGTCCGTTTCTATGCGAACTAGTCTCTCAGTTTTAAAGCTATCGCGATGAAACTTTCCAAAAAGTCTTCTTTCCATTGCAGGTAGTACATATGTCGGAGCCGGATCGGACCACTATATCTTAAGGCTCCGATAGGAATAATCAAACAAATATGAAACCTATTACAATATGGTCAAATAGGCCCATAGGCCATATTACAATATGGTCAAAGGGAGCCTAATACCATATTACAATATGGTCAAAGGGGGCCTTAGATCATATTGTAATATGGTATAAGGCTCCCTTTGACCATATTGTAATATGGTCTATAGATGCCTTTGACCATATTGTGAGATGGTCTAAGGCTCCCTTTGACCATATTGTAATATGGTCTAAGGCTCCCTTTGATCATACTGTAATATGGTCTAAGGCTCCCTTTGACCATATTGTGATATGGTCTAAGGCTCCCTTTGACCATATTGTAATTTGGTCTAAGGCTCGCTTTGACCATACTGTAATATGCTCTAAGGCCCCCTTTGACCATAAAGGCTTCCATATTGTAATATGGCCTAAGGCCCCACTTGACCATGTTGTAATTTGGTATAAGGCTCCCTTTGACCATATAGTAATATGGTCTAAGGCTCCCTCTGACCGTATTGTAATATGGAATATGGCTCCGTCTGACCATATTGTAATATGGTCTAATACCCTATTCCCACAGAACACCATCCACCTTCCCCCATCTCTTTGACGGATGTCGGAATTTTTTGTTCCAAAATTTTCCCACTTATTCCCCCATCCAAAACTATTGTTACCAAACCAACTGTTTCTAGTCGATATTTGGCCGATAGTTGTCCCGGACACCCAAGAAATTATTGACATTGTCAATATAAATTTGAATATTAATGAAAAAGCAAATATAATGATAACAAAAACCTGCAGGAAAACGGAAGCAGAAGACATCGGAAGGTTGATCTGGCCAGCGTATATGTATTTCTCCTAATTTATCTATGGCAGAACAACATTGTTGCGAGCAGTTAGGAAGAATTCCCTATAAAGATGTCCCAGCCCATAAGGTCTAAGGATCCCTTTAACCATATTGTATTATGGTCTGAGGCTCCTTTTGACCATATTGTAATATGGTATAAGGCTCCCTTTGGCTATATTGTAATATGGTCTAAAGCTCCCTTTGACTATATTGTAAAATGGTCTAAAGCTCCCTTTGACTATATTGTAATTTGGTCTAAGGCCCCCTTTGACCATATTGTAATATGGTATTAGGCTCCCTTTGACCATATTGTAATATGGCCTATGGGCCTCTTTGACCATATTGTAATAGGTTTAAGGCTCCCTTGACCATATTGTAAAATAGTCTTAGGCCCCCTATGACCATATTGTAATATGGTCTAAGGCCCCATTTGACCATATTGTTATATTGTCTAAGGCTCCCTCTGACCATATTTTAATAAAGTCTAAGGCTCCTCTTGACCATATTTTAATATGGTCTAAGGCTCCCTTTGACCATATTGTTAAATAGTCTAAGGCCCCCTTTGTCCATATTGTAATATTCTCTAAGGCCCCCTTTGTCCATATTGTAATATGGTTTAAGGCCCCTTTTGACCATATTGTAGAAAAAAACCAACTATACCAGCACATTTCTTATGCACCATGGCTTCAATATCCGGTTTAATTTTTATTTTTCCAATTTTTATTTAAAACTTGAAGGATAATCGTTATTTTTTAAGTTTTTTATAAAAAGTAATGATTATTTTTTGAGTTTTATTTGAGATCTAGAAATAATGATTATTTTTTTGTTTTATTTTCCGCTTGACAAAGAACGCTTACTTTTTGATTTTTATTTTCTGATTGAAAAATAAAACTTATTCCTTGAGTTTTATTTTTTGATTGAAAATAAAACTCGAACTCCGATTTCTTTGAACTTAAGACGGTTAGCTATAAAAGCGGTCAGGAAATATACTAAGTAGACCACGGCCAACACATTAAGGGTACTTTCAATTTTATACAATTACCAAAAACCGCCAAATACTATGGAAAAATACTCTCTCTAAAACTTACATATATGTAATTATGTAATATGTAATTAATCCAAATCAGGGCCAAGTTTAAGTTCGACTGAACAAGCGTGAATTTTAAAATGTAATTAAGAAATGCAAATTGGCTTGATTTAAGATTTTGTATAGACAGTTTTTATTTTATACATTTAATTTTACAAAAAGCAATTTTTCTAAGGAGTCGCTCGAAAGGTTTGTTCTCATTTCCGTTAGTACTAATTTAAGTGCAGAAAAGGACCATTCTACGCTTACTTGCCTTGCTGGAACGCAGTGAACAACCATAGCCAGTAGATACAAGTTTGGGTAAACGAATTTTTTTTCCTCCCAGTATACCATAATATCTGTACCTAAATCGATCGGTTTGGGGTTATAATTATCGATTTCACTGCAAGCAATTTTGAGGTCAGAATCCATTTCATCATCCGAGTTTTCATCGTTCGACTCAACTTCAATAGAATTAAGGAACTCGTTCAATAAGGATTCGGAATTTGACGAACTCCTCGACGATGTTGATGGTTCCTCCCTCGGAACAACTTGATCATTACCCTATTTAAGAATTTATTTTTTTTTAATAATATATATTATATATATTGACCATATTAATATATATTGACTTACGTTGCGGTGAACCCTTTTAATTTGTGAGAAAAGCTTTTTTAAGCTGGTCCGTGCTGTGACAAGGCTGGAGGTGTTTTTTATAAAAGCTCGACGAATTCTCGGATCCAGATAAACCGCTGATAGAACGGCTCTGTTCTCCAGCAAAGTAGCTTCCCTTTTCTGTAGGCAGTCTTCCAACAAGATGCTATTGGGAGTAGACATTGCCTTTATAGACAATTTGAGCTCCAGCCACATTTTATAGAAATCTCCCATAAAAAGTTGCTCGCTCTGAAGCTTCTTCGTGGCTACGTAAACAGGCTCCAGTATATCAACAATACCTTTTATTGATTCCCAGTCCGAAGAGTCCAGATTTTGAGGTAGATTCTTCTCTTGCTCACAAAATTGTTTGAAAAGTAAAACATCAACATCGTATAAGTTGAATTCTAACGAGTGGCTACATCCACTTCTGGCTGGGGAAGACCCTTTGCGATAGTCATAAGCCTATTAAAAAAAACTGTAACAATAAAATATGTGTACTGATTCAATGAAACATACCTGTATATAGGTGTCCTCAACGTTTTGACCACCTTTCGAGCTTTGTAAATTATTTCGTGACAGCCAAGGTTTTGCAGAAAATCCTTTACACTCAATTGTAGGGTGTGTGCTGCACATTTAACTGATTCGATTGAATAAACCTTGATATCCTGAAGTAAGCTTTCTTCATCGATCTCTTCTTCATGATCGCTACGTTCGTTCTCAACATCCTGATTTAAAAGGTCTACGGTCTTTAACATATTTTTGCCGTTATCTGTGGTTACGCAGAAAACTTGTGTTTTCGAAATATTAAAGTCCATTAAGATTGATTCGACCTCATCACAAAGATTCATTGCTGTATGTCGCCTATGCAATTCAATGAGACCCAATGTTTTAATGCAAATACGCCTGCCATCGTAGTATTATACATTGATGCCCAATATTCCACGACTACAGCGAGTCGCAGGGTCCATTTTAAGGCTAAGGACTTTTGACTTTAGTGACAATCGAATTGTGTCCTTGATCTCATCACTTTTTTTCGCGACTACGGCCATTACATTTCGTGATGAAATTGGATTCATGCCGAGCCCACTAAAAATTTGCCCCGATAGCACTTTGAAGGGTTCCGAATCCAAAAAAGAAAACGGCATTTTTTCGGTCGTCACAAAGCTGATGCAAGCTTCTGTAACTTCCTCTTTGCTTAGGCTCACTGAGAATTTTATTTTATTTCTGGAGGATTTTCTCCGGCTCGTTGGGTGTTTTGATTATTAAATACCTCATCATGCTGCTCTTGCAAATGTCGCTTTAAATTTGACACGTAACAAATGACACGTACAAATTTTGCACTCCGATACATTTGTTGTCGCGTTAAAACTGAAATAATCGCGAGGACGATTATTAAGTTTGCGTCCCATTTGAAGAGAAAACTAACGCGAGTTTTATACACAAAATCGCAATTTAAAAAATTTCAAGTTGTGACAACGTAATACTGATTTTAACCAAGATGTCATAAATTATTGGCCAGAACTATTTGGGAATTACAAAAGTATACGCCAAACGAATTGATTTCTCTTAATTATGCAACATAAAACAAAAGAAAAAATAAAATTCTTTTAAGCTGTAATCAAACCCTTTACCGTACCACACTTAGTCAGTCACACTTAATCTTGGTCACCTTTCTGCCTTTCAAACACATAACTCCTGATTTGGCTTCATTATATATATTATTTTTGGCGGTTTCCGGCAATTGTATAAAATTGAAAGTGCCCTTAATGTGTTGGCCGTGGTCTACTTAGTATATTTCCTGACCACTTTTATAGCCAACCGTCTTAAGATCAAAGAAATCGGAGTTTGAGTTTTATTTTCAATCATTGGTCTAAGAATCAATTTGACCATATTGTAATATTGTCTATGGCTCCTTTGACCATATTGTAGTATGGTCTAAAAATCCCTTTGACCATATTGTAATATTGTCTGAGGCCCCTTTGACCATATTGTAATATTGTCTAAGGCCCCCTTTGACCATAAAGGCTTCCTTTGACCATATTGTAATATGGTCTTAGGCCCCGCTTGACCATATTGTTATATGGCCTAAGGCCCCATTTGACCATATTGTAATATGGAATAAGGCTCCCTTTGACCATATAGGAATATGGTCTAAGGCTCCCTCTGACCATATTGTAATATGGCCTATGGCTCCCTTTGACCATATTGTAATATGGCATATGGCTCCTTCTGACCATATTGTAATATGGTCTAAGGCCCCCTTTAAAGGCTCCCTTTTAGCATATTGTAATATGTTCTAAGGCTCCCTATTACCATATTGCAATATGGTCTAAGAATCCCTTTGACCATTGTAGTATGCACACAAATTAAATATATATATCGAGCACCCACTGTACCAAGAGTACAGTGTTTATACAATCCAAGGTCTTGGTCATCAACATAAATGCCCGAAATACGAACCGCTCGCTGTGCCTTGGCCCGCACGCTAAAAGTGCAAGTGTCAGCATAATTGCAACACTAGCGGACTTCATGTATGTGCATATATCTCCGCGCTCCAGGCTAAGTGAGCATAGCTATTTACTTTAGAATATAAGAATATATAGGCCGTCTATCCGCTGCCGCTGTTGGCAACGCCGCTACGAGACTTACACCTCTTTACCTCCTAAGTAAATTGGGCTAAAAGAGAACCTCTTACGAGGTTGGAGCGGCAACAACGGCTGCTCCAATAAATAAATAAATAAATAAGTGAATTGGAACATTACCTGGATCTCCAATTTTTTTATTGATGGCGGGGGAAACTATACACCTTTTACATGGCGACCGTGAATCGGATGTAAATTTGTCGAGGACATTGACCGCAATTGAAAAGAAAATGGAAACATTACAACTATTATATGGCTGATCTATTACATGGCAACGCAACAACATTAGCAACAGACAAACCGAAAATAATAATCGCAGTGAGTAGAGTGTGATGTGTGCTAAACGCGTTGGTGTGG
Organism: Drosophila pseudotakahashii; assembly: GCA_035046095.1. NCBI lineage: Eukaryota > Metazoa > Arthropoda > Insecta > Diptera > Drosophilidae > Drosophila > Drosophila pseudotakahashii. The sequence continues at coordinate 15,260 of JAWNOE010000008.1, forward strand.
TGAAAAAGTTAAAAGCCAGAAGGGCTGAGTTACTGAAGCTACTAAATAGCTGAAGTAAATTAAATTGGAACAATTCGGTAAAATTACATGCCGAACTTGAATATATAAAATATTTTTTTAGTGAAAGGAAAACCACAGCCACACACACATCCACCTACCATGCAATTACAAGGGGTGGAGTGAGTGAGTGGCAGAAAGAGCGGTTGCACCTCGTAGGTGCTCCGCAAAAAGTACAAGAAATCTCGCGTTGTGGCAGCGCGAGACGTTCCAAAGAGCATCCCGCAGATGCACGCGGCGCCGTAGACGACTTACCCGTGGAGGCCCGACTCCAGGTGATCGATGGAGCCCGTAGTCAGGGCCGCCCCAAAACCCAGCATGGGTCAGAGGTGAGAGCACTTTCCGCGGGAACTTTCTCTTTCGCGTCTCTTTGTCTTTTTCTTCACAACTCTCTTGCGACCAAATGTGGCGGCGACCACAACAACAAGCCGGTCACGCTAGCTGACCGCTCGATCAGCTGCTGGCCAGTGTTGGTAAACGTGCGAGGAAGGCCCATCTGGCAACGCCGTATCCCTATCTAGGCACCCGTCCGCTAGGGGCGCTGGCGTAATGACTGTCAGAAGCTGCTTGCTACAGGTTGCACATGCAAGCTAATGTAGCATACATCTCCGGGCTGCTGCTCCAAATCCTTGACTAAAGGATTCGGAATCGGAATCACCGACACGGTTTGCACAAAGGGGAAAAAAAGGTGTTAAAAGGTCAAGGAGCGGACTAACAGCCAACCCCACCGCCTAGGCGGTACACCGCAAACTGGGGCTCTGGCGACCGAGCAGGAGCGGTATAGCTTCCACCGGCAAAGCCATGGGGAAACTCATGTCCACCGTGGGATCCCAACTGTGCCCTCAATCCACTCTCCGGAAAATCCACGTAGCGTCTGACCCATACTGGGCGGCTGCGTGGTCTGCGTGTGTGCCATAGTGGCTGGCAGTCACGACACCTGGCAGCAGGTATAAAATGCACAACCTGGCAGTAGTTATAAAATGCACAACCTGGCATTAGGTATAAAATGCATCAATGGAAGGAATGTCGACTAAAAACGAAACTACCCCAGGTGGCAACCACACAAGTGGAAATCTACCCGTGGGATCTCCCACGGCCAGGGCACGGATTCTGGAGGCCCTAAATCCCATTCTGGAAAACAAACCTGGCGAGGCGGTGGCGAACTTGGCCGCCTCGAACGAAATCAAGGGCACGGAAGCATCCGGAGCGTTCAAGAGCAGCTCGAAGCTTCTCAGGTCACCCGTCCCGAAAAAACCCACGGGCCTGCCGCTGCCACGAGAAGATGATGCGGTGCAGGACGCGGCCAAGCGTCAAAGGGACCCAGGCAGCCCAACTGATGGGCAGAGAACGACCTCTGCCAAGAGGGCCAAAGCGGACCAGGAGCTCACGGGACTAGAACAGCTCGCGGAGATTGGAGTGCTTCTCGACGAAGTCATCCATCTCACGAGTGTCATGCAGGTGCGTCACATCAATGTGCCCATGAAAGCAATGTTCTCGAGGATTAAGTCCCTCCAAGAAGGTGCATTGAGCTCCCTCAGCCAAGCAGGGGACTCCCATATGTGCCCATGGAGTGCATGAAATGCAAAGGTCCACTCCGAAACAGCGAGAGCAAGGAGCAACAGACGCCGGTTTGTCTAAAACAGGACAATGCCGCACAAACCGAGTTCTGGCGAAACGCGACACAAGGCCCAACGGCCACCAGCGCGGTGCAGAAGGACCCGTGGCGAAGGCTCAGCCAACCCTTAGAGCGCCCCCGAGTTCGCAGCAGGCAAAGAGAAGAAAACCACGAGATAATGGCAAAACCAGAGGCCCCCGTTAAATACAGCCGCGAGAGGCAGCGATGGAAAAGACGCGACCACTGCCTGGAGAAAGGCTGCTCCGAAAAAGCGAAACCGAAAGCCTAACCGCCCGGACGCCCTCATAGTGGAAGCCAATGGCAAGACCTACAGCGAAGTTCTAGCTATGGTCACCCGCAGGGAGGACGGCAAGCTGCAAAGCCTCAGCACGCGAGTAAATAAGGTCAGGCGTACAGCGAATGGGAACCTTCTTCTGGAGCTCAACAGAAGCGAGGACAACAGCACGGAGGAAATAAAATAGAGCCTCGAGGCGGTTCTTGGAGAAGCGACTGCGGTGCGAGCGCTATCCGAAAGCGCGAGGACGAAGACGGTGGTGATAAACGACCTGGATCCACTTGTGGTGGCCGAAGATGTCACCAAAGCTCTGGTGGACCAATTTGCCGTGAACGCCGAATCTGTGAAGGTGAGGAGTCTCCGTCCATCATACAGGGACACTCAGACGGCAGTAGTTGGGCTGGCGAGCAAAGACGCAGAAGCGGTTCTTGGTAAGGGCAAGATCAAGATAGGATGGTTCATCTGCAAAGTGAAGGAGAGGGACTCGCAGACCAGGTGCTACAAGTGCCTGGAGATTGGACACTTTGCTGCAAAGTGCCGCAGCAAAGTAGACAGAAGAGGGTGCTGCATCAAATGTGGAAAAACGGGGCACAAAATCGCTCAATGCCCTAACGAGAGCGTATGCTTTTTATGCACCGAAGGAGGTCCAAAGTCGAGGAACCACCAAGCAGGAAGCAGGCGGTGTCCCCACGCCGCAAAAAGAGCCGTAGCCAAACCCCGAGAATGGAAGTGATCCAGATAAACCTGAATCACTGCCGTGCTGCGCAGGACCTACTTCTGCAGACAGTGAGGGAATGTATGGCGGATCTGGCTATCGTCAGTACCGAACCAAGTAAAGGACAATGGCGACTGGGTAACAGACACAACCGGCAAGGCGGCGATATGGCTGTGCAGGAGAAACGGCAAATCATTCCTGGACGTGCGTAAGGGATCGGGTTTCGTCCGAGCTTGAGTAGGCGAATCGTGGGTCTACAGCTGCTATCTAGCACCTAGTCTCTCCAAGGTGGACTTTAGCCGTGCACTGGACACGATCGCCTTTGATGCAAGGGGCCGTCACCCTACCATCATCGCAGGCGACTTCAACTCGTGGGCCGAAGAATGGGGGTGTCCCAGCACCAACAGCAGGGGGCGCACCTTACTAAGAGCCTTTGCAACGCTAGACGTTGTGCTGCTAAACGAAGGGACGCAGGAGACGTTTAATCGGGCCGGAGCAGGGTCTATCATAGACCTCACCTTTGTGAGCTCCCCGCTAGCCCGACGTTCTCACTGGAGAATCGGCGACTTCTGCACGGCCAGCGACCACGAGGCAATACTTTGCACAGTGGGCACACGCCCGCGTCCAGGAACGCGTCGTGACGGAAGCAGACGCAAACACCAATGCTGACGGGATAGCAGCCAGCCTGGAGGATGCGTGCAGGGCAGGTATGCTGCAGCGCAAAGCGTTTAGGAGAGACCATGAGCCTGTACCCTGGTGGAACTCCGATATAGCGACCCTTAGAAGGACATGCCTCAGAGCAAGAAGAGCTCTACAACGCTCAAGAAGGACGGACAGGGCCGAAGCTGCACACGCCGCCTTCAAGCAAGCCAGGAGGTCCTTGAAGCACGCCATCCAGGACAGCAAACGGAAATGCTTCCTGAAGCTATGCGACGCAGCCGAACAGATCCGTGGGGTGGGGCCTACAGACTCGTGGTTAAGCGTGTAAATGCAGGCAGCCGCTCTCCAACGGACCCGGAAGCCCTGAGTGAGATCGGTCACACACTGTTCCTTTCGGGTAGCGTCAAGGAGAGCACACTATGCGAAACGGGGCCTACGTGGGAGATCGAGGCAATAACGGAGACAGAGGTTGCTGAAGCAGGACGCAGCCTGCAGAACAATAAAGCCCCAGGACCCGACGCAGTGCCCAACAAAGCAATGAAGCTGGCGCTTGGGACTCTGCCGGGTACTTTCGCGGCGCTCTACAACGCCTGCCTGCTGCTCCTGAACAAACCTGGGAAGCCACCTGGTGAAGCTTCCTCCTACAGGCCATTTTGTTTGCTCGACACAGTCGGCAAAGTGTTCGAGAAGCTCATCTCGAAGCGGCTAATCGACAGCTACCTTGACGAAAGGATGCTGCTGTTCGATACGAGCGAAGGCCCAAAGGAGTACAATGTTACTGCTGGGGTGCCACAAGGATCGGTCCTGGGCCCCTTGCTGTGGAACGTAATGTACGACAGAGTGCTGAGGCTTCCCATGCCTGCCAACGTCCATGTGACTGGATTCGCAGACGACGTCGCCATTACGATTGTGGCTAAGACAACAGCCGAAGTGGAGTACATGGCCAACACAGCGGTAAGGAAGGTGGAGTCATGGTTGTCACTTGCCGGGCTCCAACTAGCGGCGCACAAGACAGAGGCTGTTCTTATAAGCAGTCGGCAACTCGTCGAGACAGCCAAGCTGACGGTTGGCGGGGTTGACGTAGTTTCCCAAAGAGCAGTCAAATATCTAGGCGTCATGATCGACACCAGGCTGTCTTTTAAAGAGCATTTTTAGTATGCCAACAAGAAGGCCGCAGCGACCGCAAGTTCACTCTCGCGGATTTTACTGAACACGAGGGGCCCAAAGCAGGAACGGAGGAAACTCTTGGCGAACGTCGTTACGTCCCAAGTCTTGTATGCCGCCCCGATATGGGCTAAAGCCGCCACGACGCCCTCTTACATGAGTGGCTTGGCACGCACGCATAGACTGTGTGCCATTAGAATATCCTGCGCCTTCCGGACGATCTCCGAGGAAGCGGCGTTGGTCATCGCTGGTCTAGTTCCAATAAACGAGCTAGTAAGAGAGGCAGCAGAAGTGGAGGAAGCGGTTACGAGCACGGACGACCTATCTAGGAGTGAGGCGCGACAGCTCGCGAGACAGAGATCGATCTCTTTTGTGGCAGGAGAGATGGGACTCCGCAACTTCTGGACGCTGGACACACGCTCTCATTCCAGTCTTGAGTCCATGGCTGGAAAGAAAGCATGGGCAGGTGGATTTCTACCTGACCCAGATTCTGAGTGGACACGGGTGCTTCCGGTCGTACTTGAAGAAGTTCGGACACGACACAAGGGACGGATGCCCAACCTGCGGCTCTGGAATCGAGGAGGGCGCAAACCACGCAAACCACGCCTCAGCACGCTAGTGCCTATAATGCTAAGGGGTCAACTGGAGTGGGACGACACGGCCAAATTCGCCGCGTCTTTAATGCAAAAACTCAGGAAAGCTGAGAGAGAGAGGAGAGAGCTGGCCACGTAAGCTGTCGCGGTTGTGCGAAGCATTGCTTTGCGGCCGTACCGCACAACTTCTTCAGTTTATGTCCATTTTCTATATGTATATTTGTCAGTAGATGTAAGTTAATAAAGCACAAAAGGAATACAAAAAAAAAAACCATGCAATTACAAGTCTCGCTAAAGCTAATCTAAAATTACCTCCGCCACAGAAAAAGGAAATACCTTAATTAACGAAGAAGTGCCCACTGTCAGGTACCACTGCGCTCGCCCCATTGCGAGAACACCTGTGCAGCTAGCACCGGTGCCCCAACATAAAAAAAAACCATCGAGGAAGTCCAGCCTGTGCAGCCAGCACCGGTGCCCCAACATAAAAAGAAACATCGAGGAAGTCCAGCCTGTGCAGCTAGCACCGGCCACGTCTTGTCAATCAAACGAGACCAAGGAAAAGTGAGCCGACAGCGCTTCATAGAGCGCATATTTTTTTTAACCATGCACTGCGTTGCATAATTTTTTTCATTGCACTGCGATGTATATTTTTTTATATTTTTTAAAAATTAATGTAAAATTGAGCGACATTAAAGTTGCCCAATTAGCGTGTGGCCTGAAAACCATACAAAAAACTAGGCAGGTTTTTCCATTGTTAAACAAAAATTTCTCACAATACATACGGCCCAATAGGGAAAATTTTTAATTACATGAGCCAAACTAAATGGCAAATAAATTATAAATTGAATTACACGTTAAAGTAAGCAATTATGATTCACCAGAACAGCCGTCATCTTCTGAAAAATTCATTTCGGATCGTTTTGTGGGCACACAGAATAAATTTAAAAAACTCGAATTTTTCAGAAGATGACGGCTGTTCTGGTGAATCATAATTGCTAAAGGCTCCTGCTTAACAAAATAAAAAACCGCGAATTCTTTAGAAGAATATGACTTTGTCAATTGTATTCGTATAAAAGCATCCCTTATGGCGTTTAATGAAATTAAATTAAAAACCGCGAATTCTTCAGAGGATAATGGCCGTGCCTATGTGTACTCATGTAACAGCTACTGTAACTTCAGTCGCTTCATCATTCGTTTACGATTTTTATAGATCATAAGAAAAGTGTTGTATTTAATGGTCCAATCCGCGAAAATGTTGTTGCATCTAGTAGATAAACTTCCAAAAATGGCCTTTGCTAAATTTCTATGCGATTGGATGCGAGCCGAAGACACAGGAGCGAATAGAGTTTTATTTGTGAGTTTTATGAATAAAAATCCCAAATAAAAATTATTTGAGATTTGAAAAAATAAAAATCCCATGTAAAGATTATTGGAGATTTGAAAAAATAAAAAATCTCAAATAACGATTATTTAAGATTTCAAAAAATGAAAATCTTTAAAAACGATTACTTTTGATTTTTATCATCAAAATCCTGAAATAAAAGTTTATTATATTTTTAGAACATGGAGGAAAAAACAAAATTTTTGATATATAGCACATCTATGTAGCTCAATTCCTTCTTGGTGATATTTTTCAATAACGATTATTTCGGTCCCTGCGTTAAACATAAAAAATACTATATCAGCTCATAGAAAAACACTCAAAATGGGTTTAGTAGACGTAAAAGAAGTGGACTCCACAGCAAATTTCATAAATAAAATCGAGTCCAAAACAATAAATACAGATTTAACGAACATTTTATTATCAATTATTGTCTTTATTCTGACCGCATTTATTTTGTACAAGGCACATATCTTTATGTATTTCAAAAATAGCCATACATAAAAGCCAGGCTAATGATCTGGACAAAATATAAAATATATAATGCGCCAACAATAATTATAAAAAGATGTCCGAAATAAAAAAAAAAAAAGAACTAATAGAAAACTACAAACAATCATATATAAATATGTACGTCCATTAGGGTGGACTTATTTTGTATGAAATTTCTAAGGTCATACTCTCACCCTCTTATAAATTGCCTTTTTGTATCCTTAATCCATAAAATAAAGAAGAAGTAAAAAATAATTAGTTTCAGGCGGTGCGCAACGGCTTTAAAGTTTATTACGCATATTTCAGATTCATCTAGATGCCGTAAACTTGATTTTATACTTTGACAGCTTTCCCGAGATAAGTCGTTGATAAAATTCAAGTCCCCTGGGAGTTACAGTAAATCTTCAAAATTATAATAAAAATCTCTATTTTAGTGGGAGTCACACAAAAAATAAACATACCGGGTCGGGGATCGAACGCGGTCCTTTTTATTCGGGGACAGAAGCTCTACAGGCTAGGCTACGTCCAACTGTTAATAGGTATGAAATAAACTTCTACTTGACTTTCTTTTTCGATCAGAATAAAAAACTTGACAAGTTAAGGAAGGAACAAATATATTACGATTTGAACAAGTTATTTTACTGAAACTTTAGGGCCATTGCGCACCGCCTAAACGTTGAAATAAAATGGTTCTGTTTACACATACATTTTTTTGGCATAGAAACCTACCATTTCAGATGGTGAGCTCAATCGACCTTCAAAAAGTCCACCCTAATGTCCAATATTGATACTAGAGCCCTGCATGAGTAGAGTCATAGTTCCCTTTGATTTCATGAGCCATTCGATCTATCTATGTTTTTTAAGTCATGACTTCTATGGCTCATGACTCCTATGAAACATGGCTCATACTATGAGCCATGACCTACTTCATTCATTAGAAATGTAGTGACTCCTATAGCTCATCAGCTGACTCGTATAGCTCACCTAGTAGCTCATAGGGTTCATTGTCAGCATAGAAAAGTTACATTTTTTGTTTTAACATTTCTCGACATGGATGGGCTGGAAGCAGATCAATATGTAAGTTTTTTTTCTAAGAATTTGAGTAACCGCATACAATTAAAATATTTAACACTAAGGTTTTACCCGAATCGCGCTCCGTTGGAAATGAAACACAGGACCAAGCTATAGAGAGGGAGATAAGATCATACACAAATAATATGACCCAATACACAGAAGTCTTCGATCCTTTAAAGTGGTGGGAAACAAATAAAACAAAATTTCCCCTGCTTTTCAAGGCCAGTTGCAAAATTTTGAGTGTACCAGCAAGCAGTGCCTCTTCAGAGAGAGCATTCTCCCAAGCAGGAAATCTAATTTGTGTGAAAAGGGCCGCTATTACCTCAAAAAGCCTTATGGTAAAGCAACTTATGTTTTTACACAATAACATTCGAAATCAATCCAAATTATAAGTGCAAGTTCTTACAAAAACCATGTTACTAAAAAATGGGTGTTAGACAAAAAACACGTCTGTCTAAATATAAAAATCAATTTAAAAAGTTTTCGTCTTGTGAAAAGTATTTATTTCTGTGATCTAATCAGATTAAAACATTAGAGAAATTTCAGACCTGAGTCATGAGCTATAGGAGTCATGAGCTATAGGAGTCATGAGCTATAGGAGCCATGAGGATTTAGATCAAATCAAGTAGATCATGTTAGCCATGCCATGAGCTGAGCCATTCAGATCCAACAAATTTTCCGACATGAGCTACTCGAACCTTTTTTTAAAATGTGAGTCAAAGGGCCCTATGACTCCACTCATGCAGGGCTCTAATTGATACATTGAATATAGATGCTATTTTATCAAATAATCTTATCTAATGTACAACAAAAATAAATAAATAAAAAAAAATAAACATATATATACAAAAATGAATACTACAGAGTGTATTAGAATCACTCTTGATAAGGAACCAAACTTTCAGAATAGGGTATTATCAATTATCGAAAAAGGGACTGAGGCTCTATTAATAAATGAATTAGAATATGAGTACATGAATAGGTACAACTTAGGCTTTTCCCCATTGATACATTGCTCAAGTACACAGAAGGCGATGGTATTGAGCACCATCCCGACCCTAAAAATTAAATCAGTTATTAACAATAACAAGATACTTGGAAGACATCTTTCATTGATGGTTTCGAGAATCTAGAAAATATTCCATTAAATAATAGAATGGGAGGAATTATATGAAGAACTAAATAATTTAAAAATTGATTTTGACAGATCCTATAAGGCCAGCACAGCAAAACACTGTAAACAAGCATGCCGAAATATTAGTAAACCGCTTCAATGCAGCGCGTATACTATACGCGCGTATACTATACCGGCAGTCCTTATTCAATCTGAATTATCAGACCAGGACTTGACCGACTCGGATTCTAGCGACAGCATTGTAGAAATAAAAACAACCACAATGCCTGAGGAGATAAATGCCCAAAGGGCATACATTAAAGAGATTCGTAACAGCTTTGAAGTTGGTTAACCTTACGTAAGGTACATTTGAGATTTTGGCTGTAGAAGACATCAAATCCAAAATATTTGGATCAACATTATACAGAGTCCAAAACGAAACAACAATAGAAGCTATAATTTAAAAACTGCAAGATACTATAGTCGGAGAAACATCCGAAGTAATTAAAGCCAAAATGGCAAAAACAAGCCAAAAAGGTAAAACTGCAGAAAAATTAACCACAGAAATTGACAACCTACGAAAGCTCCTAGAAGCTTCGTATATTGATGAAGGCCTATCGGCCGAACACGCTGAACACGGCCGCCTCAAAACAATATTGGAAGCAGGCAATTTTGCAACCATGAATGTAGTCGTCGTACATACAATGTAGTACTGAAATGACAGGCAATGCCAATTCCATATTGTACACCCAACGTGGAAATAATTATAGCGGTAATAATTATAAAAACAATTATCGCGGTAGAGGTAATAATCAGGGTAATTATAACAATACCAGATATTATCAAAATAACGGTTATAATCAAAATAACGGATATAGTCAAAACAATGGTTATAATAGAAATAACAATAACCACAATAACAATTACTACAATAACAACAACCGTGGTGGAAACAACCGCGGCGGAAGCAGCCGTGGGTAAAACAACAACGGTAATGGTGGTAACAACAACAACCACAATAACAACATTAGGAAGGAAAATTCCGATAATTTTCAAAACATTCAAGATAATCACATCATAAACATACAGGGTATAAGTAAGGAAGTTACCAAATCAAAAGGCTTAACTTCTATTGAAATCCCAACTTGCAAAAAACTTCCCACCTCAATTCAATGAACAGCTTACAGCATTATGTACACAGTATAGTGATGTATTCGGACTAGATACCGAATCGATCACTACCAATAATTTTTATAAACAAAAGCTGAGATTAACTGATAATGAACCCGTATATATACAAAATTTTAGAAATCCTCATAGTCAACAAGACGAAATTCAAAAACAATTCCAAAAACTCATCAATGATAAAATAGTGGAACCCTCTGTATCACCTTATAATAGCCCACTTTTGTTAGTACCAAAAAAATCACTTCCAAATTCGGAAAATAAAAAATGGCGATTAGTAATTGACTATCGTCAAATTAATAAAAAACTCTTGTCTGATAAATTTCATAGAATTTCAGAGAATGATGACTATAGCTTTCTCTGGATTAAAACCTTCGCAAGCATTTCTGTATATGGATGACTTAATAGTCATAGGTTGTTCCGAAAAACAGATGCTGAAGAACTTGACTGATGTTTTCGAAAAATGTTGGCAACACAACCAAAAGTTACATCCTGAAAAATGTTCATTTTTCATGCATGAAGTCACTTTCTTAGGACATAAATGCACAGCTAAAGGAATCTTGCCCGACGACAAAAAATACGACGTCATTGAAAAATATTTATTTATTTATTTATTTATTTATTTATTTATTTATTTATTTATTTATTTATTTATTTATATATCGCCAACGGATAAATCCTAAATGGCTACAACTTAACTTAAATCTATTATTGAACATTAATTAAAAAATATTCCCTAAGGGTTTGCCTTAATAGTTCTTTCTTGGCCCCCCAGCAGAATCTAATGTTTGTAGGCAAGGAATTGAACATTCTAAGAGACCTTAGTAATGGCTCATTGCGAGCATAATTTGACCTGACAGCACGTTCCAGAAATGGTACCAAGGTACGAAGATTCCTAGCAGGAGCATTAAAATTAATGCATCCCAACAGACAAGGACAATCAATATTACCTACCAGTAGATCATTAAGGAAAAGAAGTCTTGCAATTGCACGGCGATCCTTCAAGGAACAAGTGTGCAGCAGGGAACACTGGCTAGCATAGGGCGGAGACGGTTCAGTTAAATGCAAGGATTGCAATGCAAACTTTAAAAACTTTTTCTGCAACCTCTCAAGCCTATTGATCTGGACACTTCCTGAGGGATTCCAAATAAAGGAAGCGTACTCAACCCTGGAACGGACAAACGCAGAGTAAACAGATAATCTGGAATACGGATCTTTGAATAAGACCGTGTTTCGCTTAACAAAGCCGAACATTGCATATGCCTTTGGTAATATAAAATTCAGATGTTCATTAAACAGAAATTTGTCATCAAATAATACCCCCAGATCAACTATTTCATTTAAAACAGAGAGAGGGTGGTTATTGATGAGATAAGTGGATGGGATGGTTACAGGCCTTTTTGAATAATGATGTGGCATTTGTGAAGGTTTAAAGGCAAATTATTCTTGGAACACCAACTACCGATACTATCTAGGTCTGATTGAAGCAATATCGAATCATTTACAGTTTTGACAGCCCTATAAATTGTAATATCATCCGCATAAAGAAGGAAGTTAGAAAATTTGATACACGCGCAAATGTCATTTATAAAAATAATAAAAAGTAAAGGGCCAAGAGAGCTACCCTGAGGAAGTCCTGATGTCGCTTTATAGGGATGGGATAATGCACCACCTATTTTAACATGATAGCGTCGGTTATCCAAATACGATGCTATCCAATTAAGAAATGAGGAGTGAAAGCCTAGTTTCGAAAGTTTAGCCTTAAGGGCAGAGTGACACACCTTGTCAAAAGCTTTGGCAAAATCTGTGTAAATCGTGTCCATCTGTGAGTGATCCTCAAATGCATGTACACAGTGACTCGTAAAAATGGCCAAGTTGGTCGTCGTAGATCGACCAGGCATGAAGCCATGTTGGTTAGGTTCTATATAAGACCTTATTAAGAAAGATAATTTTTTGAAAATTATTCTTTCGAACAGTTTAGCAATGTTGCCGATTTTAGCAATCGGCCTATAATTCGAAATGTCAAATTTACTTCCTCCTTTATGGACCGGCATAACTCTAGAAATTTTCCATCTAATTGGGAATCTACCCTGAGACAAAGAATATCCAGTCCCACATGATGCGGACAGCGCTAGAAGATTCATTTCATTTTGCAATTATTAAAGACGCTTTGTAAAGAATTTTGCTCCCGTTACATAACAAGATTATGTAAGAAAGATGTAAAATTCGAATGGACAACAGAATGTCAAAACGCCTTCGAACATCTTAAATCAGCATTAATAAACCCTACTCTGTTGCAATACCCAGATTTTAGCAAAGAATTTTGCATTATCACAGATGCTAGCAAATACGCTTGTGGAGCTTATTACTTATTTTCTATTTACTACTTATTTTCAATGGTAAATCCCAGTTCCAAACTAACACGAATGAGACTTGAATTGGAGGAATATAATTTTACGGAGGAGTATCTAAAGGGTAAAGATAACTATGTAGCCGATGCGCTCTCTATAATAACCATCACAGACTTGAAAAATATACAAACAAACAATACAATTCTGAAAGTCACTACCAGAAACCAAAGTAGACAAAAATCCTGCGCAGGAAAAGATCAAATAGAACTGCATAAGCAATCTATAGAGAAGGCTTCAGAGCCCAACGTATATGATGTCATTAATAATGATGAAGTACGTAAAGTAGTGACCTTGCATGTAAATATTAAGATGTGTTTATTTAAGCACGGAAAGAAAATTACAGCAAGATATGATGTTAGCGATTTGTATACTAATGGAACCATTGACTTAGGTCAATTCTTTCAAAGGCTTGAAAAGCAGGCCGGTATTCACAAAGTCAGCTAACTCAAAGTGGCACCGTGGGAAAATATCTTTGCAATAATATATTGAAATCATTGAGAGTAGCGCTACTCAACCCGGTGACCGTAATAAAAAAATATAAAGAAAAAGAAGCTATATTGTCTACATTCCATGATGATCCAATACAAGGTGGTCATACAGGCATTACAAAAACCTTGGCCAAGGTCCACAGATACTATTACTGGAAAAATATGTCCAAAGACATAAAAGAGTACATAAAGAAATGTCCTAAATGCCAAAAGTCAAAAACGACTAAACATACTAAGACCCCACTAACTATAGCCGAAACTCCACAAAGACCTTTCGATATAGTAATTGTAGATACTATTTGTCCACTTCCAAAATCAAATAATGGAAACGAATACGCAGTAACACTCATCTGCGATTTAACTAAATACCTAGTAGCTATACATATACCAATTAAAAGTGCAAATACAGTAGCAAAAGCTATATTTGAAGATTTTATTCTAAAGTACGGTCCAATGAAGACGTTCATTACGGACATGGGAACAGAATATAAAAATTCAATTATTGAAGATCTATGTAAATATTTAAATATTAAAAACATAACTTACCGTGGAGCGAAGCCGCAGAACACGCAATGAGTTCATTCGTTCATACATCTAAGGTGACAAAACAGATTGGAATGTATGGCTGCAATACTTCGTATATTGTTTTAATACAACCCCATCTATGGCACATGACTATTGTCCATATGAGCTAGCTATTGGTAAAACTTCAAATCTACCAAAACATTTTAATAGCATAGATAAAATAAAACCCCTTTATAATATAGAAGATTATGCAAAGGATTCCAAATTTAGATTAGAACATCCATTTAAAAGAGCTAGACTAATGCTAGAATCTCATAAGCTAAAACAGAAATAGGAGACAGAGATAACAAAACCATAATAAACAAGAGAGAATACTATAGTCGGGTGCCCCGACTATCAGATACCCGTTACTCAGCTAAAGGAAGTGCGAGGGAGATGGATATATAAAACTTGGATCGGGCATAACTTTTTAACGATTGGTCCGATTTGAAACATTTCTTCTGCATTTCAATAGGTATTGATAAACACAATAAAACTGCTTACTTACTTTTCCAAAATCTTTAAAGGTGTGGGCGCGAGACACAGACACACACACACATAAAATCATTTAAGGCGATTGTGGGCGTTAGAGGGGGCGTGGCGCTCGTCTGAAATTAACTTGCGCTGCGTAGGAAGCCCAAGAATTTGTGTTGTTAATCCCAAATTTCTAGCTTTTATAGTTTTCGAGATCTCAGCGTTCATACGGACGGATAGACAGACAGACGGACATGGCTATATCGACTCGGCTTGTTATCCTGATCAAGAATATATATACTTTATAATAAAAAAAAAAATAATAGAAAAACAAATTAATAAAAAATAAAATTGGCTATAAATAATATAATTTTTCTCAAAGTTTGTAAAATTAATACTAGAAAATAACTCCATTATATTACGTTATTTTCCAAAAGGAGTAAGATGTAGTATGCACACTAGGGCGGTCCACATTTGTATGGAAATTTTTGAGGTCCTACTCTCACCCGCCTATTCGGTGCGCTTTGAGCTATTTAAGGTATACAAAAAGAAATTATTTGAAAAATCGCGTTTTAGGGTCTGCAAATTGGCTTCAAAGTTTATCACCCATATGCACTGTTGCCTTCGATCAAAAAGTTTTTTTAATCTAGATGGCATAGATTTCAACAACTCATTTGATGTTTTTCTCTCCCTTTTTTTAACCAATTATTCCAACGAAATTCATAATTTGACAAGACTAGAAATGGGAAAACGATTTCTTTCGTCCAATTTCGAACTGTTATACGTGTCGTATGTGTAATTTTTAAGAAAACTTTGAGGACGTTTCGCAAGGTCTATATTCTAAAAGGTGGGCAATGGTGATCAAAAAGGGGTCAAACGATTGCACAAAAAAAAATTGGAAAAATTCAACTTTAGGATTTTCGAATTTTTGAAAAACGAAAAATGCCCACAGTTTCCATAGTTTTTATACCCGTTACTCGTAGAGTAAAAGGGTATATTGTATTCGTGCAAAAGTATGTAACAGGGAGAAGGAAGCTTTTCCGACCCTATAAAGTATATATATTCTTGATCAGGATCACTAGCCGAGTCGAACTAGCCATGTCCGTCTGTCCGTCTGTCCGTCTGTCCGTCCGTATGAACGCTGAGATCTCGGAAACTATAAAAGCTAGAGGATTGGCATTTTGCATGCATATTCTTGGAGTTCCTACGCAGCGCAAGTTTATTTCAAAATGGTGCCACGCCCCCTCTAACGCCCTCAATCGCCCTACACCATTTTTTGAAAGGTGTCTGGCGCCCACACCATTAAAGATTTTGGAAAACTAAAAATGCAGTTTTATTGTGACTCTCAATACCTATCGAAATGTAGAAGAAATTTTTCAAATCGGACCATTCGTTTAAAATTTATGCCCGATCAAAGATTTTATATATCTATCTCCCTCGCACTCCCTTAGCTGAGTAACGGGTATCTGATAGTCGGGGCACCCGACTATACCGTTCTCTCTTGTTACTTTTTCAAAATTCTAAAAGGTGCGCAATGGTGGATAATGAGGGGTCAAACGATTGCACAAAAAAATTTTAAAAAATTCAACTTTAGGGTTTTCAAATTTTTGAAAAACGAAAAATGCTTACAGGTTTCATTGTTTTCACTTTTTCAAAATTCTAAAAGGTGGGCAATGGTGGTCAAAGAGGAGTCAAACGATTGCACAAAAAAGATTTTGAAAAATTAACTTTAGGATTTTCGAATTTTTGAAAAACAAAAAATGCTTACTGTTTCCATAGTTTTCACTTTTTCAAAATTCTAAAAGGGTGGCAATGGTGGTAAAATAGATGTCAAATGATTGCACAAAATAAAAATTTTGTAAAAATTGAACTTTAGGATTTTTGAATTTTTGAAAAACGAAAAATGCTTACAGTTTCCATAGTTTTCACTTTTTCAAAATTCTAAAAGGTGGGCAATGGTGGTCAAAGAGGGGTCAAACGATTGCACAAACAAAAAATTTTAAAAAATTCAACTTTAGGATTTTTGAAAAACGAAAAATGTCTACAGTTTTAATAGTTTTCACTTTTTCAAAATTCTAAAAGGCGGGCAATGGTGGTCAAAGAGGGGTCACACGATTGCACAAAAAAAAACTTCAAAAAGTCAACCTTTTGATTTTCGAAATTCGATATTTTCGAAACTGGACGTGGTCAATGGGGGTCAAACGATTCCCGTTTTCAAAACTCAAAAATAAAATTTTACTCGACCCAGCTTCTCTGAGCTTACCTATTACCATATTGTAATATGGTCTAAGAATCCCTTTGACCATATTGTAATATGGTCTAAGAATCCCTTTGACCATATTGTAATATGGTCTAAGGCCCCCCTTGACCATATTTTAATATGGTCTAAAGCTCCTTTGACCATATATTATTAAGGTCTAATGCCCCCTATGACCATATTGTAATATAGTCTAAGGCTCCTTTTGACCATATTGTATATTGGTCTAGGGCTCCCTTTGACCATCTTGTTATATGTTCCATATTGTATTATGGTCTAAGGCTCCCTTTGACCATATTGTAATATGTTCTAAGGCTCTCTTAGACCATATTGTTCTATGGTCTAAGGCTCTAAAGGCTCCCATATTGTAATATGGACTAAGGCTCCCTTTGATCATATTGTAATATGGTCTAAGGCTCCCTTTGACCATATTGTAATGTGGTCTAATGCCCCCTTTGATCATATTGTAATATGGTCTAGGGCTTCCTTTGACCATATTGTAATATGGTCTAAGGTTGCCATTAACCACATTGTAATATGGTCTAAGGGTCCCTATGACTATATTGTAGTATGGTCGGTTCCCTTTGACCATATTGTTCTATGGTCTAAGGCTCTAAAGGCTCCCATATTGTAATATGGTCTAAAGCTCCCTTTGAGTCTGCCGTTAGCGGCATGACAGCGCTTTCAGATGCGGACAACTTTGGGCAGTTATAAGTTTGCCAATTCAAATCCTGCCTCTTGCAAAACCTGCGAAACTTCGTCTCGAAGGCTTAACAGGTCCTCAACGGATCTGGCGCCAGTCAACAAATTCAATTGAAGCAGGGTCGAATACAGCTCCTCTTGAATGGTGGGGCCAACCATCAAGATGTCATCCAACGCGACCTGCGTCGATGTACGGCTCGAGGCGTCGAATACCATCTCAACTTTGTCGAGGTGCTTTGAGGTCGCAGCACGTATTGGTGCGGAATAAAATAGTGCGGGCTGTCTGGAATTTTATTGTTCGTGGAAGACATGTGGCCCATGGCTTCATATTCTTCCATGAATTCCAGATACATCTTTTTTAAAGAAGGATCTTTGGATAATCTTCTTTCAAGCGACCAAAATCTACGTTTCGCAACTTCATATGACGAACCAAGAGTGTTTGGGTCAGATTAGAACGGCAGACAAAGCGAAAATCTCCCGGACGACAATCTTTGAGTATTTTTCTCAAAGTGTTGCTCACAAAGTTGCTGCTTAGGAGTATGGACCTTGGCGTTGGGCGGCAAGTCCTCCACAGACCAAAATTTCTGCAGGGTTGTGCCCATTGACTCCAACACTTCCTCCTGGCAGCTGAGATGTACCAACTTTTCAGCATTTCTTATTTCTTCTGAGGCACATCTCCATGACACTATCCAGCCGAGAACTGTTTTCTGCAAAATGGGAACCTCAGGCCCTTGCTTTACCTGGCCGACTGACAATAGTTCAAAGAACGAGTCTGCGCCAATGAGCATATCTATTTTTTGTTGCTTGAAGAAGAATTGATCTGCCAATTGAATATTTTCAGGCACCCTCCAGCCGCTGGTGTTCACCGTTTGATCCGCATGATAACCAGAAATATTTTTTAATATGTAAAATTCGGACGACAATTGACTGCTACCCACTCGCGACTTGACCATCGTGTGTATTTTCTTGGTTGCTTGAGCATTAGTTCCACCAATACCCCGCAAGCTCAAACACACGTCCTCTCTCTTAATCTGAAGTCTCTGAGCGAGCTCATCGGTCACAAAATTTACTTGCGAACCAGAATCGAACATCGCTCGAGCCAAAATAAATTCGCCACCTCTTGTTTGGACGCTCACGATGGCTGTGGCAAGAATAACTCTATCTGATGCAGTCGCATGCAAAACAGGCGATGTGGATGGAGTATTCTGCAAGAGCGTGGGCTGAAAAGGAGGTGGCAACGCGAGATTTCATGGCGAATAAATGTGCAGCAATGTGTGGTCTGAGGACTTACTCACCCTGCATCTTTTCGATTTGCATATTTTTACCGTGTGTCCCTTTTTTGCGAAATCGCAAAAGCAGTGCTATTTCCTACTTGATGTTCTGCTGAGTTGCAAAGCACACTTACTTCGGGGTCGTCCAAGGCAGCAACAAACGAAAAACTCCTGTTTCCATTCTTCTTAGGATAAGCCTGGCTCTGCTGAGCAACTTTTGGCTTACACGCTTCTTCGGCAACCATATGCTGATAGCGCTTGTTCAGGGCCGACTCACACTCGCTCCAAAGAGAAAGCGAGGTATAATCTAACTGTTCTTCCCATTTTCTTTTAGTTCCTGCATCCACTTTGCCCATTACTAGATGGATGAGGATGGCATTCGTAATACGTTTGTCATCCCCAATGGACAAAAGAGAATCGTACAGCGCTGTGACTGTGTCGATCAGGTTTGTCAAGGCTTATAAAATTTTTAAATTCGGAATGTTTGCCGCTGAAGGTTGGAAGAGCGACGCTCGACAAACGGCATTGGGGTGTGCGCGTTGCCGGCGGAGCAGAATTGTCAACGCTCTTACGCTTTGCTTCGGCAATCAGGGAAATTAGCAACGATTTTGCTATAATTGCTGTCTCTTCGAACTCTTCGCGGTACACATCATCTCTATCTTTCGCTTTGATTTTGTTTTGTACAAGCGAAGCATTTTCAATGTGCGTATTTAGGATTTCTAATCGACGTTCTAACTCAACCGCATTTAAAGAGAATCGACCCTCATTTAAAAATCTTTGCGTTCGTGCTATGCTCCTCATATACGCTTAACGGGAAATAGCGAAAAGCGAGGAAAATTTTAGAAAAATGCGCGGCAGAAAATTTGCCGAGGATTTAATTATGGAATTAGAACTCTTCACAATTCTCAACTTTTACCCTTTTAATTTTTTGCAAAGCTATAATTGGTGTTTACTACTAAGAGAAATGGGGGAATTTTGTTTTTTAATTTTGATTTTGGTCCAAAGCGATTCACTTATGTATATATGTATTTACATTCCGAAATATGTATATATGTATGGATGTATGTTGAAAATTTAGAATAGTTTTTCTAAAAAAGAAAACCGAAAACTTTTTGGGTGCAATAAACTTTAATTTTTACAAGGCGAAAGCGAAAACGAAAAATAATACGTGTTGTCGATATAACTCAATTTCAACGATTAAACGACAATATTTTTACATAGTACTTAGAGCCTAGCTTAACGACAGTTGACGAAGACGGGGCAAATTCGCAGAGAGCGAGAGAGAATTTTATTGTGCACCCGCCTTCGTCCTAAACTAACTTACACTAAACGTCAAGCTTCAAGTCAAATTCAATCAAATCTCGCAACACCGGCCCCGTTGAACGCTTCAGGCTTCAACTAATAGAAGGCGGCGCCAATTTATGAATGGCCCGCCGAAAAACTCCTCCTACGCTCGTCCTAACGTCGACGACCCTGACCATGCCGTCCTCCCCTGCGTGCCTGGCGACGATTCTCCCCAGGAGCCATTGTTGGGGCGGAAGGTTGTCCTCCGCCACGACGACGAGATCTCCCTCGCTGATGTTCGGCTGCTGCTGGTGCCTGACTGACGAGACAAGCCGCCATCGCCGTAAGCAGCTGAGACCCTCCTGGTCCGGGGTCCGGAGTGCTGGTGTGGCGAGCAGCGGCCCGCCTGCCAGCAGGTGCCCGGGAGTCAGTGCCTCTCCGTCGCTTGGGTCGTGGCTGATCGCTCTGAGCGGGCGGGAGTTCATCACCGCCTCGATTTCGACGAGCACTGTCGCCAGCTCTTCTGCGCTTAGGAGCGCGCTGCCCACCGCCTGTATGTAGGGGTATAATATATATCCCCTAAAGATTCAGTTTAACACAGTTTACTATATTTGTTTATAATAGTTTATAACTTTATTTAGTTTTATTCAGTTTACCACAGTTTCTGGTCAGGATCACTGCTGGTTTTCAACTGAACTCACTCTCAGCTCATGACTCGCACCAACCCCCGGCTCTCTGAGAGAGTGCGAGAGCGATGAGACCACAAGAGAGAGAGAGAGAGCACAGTGAGAGCAAGCTCTACAACAATAACAACGTATTCTAAGAATATACAAGAATGATCTAGAAGGAATACAGTAACTTACACATACATACATACTAATACGTAGCAATCCTGCTACAATTCGGCCGTCCTGACATTTCAAGATCCCCTGATCTTGGTTTAATTTACAATTGATTTTATCTTATATTATCTTACATTCTCTCAGTCTTTACATTTACAATTCTTTAGATATGTTTACAGCTATTTTCGTTTACCAATCCAATGCTTAATATTTTGACTACTCCAGACACCTTGATAAGGGCAACGCGACAATTGAAAACCTTCCACATCTTTTATCACATACCTATCATTTCTCAAAACTTTATCTATAACATAAGGGCCTTTGTGTTTGGGTATTAGCTTTCTTGCGACTCCGACTGCATTATCAAAATTTTTCACCATTATATAATCTCCTACTTTGTACTCTGAACTATCTTTTCTCTTCTCATTATATCTTCTTTCATTGTCATTTTGTAATTTCGTCTGCGACTCCGCTCCATTTTTTCTAATTTTATCTAAATCCCTAAAGTCACTAACATTATCTAATTCTTCTAACTTTTGCCTCAATTCATCAATAACTTTTCCTTTCTGTTCGATTCCAAACAGCATTTTACTTGGCATTTGTGCAATGCTCCTTTGCTTTGTATTGTTCAATGAAAATTCAACGTCCTCAACCACCGTATCCCAATGCAGTCCTTTTTCCGGATCTGCTAACTTAGCTATCATTGGCCCTATTATTCGATTAATTCTTTCCACCTGCCCATTGGCTTCCCATTTTCTTTTAGTTCCTGCATCCACTTTGCCCATTACTAGATGGATGAGGATGGCATTCGTAATACGTTTGTCATCCCCAATGGACAAAAGAGAATCGTACAGCGCTGTGACTGTGTCGATCAGGTTTGTCAAGGCTTATAAAATTTTTAAATTCGGAATGTTTGCCGCTGAAGGTTGGAAGAGCGACGCTCGACAAACGGCATTGGGGTGTGCGCGTTGCCGGCGGAGCAGAATTGTCAACGCTCTTACGCTTTGCTTCGGCAATCAGGGAAATTAGCAACGATTTTGCTATAATTGCTGTCTCTTC
Organism: Drosophila pseudotakahashii; assembly: GCA_035046095.1. Classification (NCBI taxonomy): domain Eukaryota; kingdom Metazoa; phylum Arthropoda; class Insecta; order Diptera; family Drosophilidae; genus Drosophila; species Drosophila pseudotakahashii. The sequence goes on from JAWNOE010000008.1 coordinate 36,957, forward strand.
GAACTCTTCGCGGTACACATCATCTCTATCTTTCGCTTTGATTTTGTTTTGTACAAGCGAAGCATTTTCAATGTGCGTATTTAGGATTTCTAATCGACGTTCTAACTCAACCGCATTTAAAGAGAATCGACCCTCATTTAAAAATCTTTGCGTTCGTGCTATGCTCCTCATATACGCTTAACGGGAAATAGCGAAAAGCGAGAAAAATTTTAGAAAAATGCGCGGCAGAAAATTTGCCGAGGATTTAATTATGGAATTAGAACTCTTCACAATTCTCAACTTTTACCCTTTTAATTTTTTGCAAAGCTATAATTGGGGTTTACTACTACGAGAAATGGGGGAATTTTGTTTTTTAATTTTGATTTTGGTCCAAAGCGATTCACTTATGTATATATGTATTTACATTCCGAAATATGTATATATGTATGGATGTATGTTGAAAATTTAGAATAGTTTTTCTAAAAAAGAAAACCGAAAACTTTTTGGGTGCAATAAACTTTAATTTTTACAAGGCGAAAGCGAAAACGAAAAATAATACGTGTTGTCGATATAACTCAATTTCAACGATTAAACGACAATATTTTTACATAGTACTTAGAGCCTAGCTTAACGACAGTTGACGAAGACGGGGCAAATTCGCAGAGAGCGAGAGAGAATTTTATTGTGCACCCGCCTTCGTCCTAAACTAACTTACACTAAACGTCAAGCTTCAAGTCAAATTCAATCAAATCTCGCAACACCGGCCCCGTTGAACGCTTCAGGCTTCAACTAATAGAAGGCGGCGCCAATTTATGAATGGCCCGCCGAAAAACTCCTCCTACGCTCGTCCTAACGTCGACGACCCTGACCATGCCGTCCTCCCCTGCGTGCCTGGCGACGATTCTCCCCAGGAGCCATTGTTGGGGCGGAAGGTTGTCCTCCGCCACGACGACGAGATCTCCCTCGCTGATGTTCGGCTGCTGCTGGTGCCTGACTGACGAGACAAGCCGCCATCGCCGTAAGCAGCTGAGACCCTCCTGGTCCGGGGTCCGGAGTGCTGGTGTGGCGAGCAGCGGCCCGCCTGCCAGCAGGTGCCCGGGAGTCAGTGCCTCTCCGTCGCTTGGGTCGTGGCTGATCGCTCTGAGCGGGCGGGAGTTCATCACCGCCTCGATTTCGACGAGCACTGTCGCCAGCTCTTCTGCGCTTAGGAGCGCGCTGCCCACCGCCTGTATGTAGAGGTATAATATATATCCCCTAAAGATTCAGTTTAACACAGTTTACTATATTTGTTTATAATAGTTTATAACTTTATTTAGTTTTATTCAGTTTACCACAGTTTCTGGTCAGGATCACTGCTGGTTTTCAACTGAACTCACTCTCAGCTCATGACTCGCACCAACCCCCGGCTCTCTGAGAGAGTGCGAGAGCGATGAGACCACAAGAGAGAGAGAGAGCACAGTGAGAGCAAGCTCTACAACAATAACAACGTATTCTAAGAATATACAAGAATGATCTAGAAGGAATACAGTAACTTACACATACATACATACTAATACGTAGCAATCCTGCTACAATTCGGCCGTCCTGACATTTCAAGATCCCCTGATCTTGGTTTAATTTACAATTGATTTTATCTTATATTATCTTACATTCTCTCAGTCTTTACATTTACAATTCTTTAGATATGTTTACAGCTATTTTCGTTTACCAATCCAATGCTTAATATTTTGACTACTCCAGACACCTTGATAAGGGCAACGCGACAATTGAAAACCTTCCACATCTTTTATCACATACCTATCATTTCTCAAAACTTTATCTATAACATAAGGGCCTTTGTGTTTGGGTATTAGCTTTCTTGCGACTCCGACTGCATTATCAAAATTTTTCACCATTATATAATCTCCTACTTTGTACTCTGAACTATCTTTTCTCTTCTCATTATATCTTCTTTCATTGTCATTTTGTAATTTCGTCTGCGACTCCGCTCCATTTTTTCTAATTTTATCTAAATCCCTAAAGTCACTAACATTATCTAATTCTTCTAACTTTTGCCTCAATTCATCAATAACTTTTCCTTTCTGTTCGATTCCAAACAGCATTTTACTTGGCATTTGTGCAATGCTCCTTTGCTTTGTATTGTTCAATGAAAATTCAACGTCCTCAACCACCGTATCCCAATGCAGTCCTTTTTCCGGATCTGCTAACTTAGCTATCATTGGCCCTATTATTCGATTAATTTTTTCCACCTGCCCATTGGCTTGGGGTGACCCAGTCGCAATTTTTACGTGTTTAATATTATATCTTCTACAAATTTTCCAAAATCTTCCGATGTAAAACAGCTTCCTCTGTCCGAAACGATACATGTTGGTCTGCTGTACGACCTAAAATAATCTTTCATTGCTACAATGACTTCTTTTGTGTTCGTCGTCTTTGTTGCATATAGTCTAACGAATTTAGTGAAACCGTCTATAACCACAAACAGATGTTTCTTTGCTCTTCCATTATCAACCGGTCCGTAATGATCGATATGTATAATTTCGAATGGCACATTTCCTTTTGGTATGCTATGCAACATTCCTTCCCCTTTTCCTGACTTCGGCGAATATGCCACGCACCTCAAACAATTATCAATATGTCTATCAACTTTATCTTTCATATTCGGGAACCAATACGTCCTAACAACCTTATAACCTTATCTCGACCTAAATGACCTAATTCATTGTGATATTTGTATAATATCTTGTCCTCCATTTCTCCTGGCACACAGAATAACAGTTTCCCATCATTTGATTTTCTATATATAACTCCATTCCTCATCTCAAACATTTTATCTTCCTCTTTTTCTAACTTCTTCCTAACATCATTTAACTTCTCATTTTCGCTTGACAAATAATTAAATTGTCTTCAAAACTATTCGTTTCTACTACCAATATATTCGTATTCCTACTTAACGCGTCCACGTGTTACATAAGTTTTCCCGATTTATGAACTAACTCAAAGTCATACTCAAGCAATTCTAATGCCCGAGGGTTCAACTCAATCCTATTTAATGTTAACGTCAGTGAATTACAGTCAGTAACTATTCTAAATCGTCTCCCCTGCACATAAATTCTAAATCTTCTTAGAGCGTAAATTATCGCTAACGTTTCAAGTTCAAAACTGTGATATTATGCTTCGTCTTTTGTTGTGGCCTTTGAAAAATAAAAAATAGGGTGCAGCTTTTTATCCTCTTTCCTTTGTAGTAATACCGCTCCAAAACCTTGTGCGCTTGCATCTGTATGCAATTCTATCTCGTCCTTGTAATAATATAATCCTAAAACTGGGGCTTCCACTAACATTTTCTTAAGCATCTCAAAACATTGTAATTCCTTCTCTTCGAATACAAACTCTTTATCCTTCTTTAACAGGTCATATAGGGGTTTTGCTATCATCGAAAAATTCGTTATGAATCTTCTAAAATACGAACATAATCCTAAAAAGCTTCTAACACCATGCACTTTATCTGGAACGGGAAAATCTCTAACAGCTTCTATTCCTTGTCATTTGCTTGTATTCCTTTGCTGGTTACTAAAAATCCTAAATATTGCACACTTGCTTGTAGAAACTCACACTTATCCATTCTTAATTCTAGTTTGTTCCTTGCTAAACGATCAAAAACTTCCCTAAGAACATTTAAATGTTCCTGTATCTCTTTACTGGCGATCATAATATCGTCCATATATATTACTACCTTACATTATCATGTCTGCAAAAATTGTATTAATAAATCTTTGAAACACCGCAGGAGCATTTTTTAGCCCCATTGGCATCCGCATAAATTCAAATTGTCCTAATGGCGTCATAAATGAATATTATGAATATTTTATGGAGGGACTGTCCACGAACACATGAAAGTAGCCATGTTTTAAATCTAATTTTGAAAATATTGTTTTATTTACCAAAGTGTCTAACAAATCTTCGATCAAAGGTAAGGGATAATTATCCTTAACCATTGCCTTATTAAGTTTTCGATAATCCACACAAAGTCGTATGTCACCTGTTTTCTTTTTTACTAACACTATTGGAGATGCATACTCCGATTGACTTGGTCTTATAATTCCCTCATTTAAATATTCATCTAATATAACCTGTAATTTTTTTTCTTTTCTGTATTTTTTTTTTTCTTTTTCTGTATAAGCTAAACGCCTGGGCGAACAACTGAAAGGTTTAGAATCCTCTAATCTTAATTTTATTTCTTATCTAACCTCTGGTTCCTTTGGTCTTTCTTTATTTACATAACAACTTTCTACCATTCTAACAAACTGACACCTAACATTATAATTCACTTCATTGCCAATTTTGTAATCTGAACTTTCATCTGTAATATTAATATTAAACAATTCCTTTTCCACTACATCTATTTCATCTGTGTTCATAACTTTTTCTTCATCTGTAACTTTACAAAAAATTTCTTTAATCATTTTCCTATTATCGCTAATTTTATTGCTTACTATCTGGTTCTCATTTCTAACAATATCGCTAACTATTTGGTTCTCATTACTAACATTATCACTAATTTTCTGGTTTTCATTACTAACGTTTCTAACAATTTCACTATCATTTGAAAAGTTTTCAATGTTCTCAACCGTAAGCATCTTCAACGTGTCGAGGTTTAAATTAATATTACATGCTTCCATAAAATCTCTTCCCAGTATTACATCATGACTCATAGATTTGTTTGCCACAATAACTAAATGAAAATGTATTTTATTTAAATTC